>OZ022239.1:30635905-30770905 GCA_963978895.1 Erpobdella octoculata
CATCATCATCATCATCATCATCATCATCATCCTCATCCTCATCCTCATCCTCATCCTCATCCTCATCCTCATCCTCATCCTCATCCTCATCCTCATCCTCATCCTCATCCTCATCCTCATCCTCATCCTCATCCTCATCCTCATCCTCATCCTCATCCTCATCCTCATCCTCATCCTCATCCTCATCCTCATCCTCATCCTCATCCTCATCCTCATCCTCATCCTCATCCTCATCCTCATCCTCATCCTCATCCTCATCCTCATCCTCATCCTCATCCTCATCCTCATCCTCATCCTCATCCTCATCCTCATCCTCATCCTCATCCTCATCCTCATCCTCATCCTCATCCTCATCCTCATCCTCATCCTCATCCTCATCCTCATCCTCATCCTCATCCTCATCCTCATCCTCATCCTCATCCTCATCCTCATCCTCATCCTCATCCTCATCCTCATCCTCATCCTCATCCTCATCCTCATCCTCATCCTCATCCTCATCCTCATCCTCATCCTCATCCTCATCCTCATCCTCATCCTCATCCTCATCCTCATCCTCATCCTCATCCTCATCCTCATCCTCATCCTCATCCTCATCCTCATCCTCATCCTCATCCTCATCCTCATCCTCATCCTCATCCTCATCCTCATCCTCATCCTCATCCTCATCCTCATCCTCATCCTCATCCTCATCCTCATCCTCATCCTCATCCTCATCCTCATCCTCATCCTCATCCTCATCCTCATCCTCATCCTCATCCTCATCCTCATCCTCATCATCATCATCATCATCATCATCATCATCATCATCATCATCATCATCATCATCATCATCATCATCATCATCATCATCATCATCATCATCATCATCATCATCATCATCATCATCATCATCATCATCATCATCATCATCATCATCATCATCATCATCATCATCATCATCATCATCATCATCATCATCATCATCATCATCATCATCACTACTATGCATACCATCATCCTCATCATCATCACTACCATGCATACGATTCGATTGATATCAAGCAATACGGTCACGTAGATTGAAGGAAGGAAAAGAAAGAATGAAACGAAAAAGATAAATTTCTTATTCACCTTATCCTGATAGGTAAACACACGTGACAAGAGTATGATGGAGAGAAAGTGAAAGTAGGTCATGGGAAAGTCAAGGTCAAAATGGAAAAAAAATAAGAAGAAATAAATATAACAAAAGGAAGACATAAACACAAAAATTTATAAAAAATTCATAAAACAATTTGAATGCTGTCTCGTTAATTTTCAACAAATAAAACAAAATAATAGAAAAAAAACGAAAAAAAGATTGCTAGAAAGAGAAAAAATATATATAAAATTAATGAGGTCACTGAGACATGACACCAACGTATTATGCCAGTGGTTGCAGATATGGGGTCACTGAACTCTCCGACGTACTTTTTCGTCCTTACCCTGACCTGGAAAATATATATAAAAAAAACTAGGTCATCACAAGAAAAGTCATTCATTGGTTACTCGTGAACTTGGTTATGATGCGCTGTGAAGGCGCCAATCAAATAGTTTATACATATGTAGACCAGAACAAATTTATTTAGCTTTGTTTTATAAATATATAACTTAATTACATAGTTATTGATTCAACTTATTGTTTTTTTCAGTTTACAAACTTGGAAGTAATATTCCGTGTGAGGTTCAAGTGATGGAAAAGTAACGTTGTTCTGTTTCGTTGCTTTTAATATCACCCACTCCGAAGAGTTAAAACCAGGAAGACTCATGCTGTAGTTTTTTATTCTTCGTTTTGTTGCGATTTGCTTAGAATTGTTGATTTTGTCGTTGTCTTGCTGTCTGTTGATGTAGTTGTAAGTCGTTTCTAAGGTGTCGGATTTGAGAGTAATTATTTGGTCTTTGGTAAGCAGTTTGTCGTTTCCGAATCTTTCACTGTTGTTGTTGTTGTTGTTTAGTTGGTGTAACTTTAAGTCGTTGTAGTCGTATTCACCATAATGATGACTATTATCACCACCACCATCATCATCGTCGTTGTTGTCAATCTCGTCGTCAGTAACGCTGGAGTGATCAAAACCAGTGTAGTCGATAGCAACTCTGTCGCCAGATATTGCATCTCTGGCTCGCATGGCTATTTCGTAGTAGTCGACTTGAACTTCGGCTGGAATATCCCAGCCGAGAGAGATGTGTCTCGAGCCGATACTTGTGACGTGAAGGTTTGTCAATTTCGGCGGGACTGAAAGTTTATTATGATTGGGTGGAAAATTAACATATTATGCTTATGTTAATTAAAATAACATGAATATGTTATTTGACATGTAATGATTATGCTAATAAAATAAATTATTCAGTAGAGCTAATTTTAATAAATTTATGGTAATCAATATGTTAATTAAACTTGAATGTGACAATAATTTTATAATTTATTTTTTCAGGTCAGGTAGAGTACATTATCATAATTGAAACTATTATCATAATCATCATCACCTGCATCATCAGTTTCTAAAATGATGTCACTACCACTGATTACGTCACTCAGGTGTGTTATGGAATTTTCACTATAGACGACCATCTTGTATTCGGTGCTTGATTTCAAATTTGAGATGAGCACCCTGGAGTGATGATAATGATTGCGAATGCGATGATGATGATGATGATGATAATGATGATGATTATGATGATGATAAGAGTGATAACATAATGTTGATGAAAAATGATAGATGGGAAATAAGTGCTGATAATGATTGTTTGAGCAAATTTGTGGTTTCTAGAAGGCATGATGATGATTGTGAAAAAATTGCTGTGAAGAAAATAATAGCGATGATGATGATGATGAAGCAGAGATAAATTTGATGCTGAAATAAAGTTACACAATAGGAAGTAACGATAATGAATGTTTTGAGAAATCGACTTTTTAGGATAATTGTGGTTTTCTAGGACTGGTAGGCATCATTTTTGAATGGTGATGATGATAATGATGCTACTAAAAATAACCATAGTAATGATGATGATAATGGTGATTAAGTCACAAATTTAATACTAATCAGTCAGCTAACTAGAAAAAAATGAATAAAAATCGTCATAAAATAATTACTTTCGGTTTATTTGATCTTCATTGCACTTAGATATGTCAAGCTTGGCGAACACCTTATTCAGGTGTGTTAACACGTGGATGATTTAAATCTGACAGAGACACGTGCCAGGTAAATGCACTCACTCACTCACTCACTCACACACACACACACACACTAACTCAAAACTCATCAATGTAATTATTTATACACGTCGATGAATTCTAATAATTTTTTTTGCAAGAAAACTAGAATTATGAATTTATTCTAGAATTGTTTATGAATACCGAAATAAACAAAATTGTATGGTAAATAAATTGAATATTCAATAATTAAACATATATAAAAGTAAATTAATACAGATAAAATTATTCGAATAATTTATAATTTATTAAACCTTGTAGTAGTAATTTCTGATTGGTTGGGTATGTAAACAACGGACTGATCACAAGACCTACATTCAACCCTGTACCATACGGGACCGTCACCGGTTTTTTCCGGTTTTGTCCAGCTGAGCTCGATGCTTGATTGGTTTCTATTTTTAACCACCAGATCACGTGGCTCACTAGGAGGAGCTGAAAAAGAAAACAGCAACAAAAATAATAGTGACAAAAAGGATACAGCGATGATGATGATGACGATGAAAAATATTTACTTTTTTATATTCAGGTTTCATAATTTTTATTTATAACAAAAAGTTTTTATTTAATTATTTTTATATATTTTTCAATATTTCGGTATTTTATTTAATATTGTTTCATTTTCTTCTAGTTATATTTAACACTGTAACAATTCATTCTTTTTGACCAACTACGACCATGGGCATTAAACCACAAACTAATTGCGACGTGGAAAGATTTTATTGGCCGGTCAATGGAAGGGTCGACAGAGTGAAGGATAATAATACTATAAATAATAAAAATTATAATAATACTATGAATAAAAAATATAATAATAATAATAATAATACTATAAATATTAAAAATTATAATAATAATACTATAAATACTAAAAACTATAATAATACTATAAATAATAAAAATGATAAATAATAAAAATTATAATATTAATACTATAAATAATACAATATATAGTAATAATAAAAACTTTAAAAATAATAATTCTATAAATAATAAAAATTTTATTAATAATAATACTATAAATATCGAAAATTATAATAATAATACTATAAATAATAAAAATTTATTAGACGCCATTCAACCACCATCGTCATCCACCTCATCACCGTTACCTTCACCATGACCATAACCGTCGTCATCATCATCATCAGTATTAACGTTGTCATCATCATCACCACAATGACAGTTTATTGTAGGTCACTTATTAATGCAATTTGTTTCTTGGTTACCAAATAAAAGTTATTTTTCTAAAATATTACAATTCTAATTATTAAAACCAAATATTAAAATTTTTTAAACGTAGCGGAACTTTTCGTTACCAAATTGAACCAATTTCCCTGTCTATCCATAGTTTCATTACCAAAGATTTTTATTTATTTAATAAATCAATTTGAATAGCTTTTTAATTCATATTTTTAAATTTTTTTAAAACATTTTTAATTTTTCTTTCTTCTCTACTTTTATTTTTCATTTTGTTCCCTTTTTGTTATTTTCTTTATTTTCTTTTGTATTTTTCTCTGTGTGCCTTTTTATTTTCAATTTTTTTCTTTTTTTTATTTGTTTTGCACACACAAACTGATAAATTGCAAATTACGTTCTGCAAACATATATCCACATAAAACAAATATTTATTAATCATTCTACTTAATTTTTTTTTAAATCTGCAGTAAACTTATATTTTTTTTATAAATAATTTAAATGACATAAAAACAATATATTTATATTTTTCAATTAAATTTAATCATATTTTTCAATTACATATATTCGCTGTATCATTTTTCAGCGTCTGTATTTCTCTGCCAGCTTTTGATTATAGTTGGGTACCGGAAA
Organism: Erpobdella octoculata; assembly: GCA_963978895.1. Taxonomy (NCBI): domain Eukaryota; kingdom Metazoa; phylum Annelida; class Clitellata; order Hirudinida; family Erpobdellidae; genus Erpobdella; species Erpobdella octoculata. Next base: position 30,640,959 of record OZ022239.1, read on the forward strand.
GACCTTCACATTACATCGGTCTTTTGGTTATTTATAGACTCATTAGCCACCTAGCGGAAAGTTATTATTTTTTGAGCTGCTCACTTGATTTAGCCGTTTTCCGACTATCCGGCTGTATTTTACGTCCGATCCCGGAAACGCTGCTGTTGCAACAATATGCGCTGCTAGTAGTCGTAGTCGTAGTCGTAGTAGTAGTCGTAGTCGTAGTAGTAGTAGTCGTAGTAGTAGTAGTAGTAGTAGTAGTAGTAGTAGTAGTAGTAGTAGTAGTAGTAGTAATAGTAGTAGTAGTGATGGTAGTGTTGGTGATAGTAGTAGTAAAAGTATTAATAGAAATAATAGTAATAGTAGTAGTAGTGTTTTGTTTAAAGCAAAAAAGCATTAGTTTTTTTTCAAAACACTGATTCAAAAATTATAAATGCTAATCTACGCAAATTAATTTTTTTTTATTGCAGTTTAACGTTTATTGTACTCCTATACTTGAACGTTTCAAAACAGAATGTGTTCCTACTTATGTGAGTTTACTAACAGAGGCTTCAATAAAATGTTTTTTTTACATGGGCGTACATAAATGAGCTCATCTTCGTTGACCTACATTCACACGTCTTATGGCACGGATTTACCTACATGGTTGACTCAATGATGGCTTACTTATGACGCCAACATACATGAGCTTACCTTTGAAGGCCTATTTACGTCGGTCCACCTGCCTGATCCTATCTATACAGGCTTACATACATAGTTTTACATAGAGAAATGCTGCGAATACATTTATAAATTTAATTTATGCAAATCAAATTGTTTATAATGTTTTTAAGTACGTAATTGAGTTATTGGATACTTAATAAAAGAAAATATCACCAATTTAATAGCTGTTTGGGTTGAAGTAGTAGTTGTTGTATGAAGTTATATCGGTAGTAGTATTTGTTGTAGTAGTTGTAATAGTAAAAATAAACAAACGAAACGCATTCACGAGAAATTGTTTTCAAGTAATAAAAAATAAATAAAAATAAAATAGAAAATGTTTCAATTCATTAAATGACGGTTTTATTTGCAAGTCGTAACAACTTTTTTAAATTGATGACGACTGCGACGACGATGATGATGATTATATACAAGGGGAAAACATAATAATGATATCGTAGTTTGCTTACAAATATCACTATGTTTTGACATAGAGTGACACACCCAGACAAAAGAATGACATTCTTCCAAACAAAGTGGCACTGTACCAAGCAAAAATAGGTTCTACACCAAAAAAAGAGTGACATCCCACTAGACAAAGAATGGTGGTACTCCACCAGACAAGGAGTGGCACTCCACCAGACAAGGAGTGGCACTCCACCAAACAATTTACTCATTTTTTGAAACTAAAAAAACAATCATCTGATCGTCAACAGAAGACAAAAATAAATGGCAAACTCGTCGATAAAAATAAGAACATATCTTTTCCGGGACACAAATTATAATCTAAAAAAAACTCAAATCAGAACGGCGAAATTTACCCCATCCTTTTTTCCAATATGACGTTTTCAGGATATCAGTGATATAGTGGACAACAAACGGAAACGATTGAGAAACTTAAAAACCGCCATGTTTGTTTACATTAGCCATGTTGGTTTAAATGCGCCATGTTTTTTTACATAAGCCATGTTGGTTTAAATGCGCCATGTTTGTTTACATAAGCCATGTTGGTTTAAATGCGCCATGTTTGTTTATATAAGCCATGTTGGTTTAAATGAGCCATGTTTGTTCACGTACATGTGTCGTGTTTGTTTACTTGTGCCATGTTGGTTCACATGTACCCATGCTGACAGGAAACTACTTATCTTGGTTCGAGTCTTGAAAAATCGGATGACGTCTTCAGATCATCATTTAATAGTTGGGCTTTTATTGAGCCAGACTTTCTAAGCGCCAGACTTTCTTAGCTCCAGAAAAAACGACCTTTGAAGTCAAGACTCAAGAGTTTAAAAAAGTTTCCTCCTTCATTTATCCATAACAACAACAACAACAACTTCAGTTAAAAGTTTTTTTTGTTTTTGTTTTGAAAATATTTCTAGTCACAATTTCACCTTAAGACTTATTCAAATTTTATATAAAGGTAACCATGGACGTCTCTAATAAGAATTTACACCCTTTCAACAATATTCGCTCGACGAGCTTGGATAACGGCAATGATGATAATGGCAAAGATGATAATGGCTAAGATGATGATAATGGCTAAGATGATGGTAATGGCTAAGATGATGATAATGGCGAAAATGGTAATGCTGATGACGATGATGGCAAAAATGATGATGATGATAATGGCATGTGAAAATAAACAGTGACGATTATAATGATGAACAGAATGAAAGAAACAAAAAAAAAACCCAGCAAGGATTTCAAAAAATAGAAGGAGCGTGCCCTTTTATAGTTGGATGGCGTGGTTTGGCAGAATCGTAATAAAATTGTTTTACTTAATTAATTTAGTTTGTTTGTTTGTTTTGCTGAATTTCTTTTTCTTTTTCTTTGTTTTAAACGTTAAAACAGAAAAAAACTTGTTTGTTTTTATGTGTTTTACGGTTTAATGTTTTTATTGTTTTTATTTTTTTCACGTTTGATTTTGTTTTAGTTTTTCAATTTTATTTAAATTTTTAAGTTTGAATATTTTTTTAAAGTATTTTTTTTGAAAAATTATTAAAATCATTACATTTAAAAAAATGTTTCTGATAATTTATTTTTGGTTTTTTTCATTTTTGTCTTTCTATCAATTTAGTTTCTGGCATTCTAGCTTTCTTTGACTAATTCAAGATAGTGGCTATTTTATTTGCGTTTAATGCTGATGAAGCCAATTTGCACTGCCCCGGGAATTTTGAATTTTTTATCCAAAAATTTTTTTTAGTCATTTAAATAATCAAATAATGTTTTTTAAAATTTAATTTTAAGAAATGTGAAAAACGTTGCCATTTGAATTTAGAAAAATTTCAAAACTAAAAAATTGTAGTTGTAACTGAGAGTTGTTGACGATTTATACCAAGTACAAACTACCTTTACAAATGAAGTACGAATTACCTTCACAAAGGGAGTACAAATTATCTTTACAACTGAAGTACGAATTACCTTTACAAATAGAGTAAGGATCAGTTCTTTCCCTGTAATGTCCTTCAATACATTCGCATTGTTCAGAAGCTTCTTTCATTGCAATGCTGTTCTTCGGACACATCTCACATTTGTGATTTTCTTTGTCGTATTTAAAGAAACCAAACGTGCAAGCTGTGAAAAATTTATTAATTGATTTTATTAAAAATAATATTTCAAGCAGGTTTATGAAATAAACTTTAATCATAAAAACTATACTAAATTAAAAAAATTAAAAACTATTTTTTAAATATATTGTATAAAAATAACTTTTCAATTAACTTTATATTAAATTTTATTTATTTAAAAGAAATTCTCCTACTCTGAAACGAAACCTCTCAATCGTGACAACAGCGATAAGTTTGGGAAAAACCGTTTATGCAATTTGATGACGCGCATGATAATGATTGCAGGGTTGAATTTAGTTTCGCTTTGTGATAAATAGCTTAGGTGCCAAGCGCTTCATGCCGGTAATTTCGGCTTCCATAAATTATATTTTGCATAATTTAATGGGAAATTTCCCAGTAGATGGTTTTTTTTTTTTTATTTGTTTATATTTAAAAAATTCTATTTACGCATCATCATTGCTTGTTTGTTCATCAATTCATTTGTTCTAAAACCAACCGTTCCTATCCATCGTGTTAGACTTAGAACCCACTTACGATCACATTTTTTATGTGACTCAGAACCAACTTACCATCACATTTGGTATGTGACTCAGAACCAACTTACGATCACAATTGTTATGTCACTCAGAACCAACATACCATTACATTTGGCGTGTGACAAACAACTCACTTACCAAAACTCACTTGCAAGTATACATTTGGTCTGTCACAACACAAAACCAACTTACCAACGCATTTAGTGATATTAGAGTCCGGTTGGTAGCCAGGCCTGCACAAGCAGTCTCCTGTATAGAAGTACCATTTCCCATCTCCCTGGCATAGATACGATGGTTTCATGTGGCCTTCAACGGCGTTGATGACGCAATTTCCTTCTTTTTGAACTATTGTAGTCAAGTCTTTGCCTGTGGATACATTAGTATCATCATCATCATCATCATCATCGTCATCGTCATCGTCATCGTCATCGTCATCGTCATCGTCATCGTCATCGTCATCGTCATCGTCATCGTCATCGTCATCGTCATCGTCATCGTCATCGTCATCGTCGTCGTCGTCGTCATCGTCATCGTCATCGTCATCGTCATCGTCATCGTCCTCATTTCTCTATGCACTTAATAGTACTTACCATTTTAATGCAGGTGTCATATGCACTTTGAACATTCTCGTACACGACGATGTTTCAATTCTATCCTCCATATTGATATCATCATCATCATCATAAATCATCATCATCATCATCATCATCATCATCATCATCATCATCATCATCATCATCATCATCATCATCATCATCATCATCATCATCATCATCATCATCATCATCATCATCATCATCATCATCATCATCATCATCATCATCATCATCATCATCATCATCATCATCATCATCATCATCAGCATCATCATCATCATCATCATCATCATCATCATCATCATCATCATCATCATCATCATCATCATCATCATCATCATCATCATCATCATCATCATCATCATCATCATCATCAGCATCATCATCATCATCAGCATCATCATCATCATCATCATCATCATCATCATCATCATCATCATCATCATCATCATCATCATCATCATCATCATCATCATCATCATCATCATCATCATCATCATCATCATCATCATCATCATCATCATCATCATCATCATCATCATCATCATCATCATCATCATCATCATCATCATCATCATCATCATCATCATCATCATCATCATCATCATCATCATCATCATCATCATCATCATCATCATCATCATCATCATCATCATCATCATCATCATCATCATCATCATCATCATCATCATCATCATCATCATCATCATCATCATCATCATCATCATCATCATCATCATCATCATCATCATCATCATCATCATCATCATCAGGGTCATTATCAAACACTCTCATCACAGTTTTCAAATTTGCATCTTCATCATCAATATCAACGTCATCATCATCGTCATTGGTTCCATCTCAGCCAACTCACCTGCTGGGGTTTCAGGAAAATAAGCTAAATTTTCAGTGAGGGCAGGGCAGACTACATAGAAAATTCTGACTGACAGTATAGTGGTACAAGCCCCCTGGTCTTGAAAAGCAAAATACACGCCCTCCATTGAAACAGAAACACTTCTCGTTTCTATGTTGGTCAGGGCGTCATTGTTGTCCGTGAAAACTTTGTTAGCTGGTGTGCATGGGAAAAAATAAATTGTTGGTTGAAAAAAACATTTGTTGGTAAAAAAAGAAATATGTTATTGAAAGAATGTTTGAATGAAAAATTATTTCGGTTTGTGTTTTTATCATTTTTGGTATAGTTTTTTTTGTGGTTTTGATATAGTTTGTTCTTATGAGTTTATCTGTTTATATTGACCTTTGAGTTTGAGTTTTTTTATTTTGTCATGTACCTTTTTTTACATTTTTCATTTTTTAAAATATTTGATTTTTATAATTTTAAATTTGTTTGAGATTTTTATGTTTTTTTAGTTTTGCGTTGCATTAAAATTTTTTCAAGCACATTGCGTGTTTTAAAAAGAATATCATTAACATAATTTATGCAAACGAATTTTACGGTGTATGTTGAATTTGTAAATACGTTTCAATTATCAAGTAAACAAATGATTATAACAATAAAATAAATAAATGAGCTAAACAACACACATTCCATTGTCTAACCCAAAAACAATTCAATATTTTATTCATGTTAATTTTTATTCACCTACTAAATTTACTCACAATATTTTTCATTCACTCATTCACCTAAAAACCTTTTATTCATTCACATAGCAACAATTCATTCATTCACCTTGCAACCATTTATTCATTCATTCACCTGGCAACCATTCATTCATTCACCTAGCAACCACCCCATTTCTTTGTCCTCTTACCACTAATAAACCTGTTTTCCTAACCACTTTTTTAGCAACCCATTTCATTTGAGCAGTCACCCACGTCTTTTCCTTACTCACTTACAATTCCACTCAGCACTAAACAAACTTTACGAACGCTTTAAAAGACAGCTGAGACTCTTTGAAGGCGTACTGAAAAGCAGATTAGTACTGTACTGAAAAGACTCACGTACAATATAAGTACGTCCCCCACAAACTCACACACGCACATCTGTGTTTGTCTTTCATCCAGTTTTGTTCTCTTTATTCTTCACTTTTTTACTATTTTTTTCTTTAAAAAAGAAAAAACCAGATGCTGTTATAAACTTTGCAAATTGCCTCAGGAAATTTATGTCTTCTCTTATTGACGCGTCATTGGGGGAAGAAGGTTTGGTTTGTTGAAGAGAAATGAGTGTTAAATAAGACAACAAACTATTTTTAAATAAAATAGTTTTTATACAGAAAGAAAATTATAATAGATAAATAACAAAATAATATATTTAAAAAAATGAATAATTAATTTATTAAAATTAGGTTAAATTATTTAAAACTAGCAATGCCCGTAGCGGCTTCGCTCGCATGAAATTAGAGAGTATGAACCGTGCATCCATAGTAGAGATCAATTTTTTAGGTCTCGGCTCGGCCCGTCGACAACTTAGCCCAGCCCGTTTTAAAAACAAAACTCCTGGCCCGGCACAGTCCGTCTGAATTAGGCCCGGCCCATTCTTACAGGCCTAGAAGTTCTATATACTTGATGAAAAACTTCGGCCCGTCCCACCTTGACTTCAGGTTTGGCCCGGCCCAACTGGAGACCCTAAATTCACTAAAATATCTATATACTTGGTGAAAAACCTCGGCCCGTCCCATTTTGATTTAAGGTTTGGCCTGGCCCGTGTGAAGACTCTAAAATAACGGCTTGGCCCGGCCGGTGATAACCTGGACTTAGCACTTTTAACCGGCACAAAACTTTAAAATACTAATTTTTACATTTGTAGCACTTATAGTTTTTGAGTAGCAGTTATTTTGAAATCAAATAACCCTTATTTCCACCCCACATTTGAGGTCCTGGAAACCAAATTTTTTAAAAATGTTGAAACACTTATATTATTATTTTTTGAGTCAATACTAAATGCTAATTTTGACATTTGTAGCATTCACAGTTTTTGAGTAGCAGTTTCTTTACAAACCAAAGAAACCTTTTTTTCCACCCCACATTTGAGGTCCTGAAAACCAAAATTTCAAAAAATGGTGAAACACATATATCCTTATTTTTAGAGTAGAAACTAAATACTAATTTTTACTCCTGTAGCATTCACAGTTTATGAGTAGCAGCTACTTTAAAAACCAAATAACCCAATATTCCAACCCACATTTGAGGTCCGGGAAACCGAATTTTCAAAAAATGGTGAAACACGTATCTTTTTATTTTTTAAGAAGAATCCATATACCAAACTTCAAAATCTCCTCATTTTTGGTTTTCGAGATATACATTGTTTTAGAAAAAAGTTTGTTTTTTAGTTTCTTCCCCTCAGGAGCAAAATTTTCAAAAATCCTTTCTTAGTGGATGCTTACGCAATAAAAGTAATATAAGTTCCAAATTTCACGTTCCTAGGATGAGGCGTTTGAGCTCGGCGTTGATTATCAGTCAGTCAGTCAGTCAGTCAGTCAGTCAGTCAGGATATGTTCTTTTATATATATATATAGATTATTTTAAAATAAAATAGTTTTTTTATAGAAAGAAAATTATAATACAAAATTAATAATAGAAAAGTAATAAAATAATATGGGGAAATGCCAAAAGCCCGAATTTTGACATTTGCCCGCATTGGTCTAGCCAATCGGGCAAATAGCGTACCAAGTCGGGCAAATGGCATACCAAGTCGGGCAAATGGCATACCAAGTCGGGCAAATGGCGTACGAAGTCGGGCAAATGGCGTACGAAGTCCAGCAAATGCCATACAAATTCCGGCAAATGCCGTTCGAAGGTTAGCAGCCGGACAAAAACTCGTCAAAACATCACCAAAACCGCCGTGGTCATACACAACCTCTAGAAGCTGGTCACATTAGCGTTGGCGCAACCAATACATCAGTCCACTATAAGCAAAGCTGACAAACCACATAATGGTGTCTCAGATTTCACTCTCTAATTAAAATGGCATTTGGTTTTGTCGCTAGAGTAACCAAAAATAAACATTGAATCAATTTTCAATATTTATTGGTAAAAAATTAAAAAAAACCCTTTAAGTCAAAACAATAATATCGGTGTGTAGAGTATGGACATCAATCTCATTTAGTTCATAGGCATCCATAGCTCCCACACCTTTTCATCTGTTTTTTCGCTAGACTAAAGTAATAAAATATAAACATTGAATCAATTTTTTAATATTAATTTCTAACAAATTTAATAAATTTCTTAGGTCAAAACATTAACAATTTCGGTGTGTAGAGTATCAACACTAATCTGGTTGAATAAATGAATAAGTGAATGTTAGACAATATTTAAGGTGGCGTAAGTCCATGTCAATGGGCCTCAAGACCAGTGATTATTTCGTTAACGGTAATAGAAATTAAAACGATAATTATTAATTCTTGTTAACGAAAACTGAAACGAAAACTAGAATAGAAAGTCAAAACGAAACTGAAATAAAAATAAAAATTAGTTAGTTAGAACGAAATAGAAAGAAAAATTATTTTTTTTTTCGAAACGAAATAGAAATAGAAATAAAAATTAATTTTTTTTGAAACGAAATAGAAATAGAAATAAAAATTATTTTTTTTAGAAACGAAATAGAAATAAAAATAAAAAATAATTTGTTAAAACGAAATAAAAACAAAAAATATTAAAAACAAAATAAAAATTAATTTCGCTTCTATGGTACTTCCTTTTAACATGCCTTTGTCGCTACGAAATTGTTTATTCCTTTTCTATTGTATTCGTGTTTTGGTTTGTTGTTATTTATTGAGTCAGAAATGTCGAAAGCTGGCGTTGGTTTGTCGAAAATGTTTGCTGGTCGTAATCGCGAAAGTTTAGTTTGGAATTATTTTAAATATGATGTCACTACGAATAATAGTGTTTGTCTAGCAAAAAAAGATAGTAACGTCGATGGTGCTATAAACCAGTGCGGTTTTCAACTGGCCGGTAAAAATCCAACAAACCTAAAGGTTAGTTAGGATATGGAAGACTTGGCAGAAGATGTGATACAGTTTTGGATTGCTCGACAGTCTATATATCCGCAACTTTCCCTCTTGGCTTTGGACATACTGGCAGCACCTGCTTCACAGGCATATGTGGAGAGGATATTTTCATTATGTGGCCTTTTGAGCGGAGGGAAGAGACACAGACCAAAAAAAAACTTAGAAATGAGAGTTTTTTTTTAAAATTGAATAAACAGTTTCTCAATTGACTTGTGTTTAGTTACAACTGCAAAATAGAGAGATTACAAACGAAACTGAAATTAAAACTAAAACTATTATGAATTCAAAACGAAAACGAAACGGTAATAATAATTACTGATGCAAAACTAAACTGAAATTAAAATTATTGAAAAATTCAAAACTATAACGAAACGGTAATAATAATTCCTGATGCAAAACTAAACTGAAACTAAAATTATTGAAAAATTCAAAACGAAAACGAAACGGTAATAATAATTACTGATAATTACTGATTCAAAACTAAACTGAAATTAAAATTATTAAAAAATTCAAAACTAAAACGAAACTGTAATAATAATTCATAATGCCAAAACTAAACTGAAACTGAAACTAAATTTATTTCTGAAACGAATTAATCACTGCTCAAGACCACCGAACAGGTGTGTTTTTAGGACCTTTCTGAAGCCTTCAATGGGGCAAGTGGATGTAACTTCTGGTGGGAGTTTGTTCCAGATTCTTGGCCCAGCAACCTCAAATGACCTATCTCCAGCACTCTTGAGACGTCCTGTCGGAGCGAAGAGAAGCGACGACGAAGAGGATCGAAATCGTTTTCGACATGGCTAGTCATGTAGGCGTTGGAGTGATGAGGCAAGATACTGTGGGGCCATCTCTCTGAGGAACTTGAAAATGATGAGTGCCAACTTAAACACTATCCTGAGTTCAATTCAAAGCCAGTGAAGTTCGTGGAGTATTGGGGGTAATGTGGTCATGTTTGCGGCTTCTCGACGCGAGCCTGGCGGTTGGTCTCGTAGGATCAGGAAGTAGATAATATACATTATAAAACAGAAAAATAATTTCTCAAAAAATAGATAAAACAGCTTTTAAAAATTAAAATTCAATAAATTTAAAAAAATTTCCCAAACTTAACGAAATGCATTTATGGCGCAAGATTAACTACAATAATTCATAAACTAATCACATGAGTAATTATAATTACTCTAGCGACAGAAACAAAAATTAAAATTAACACTAAAACGATAATTCAACAACGAAGGAAAAAAATACTAAACAGTAATTTAGAAGCTGTTGTATATTTTTGTATTCAACTTCATAAGAATTTTAATACGAAACATTTGCCACTTTATTATAGGGCCAAAACTGAGACACCATTGTTTGGTTCACGACACCTGCTTATAATACCCCGGCGCTGCTGGGGTATTAATTGATATACGAAGTAGCGCCCTAATGTTATACATTTACATTTTACATTTTAACTGATTGTTAGCTTGTAATTCAACTCCGCCTTGCTTTTGCAAGCCAGTCCCAAGCCTGGAGAAAGGAGTAGGGAAAAGTTAAAAGGATCAAATTATGATCCACGACAGGAAGTACTTAGGTGCTTCCAACATACAGACATTTCAGTCTTAAAACACCTTGTGTAAAGGACTATAAACTATTATAAAAATAAAGCTTGTAATTCGGCCGGCATTTGCCAGACTTCGTACGGCATTTTCCCGACTAGGTACGGCATTTGCCCGACTGGCATGAGCGATTCGGGCAAATGTGTAGGAGCCAAATAATATATTCTATAAAAATGAATAATTAACTTATTAAAATTATTTCAGTTTTTTAATTTTTGTCCATATTAGTAACTTACCTGGTATAACATCAATCAATTTGTATGAGTTTTCGTTCCATACTGGAAGTTTTCCCGTTGGATAATCAAAATCAGATTGATGCTGCAAAAGTCTGAACGACTCTTTACACTGCTGAAGACGATCAGGATCGGGATACTTAGTGCATTTCCTCATGGTGAATTTGACCTGAACATACAACCGGTTGGCATGGGATCTCTTGATGAAGGGCGTCCTCAGCCAGTTGTCCACCGAAACTGCCGCAACCTGGCAGACCGTGTAGACCCTCAAGACGTCCCCACCATGACTTGTATAACTCGCTTCTCGCCACTTAAAAAATATTGAAAAAGGTTTATACTGTTGTTTAAATAAGAATTTTTAAACTATATAAATATAAAAATAATTTAATAAGGAGATTAATAATTATGTAAAATTGGAAAGAGGTGTCATGTCATAATCAACATGCAAGTATGTCAACAATGATGTCATGTTTTCCAGTTTGCAAACATATTATGCAGAAGAATAAAGTAATGAGGAAATATTTACAGTTGGAAAAACTATTTTCAGAATATTATTACAGTTTTCGATATTTTCAGTGACCCCTGGGTGAACTGCGTGACCTGATTGACCTTTATGACTTTTGTGATGCCATGCTGTTGTTGATACTTTGACATTCATGTTTCTCAAAAGAAAAAATATTATACATTTTTAAATATGTAAATTTGTTTACAAATACTTGTTTACATATAAATGTAAACTTGTTTTTATATATGTAAACTTACTTTTATTATTTTCATAACTAATTTAATATAACTTTTCAAATTTTAAATATAACTACTTAATGTTTTTTAACTTATTAAACTAAATATTAATTATTCTTTTTTATATTTATATTTTTATTTGCTCTTATTTGTGTTTATTTTTTATCAGCCATTCATTTGTTTGTACGTTCGTTCGTTTGTTGGTTTGTCTGCTTGTTTGTGTGTTTGTCTGTTTGTTCAATCATCATTTTTTTTTATTTTATCGCTGTCTGTCCGTTTATATCCTCATTCACCCATTTTTTTTAACCGGCATTCATTTTCACTTATCGCATTTTTCAATCTCTGTGCGATTCGAACCCCTGACAATGCGTCAGTCTGACCAATGCATCATTCGGGTTGGTGACAACCAAGCAATAGAACTGAAATGAGGCGACTACTTCGATCGATAAGATGGCGGGCCCTAAACCTGGTCGAACCATTAAAAAGCTGAATACAATTTAAGACCGGAAAATAGGCGGCCTGCACACAGCTAATGTCGTTGAAAAAATTAAAACTTCCTATTTTATTAATTATGAAAAAATAAACAAATGATGAAAAAAATACTTTCTCCTGTTCATGTGATGCAGCACTACTATCTCCATTTTCTTTTAAACTATTATTATTATAATTAGTACCACATGCATTGCTATTTTATCAATACTATTAATGATAATGATAACATGGCTATATTAACAATAATGATAATGAAAACAAGGCTATATTAACAATAATGATGATGATAACAAGGCTATATTAACAATAATGATGGTGATGATAACAGAGACGACGACGAAGACAATGAATCACCATCACCACCATCACCGTCACCGTAACCGTCATCACTGGGGGGGGGGGGGGGGAAGGGAACTTGACTCCAAAGATTTTTTTCCGATGACTGTAGAGGGGGTCAAATTATAATTTACATGTTTAAAAATTGGAATAATTTAATTTAGTTAAAAATCAGCAATATCTTTCAAAGAATTTCTCATGTGATATCTAAAAAAATAAATTTACAATTCTGAATTGCGACAAATTTTAATTGTCTCGAAAATGGATGCAAGAGCTTTCCTGTTCTACAACACTTGCGCTGTCTTTTGCGATTTAATTTGGGCATCAACATGTGTTCTAGGGTCTTTAGCTCGAGAAACTGATTATTCAAGTGCTCTGGCTGCTATTGTAGTATGAAAACTAGACTGTTCGTGAAGATCCAGTAGACCATTCTTGCCAGTCAAATCTGAAAAATTTGTTAGTGGACGGGTTACAAGTTTGTCCATTCGTTGACCATGGCACGAATCGGACACAGAAAATAGTACACAAACAGCGCACCAGGCTTTATTAGGAAATTTTGAAACAGCAAGCCACTTGTATTGCAGCTATTCAATGATAAAACATAAGCAAATTTAACCTTAGCAACGATATAAAACAGCAATAAAATAATAAAACATTAGCAAATTTAACATATATTTGTACTAACTTAGATTTTATTAAATGAACTTTTAATCTTTTAAATTTGGTTTCGACGAGGAGGGGCCAAAGTCTATTGGAAAAATACGAGGGGGGGCCATGGCCGGACTGGCCCCTGGATCCGCCCTTGACCGTCATCATCATCATCGAATCATCATCATCATCATCATCATCATCATCATCATCATCATCATCATCATCATCATCATCATCGAATCATCATCATCATCATCATCATCATCATCATCATCATCAAGAATTGAAGAAATGAAATCAAATGATTGATCTAGAATAACTCGGACGTTTAAAGAAAAAGAGATTATATTATGGAAGGATGATGTAATAGGAAGCAATAAAAGACAGTAAAACTCAAACAAACTGAAATAAACTGTCTAAAACTTGAATTGTTGGCAAAAGACTTAAAAGCACAATTCATGCTTAACCCATAAGCCTTGGAATAAAAGATCAGTGCATGAAAATTTATAAAAAAAAAGAAAAGAAGTACAATCAAAAATGATAAAGCAGAAAAGCAGAGAGCAATACAAAAACCCAAAGACACCCAAACATAACAGAAGAAGAAGAAGAAGAAGAAGAAGAAGAAGAAGAAGAAGAAGAAGAAGAAGAAGAAGAAGAAGAAGAAGAAGAAGAAGAAGAAGAAGAAGAAGAAAAAGAAGAAGAAGAAGAAAAAGAAGAAGAAGAAGATAGACAGAGAGACAGACAGATAGAAAGGAAATCTTCCGCTAATCCTTCCAATGACTGACGACCTTGCCATTTTTTTCAACCATACCCCTGGTGTCCTATAAAACATCTGCGTGAAACTAGGTCACATCCGGCCAATCATATCCAGTCTCCGCTTAATATTAAAACTATCATGATCATGATCATGATCATGATCATCATCATCATCATCATCATCATCATCATCATCATCATCATCATCATCATCATCATCATCATCATCATCGCCATCTTTGCAACTGGTGTCAACACCACTGCCACCCTCATCGCCACCACCACATCATTATCATCATCACTACAATCATTATCGTATCTGTTTTCAATAAAAACTATTTTTATAATTTTTATTTACAAACTGGCTTGCCGTTATTTTCATTACTAAACATTTTATTAAATGTCCTCGTCATCATAATCATCATCATTACCAGCATCCTCGTCTTCATCATCATCATCATCATCATCATCATCATCATCATCATCATCATCACCACCACCACCACCATCACCATCATCATCATCATCATCATCATCATCATCATCATCATCATCATCATCATCATCATCATCATCATCATCATCATCATCATCATCATCATCATCATCATCATCATCATCATCATCATCATCATCATCATGACCGCAGCCTTTTGTTTTCGGCACGACCGGATCTCTCCTTGATTAATCTTTTCAGTCTGATTGCTTACATACTTGCCAATGCGAAATGCCTACCGGGAAATACATTAAGACTCTTCTGCTGAGCGCCGTTAGCCTTCAGTTCGAATCCCGGGCACGAACAGTGTCCGTTCTTCTAATTCTTTGCAATTCATCTATCCTTGGGCGTTCTTCTAATTCTTTACAATTCATCTATCCGTAGGCGTTCTTCTAATTCTTTACAATTCATCCATCCTTGGGCGACTTTCGTTTGCTTGTTTTCTTTTCTCTTATCGTTATGGCTAACAAAATGGTTGTTTCAACGTTTTACGTGGTAGTTGTAAACATGTATTTTGTTTGTAAAATGATGGTAAACTCATGTGGTGGAGGCGTAAATGTTTTTCGTTTGTACATAATGGTGAGTCTACGTGGTTGATGTGTACATGTATTTCCTTTGTACATTGATGGTAAGTCTATGTGAAAGAGGTACATATGCACGTTGTATGTATGTCAATGGAGCATTGTATTGTTTGTAAGTCTATGTGATGTACATGTTCATGTATGCATGTATAGTCAGAATTGTGAATGTGACATTTTGTGGGTTGCAATATAAATCAATGTTTTAAGCGTTGTTAATGAATTTTTTTAATAAAATAAACAAAAACCTAAAACGACATCTACAAGATGAAATATTTAAAGGCATCCAAGCAAAAATAAATGTTTGTTAAAGTAGAGCATAGATATAAAATAAATGTTTGTTAAAGTAGAGCATAGATATAAAATAAATCTTTGTTAAATTAGAGCATAGATATAAAATAAATGTTTGTTAAAGTTGAGCATAGATATAAAATAAAGGTTTTTAAAGTTGAGCATAAATATAAAATATTTTACGTGGCAGCATGGATATTTGATTTTATTTGTAGTCCAAGTAAAAAAAATGGAAATTTCCCTGAACTAAAAATAAAAATTAAATTAAAAAAATAATTTAGAATAAACAATTTTTTTAAGTTTTAAAAATTAATAAATGATTAAAAATCCAACTAAATAGAAAAAAAATTAATCCAAAATATATGAATTTACAAAATCAAACGAGTGCACCAAAAAAAGAACTCGTAGAAAATCGACAAACACTCAGCAGAATTGACAAATACTTAATGGAGCTGACAAATACTCAATCAAACTTAAGAATACTTAAACATATTGACAGCATCTCGAAAAGATATTAGAACTTTACGTTCAAAACAAATCTTCTAATAAAATCCTACTTTTTCCAACAATGCAAACAAAATTTGTTTATCTAAATTATATCCGTCCGTAAAAAAAACCAGTCCGCACATTCTTTCTTTTCCTCCAACCATCTCTCTGTCTTTTCTTCATATATTTTGTGTTTATACTACTATTATAGCCAAGCCACGCATAACTAATGAGCTGGGCAACGATCGCCATTCGACACTGGATAATAAATAATCAGTATTGCGCAGGTCTGCAAGGCATAGATATGAAAGTGCATAGACACAATAGCGGAAGAATTTCAAAAGATCGATCGAGGTGATGGTTTTTTTGTGCAAAAATATCAGGAAATAATTTAGGTTTATGGCAAAATAGCAAAATAAAAATGAGATTGCTATAAAGATAAAAATAAATCAAAAAACAGAAAAACTAAAAGAAAAAAACTGACCACAGCTGTAAATAAAAACTAGTAATAAAATCACAAGCAAATATCAAAATGATATAACGAAAATAATAAAACAGGATACATTGAAAGATGAATGAATATAAAAACTAATAATGGGAAAAAAAGACATGAGAGATTTATAGGTGTACTTGTTGGAGATTTGAACATTGGTGGTCGTCAACCATATGTCTGGATTCCATGGTGGAAATTGATCGTTATGCGAAAATATTTATCATCTTACATTAAATTTTGTTCTTCTGTGTTTTCCTTTCATCAGTTTTATAATTTTTTTCTGTTTATCTATCCATCTGTCATGTTTTTAAAGTTTGTTTCCTATTGTACACTACTGAATTATTTTTAATTTGTTTTATATTTAATTAATTTTATAATTTTTCAAGTTTTTTATTTATTTTAACATTCATTCAATTTTCTCTATACATTTGTTTTTACGATGGAGTGGAGTGATGATTGCTATTTTTTTACATCATTACAAACTTTTATTTTTTATATTTTTTTTTCTTTTCCTTTTTTTCTTTCATTTCTTTTGCACTTTTTATCCTTGTTTATATTTTTTTAGTTTTATTAACGTTTTCACCATTTTCAACTTTCACATACTGCAAATCATGGACTTACAATTTTACAGGTCGATTTCAAACTATCAGTTTTTGACAGCAAAGTTTTCTGGTAACAGTTTACAAAAAATTAAAAAATAGCAAAACACAATTATTTAAGTAAATATAACAATTAAATAAAAAATATATAAGAATAAAAAAAGAGCAAAATGAAATGAGAAAAACAGAAAAATACACGAAGAAATAAAAAATAAGATTTCATTAGGATTCTTTGTAGCAACCTGTTTATGGAAGAATGCTCTCTAACAAATGACTCCATCATACGAACAAGCAAGCTTCCTTTCTCGTTCATTTCTAAAACACTTTTTGCCGTGTTTTCCTAATTATATTTTTTTTATTTTTTTTATTATTATTTTGTATTATTAATATTATTCAATTATTTATTAATTAAATTGAATTAAACCAATTTAACATGCATTCCTCCTCATCATCATCATCACATCTACTGTCTTTACTACCAGTATGCATTCAGGACGCACTGAAGAGTTTACATAACAAAAATGTTTTCTCTACTGCTACCATGACAACCTAATGATATCGACAATCGTTATCATCACTGAATTGTATAAATTCAAAATTAGTTATTGTTGTAATTTATTTTTAATTACAAATGTAAATTTAAAAATTTAAACAAACACAAAAACACAAAAAGAAACTCAAATAAAAAGAAAAACACAAACAGGCAAATAACTTCGTTATCATCCACTTTCAACACCGAGAACAACAAAGAACAAAAAGTCTGGCATTTGTATGAGGCCATAGAACAATTAGCAGACATTGATAGGAAAGTGGAGAACAATTTATCGATTTGCTTTTCTATAATAGTTTTTTTTACTGAACCATGAATCAGGTTTGCCATTCAATATCCCACTCGGTCCGTCTGTCGCTGGGACGGTCCGCCATTGTTCATTCAGACAAATATGGCGTCTGTCTGTTAGCACGCTATTTTATAACATAGAAATTTTCCAACAGAAAAAAAGAAAAAAAATTAAAAGAGAAAAACAGAACGAGAAATAGAATGAAAATGAAATAAAAAAAAAGAGAAAAAGAGAGATAAAATGAGAGAATCCGATCGAATGTATGTAGATCATTAGTTCTCTGTCGTCTGCTGCTAATGAATTGCAATCGTTAGTGTTGAAGTGATGGTGATGATGACAATACTGGTGGTGGTGGTGTTGATGATGTTGGCAATATAATAATTTGTGATAAAAATGAAGTTTTATGACAAAGAAAAAATATGTGTAATGTATTTTAATGGAGATTTTGATTTTAAATATTTTTTGTGAAACGAAGTCTTTATAAAACACAAACAAAACAACCAAGAAATTTTTTAAAAAGATTGTCAAAGTAAAAAAAACTGAAGACAGCAATAGCGTCGGACTCAAAGAACTATTAAAAAAACAAATTGATAATTTTTATCGACAATTTCTTAATTAAGCAAACTATAAAAATAAAATTAAACAACAACTTGTTTCTTATTTATGCCCAGTCTTTGGTAATAAAGAACTGAAACGGAAGTGTCGTAAAGCAAAGTTTCCGCTACTAATTGTAATGCGCTATAAAAAGAATTAACTGAACCCTAGAGCACTTGCACAACATAATGCTTGATAATTCTTTTGTAGGTACGTTTGTTTCTTTGTTCGGTTGTTTGTTTGTTTGTTCGCTTGTTACAACTTTAGCCTTTATTTTTGAAACAAATTGTAAACAATTGCTTGTTCATTAATTTCATCAGACACTTGTACTTTCATATTTCAATTACCATTTTTCATAGATCACGCAAGTGTTTCTTCTTTTCTTGCTTTATTTCTCTTCTTTCTTCATCTCTGCCTTTCTTTCTGTTTTTCCTTCCCCTACCCTCCCCTTTCTTCTCTTTCTTTTGCTTTTTCTATTTCTGCTTTTCTTTTCTTTTCTCTCCCTCTCCCTCTCATTCTCTTTCTCCATCTGTTTCTCTGTTTCTCTTTCCCTCTTTCTTTCTTTCTCTCTCTCTCTCTCTCTCTCTCTCTCTCTCTCTCTCTCTCTCTCTCTCTCTCTCTCTCTCTCTTTCGCTCTCTCTCCAATGTATTCTAGAAATCCAATGCAATCTGTTAATCAATCATAGTCGACACTTTCTTTCTTTATCTTTTTCTTCTTTTTTTCCGGATTAAAAGAAGTAGCACGTCCGGATAGATTCATCACCACGGAATTGTCTCCAGGATCTCTTAAGATTATTTGCTATTTTCAAATAAATTTTTTTAAATATTTTTGATAAAGTTGTTTACATAATAATAATAATAATATTATGTTTATTGCACAAGAAATAGACAAGTTTTAATAGTTTATTCATTATCTAAAAAACACGATTGTTATTTTTCAGCACATACAAGCTTAAGGATTTTCTTCAATCTGCTAATTGAATAAGCTTATCTTTTAATCGGATAGATTTTCTATAAATATATAATAAAGAAAGAAAATAATTAAATCTTAATAAATATATTAAATTTACAAATAAAATACCACATGTTATTATAAAAAATATTCATTAAAATAACAATAAATATTTTTTTTATAAATAGTATATATTAACTAATCAAAACCTTACCAAAGTTGAAAACAATTATTTTAAATGTTTCGCATAAACCATTAATTGGTTTTTATCCAAGACTAGCAAAGTTAACGGCGTCGCTCGGGGTTTTCAGAGGTTTTTTTATCGTTTTTCTCTCTTGCTCCCGTTTCTTTCCTCGCTTGCTTTCCCGCTTCCGGTCGCTTTCCTGTTTCCGGTCGCTTTCCCGTTCCCGGTCACTTTTTCCGTTCCCGCTCACGGTTGCTCTCCCGTTCCCGCTCATTTTTATTACCACGTTTTTCTTAACTTGCTTTCTTGTCTGTCTGTCTGTTTGTCCACGATATATATATATATATATATATATATATATATATATATATATATATATATATATATATATATATATATATATATATATATATATATATATATATATATATTTGTTATCTATCAGATTTTATATATATAATATATTTTATTATAAATAAACAAGGAGCGGGAAAGCGACCGGGAATGGCAAAGAGACCGGGAACGGGAAAAGGGACCGGAGCGGAAAAGCGACCGGGAGCGGGAAACCGACCGGGAGCAAGAACGCGACCGGGAACGGGAGAGCAAGCAGGAACGGGAAAGTGGCCGGGAGCGGGAGAGCAAGCGGGGAAGGAGACAGGAGCGAAAGAGACACGCATTATAAAAACCTTTAAAATCCCGGACAATGCCTGCTACCCCGCTATTAATATATATAATAGCCCATGTCTGTGTAAGACGTTTTTAATACGTTTCTCCTAACTTGCTTTCTTGTCTATCTGTCTGTTTTTCTGTCTTTCTGTTTGTCCACAATTTTTATTTTATATATATTATATTTTAAATATATATTATATTTTATAAATATATTATGTTTTATTTATTTATTATATTATATATATATATATTATATTTTATTATAAATAAACAGGGAGCGGGAAAGCGACAGGGAACGGCAAAGCGACTGGGAGCGGGAAAGCCACCGGGAACGGGAGACAAGCAGGAACGGGAAAGTGACCGGGAGCGGGAGAGCATGCGGGGAAGGAAACGGGAACGAGAGAGGCACGCATTAGAGGAACCTCTAAAATCCCTGGACTACGCCGGGTGCCCTGCCATTCCAAAAGGAAGCAAGACCTACATCTATATATATAAAAATGAATGTTTGTATTTATGTTAATGTCCTTTATGCATTGCTACACCATTCATCCGATCGTAATGAAATTTTCACACAACCTTGAGAGTCAATAAAAATCAAAACTAAAAAAAAATTTTTTGAAATCCGTCACAAAATGAGCGGAGCGGAGCGGGTGAGCGAGCGGGAACTATATATATATATGTATGTGCGTATGTATGTGTGTATGTATGTATGTGTATGTGCATGTATGTGTGTCTGTGCGTGTGTTTATGTATGTACTAGCGGAGATACCCGGCGTTGCCCAGGTTTTTTGAGGTTTTTCTAATGTTTGTCTCTTTCTCTCCCGTTTCCTTTCCCACCTGCTTTCCCATTCCTGTTAGCTTTTCCGTTTTCGGTCGTTTTCCCACTGCCGGTCGCTTTCCCGCTCCCGGTCGCTTTCCCGCTCCCGGTCGCTTTCCCGCTCCCGGTCGCTTTCCCGCTCCCGGTCGTTTTCCCGTCCCGGTCGCTGTTCCGTTCCCGCTCACGTTTGCTCTCCCATTCCCGCTCACGCTTGCTTTTCTGTTCCCGCTCGCTGTCCGTTCCGGGTGCTTTCCCGTTTCTATAATAGACAAACTAACCCACAAACATTCATATATATATATATATAGTCTTAGCAAATCTATTTTGCGTTTTATAGGCTAACAGAAGTTATGAAAGAATGTAAAAGAGAAAATGAGCGGGAACGGAAACGGGAACGGGAGAGCTACCGTGACCGGGAATGGGAGAGCAAGCATGACCGGGAACGGGAGAGCAAGCGTGAGCGGGAACGGGAAAGCGACCGGAAACGGGAAAGCGACCGGGAACGGGAAAGCGACCGGGAACGGGAAAGCGACCGAGAACGGGAAAGCGACCGGGAACGGGAAAGCGAACGGGAACGGGAAAGCGACCGGGAACGCGGAAAGCGACCGGGAACGCGGAAAGCGACCGGGAACGCGGAAAGCGACTGGAATCGGGAGAGCAAGCTTGGAAGGAAACGCGAGCAAGAGAGAAAATCGATAACAGAACTTCTGAGCGGGAAAGCGACCGGGAGCTGGAAAACGACCGAGAGCGGAAATGCGACCGGGAACGCTACGAAAACGGGAAAGTGGAGAAGGGAACGGGAGCGAGAGAGACAAACATTAGAAAAACCTCTAAAAACCCCGGGCAACGCCGGGTAACCCCGCTAGTCTATATATATAAAAGAACATGTCCTGACTGACTGACTGACTGACTGACAGATGACTGACTGATAATCAACGCCGAGCTCAAACGCCTCATCCTAGGAACGTGAAATTTGGAACTTATATTACTTTTATAGCGTAAACATCCGCTAAGAAAGGATTTTTGAAAATTTTGCTGGAAAACAAACTTTTTTCTAAAATTTTTTTCTAAAAGTTTGTTCTGAAATTTGGTATATAGATTTTCTTTGAAAAATAAAAAAATACGTGTTTCACCATTTTTTGAAAATTCGGTTTCCCGGACCTCAAATGTGGGTTGGAAAATTGGGTTATTTGGTTTTTAAAGTAGCTTCTATTCAAAAACTGTTAATGTTACAAAAGTAAAAATTAGTATTTAGTTTCTACTCTAAAAATAATGATATACGGGTTTCACAATTTATTGAAAATTTGGTTTCCAGGACTTCAAATGTGGGGTGGAAAATAGGGTTATTTGGTTTTTAAAGTAACTGCTACTCAACAACTGTAATTGCCACAAATGTAAAAATTAATACTTAGTATCTATTCAAAAAAAAAGATATACGTGTTTCATCATTTTTGGGTTATTTGGTTTTTAAAGTAGCTGCTACTCAAAAACTGTTAATGCTACAGAAGTAAAAATTAGTATTTAGTTTCTACTCCAAAAATAATGAAATACGTGTCTTAGCATTTTTTGAAAATTTGGTTTCCAGGACCTCAAATGTGGGGTGGAAATAAGGGTTATTTGATTTCAAAATAACTGCTACTCACAAACTGTAAGTGCTACAAATGTAAAAATTAGTTTTTTGAAGTTTTGTGCCGGTTAAAAGTAGCTAAGTCCAGTTTATCATCGGCCGGGCCAAGCCGTTATTTTAGAGTCTTCACACGGGCCAGGCCAAACCTTAAATCAAGATGGGACGGGCCGAGGCTTTTCACTAAGTATATAGATATTTAAGTGATTTTAGGGTCTTCAGTTTGGCCGGGCCAAACCTGAGGTCAAGGTGGGACGGGCCGAAGTTTTTCATCAAGTATATAGAACTTCTAGGCCTGTAAAAATGGGCCGGGCCTAATTCAGACGGGCTGTGCCGGGCCAGGAGTTTGGGTTTTTAAAACGGGCTGGGCTAATTTGTCGACGGGCCGAGCCGAGACCTAAAAAAAATGATCTCTACTATGGATGCACGGTTCAAACTCTATAATTTCATGCGAGCGAAGCCGCTACGGGCACTGCTAGTTATGGTATATACGAATTGGGAAGTGGTTCAGAAAATGATAAAAGCATATATATATATATACATCTATAAATATATATATATATATATATAAATATATATATATATATAAATATATATATATATATAAATATAAATATATATATAAATATATATATATATATATATATATATATATATATATATATATATCAGTGATGACGAGTACTTAAGCACAATAGGTGTAATTGAGTACTTGTACTTAAGTCCTTTCGTAAATGTGTACTTAGTACTTGTACTTAGTACTTGTACTTAGTACTTGTACTTAGTACTTGTACTTAAGTACATTTTTAGTGTACTTCTTAAGTAAGTACATTTCAAAAGTAGCTAAGTTCTTTAAAAAAATTGCTTTATTTTTATTTTTAAAACTAATTATTTAAATTATTTATAATTTGTAAATCTAAAAATAAGTGTTTATGTAACAGATTCTATGCTTGAGCATATTCTGTTGTCGAGGTTATGCTTTGTTATTCGAGCTTTTACATTAGTGTTTCTTACAAGAAGGTCGATATATTGTTACGTACCTATAACTGCTAAGTTAGTCAAGTTTTCCCTTTAGTTGTGAGAACTTATTTCAGTGAATTAGTGTCTGACGATGGAGATTATATTATTATAAAAGCTCTTTGCAGTCTTTGCAAGACTAAAAAGAATGCCATTCGCGGTCAATACAAAGCTCCTTCGATTTTCACCAAGCATATTCAAGTACGTTAAGAATGAGAATTTTGATAATTTGTAGGCTAAGAACTTTAAATTTTGTATTATTTGGTTTTAGAAAGCTCATGGTTAAAAGCACATTGACTCAATGCACGTGCAAAAGAAGCAGGTCAAATGAAGGGTGTCTGGAAATGTTGATAGCCCTAGTTCATATGCAAGCAAATACGGTTAGACGAAATGTCAGAAAACCATGTTGTGACTTATAATAGGAACAAATTTGTAAAAGCATTTATAGAGTATGCTGAATCAAACATATTAGAGTTGGAACCATCAGAAAGCAAAGACAGTGATCCTCGGACATCGAAGACGAGACTAGTCATCTACCGATATCCCGCTGTGTCATACCCATACTTAAAGGTTTGCTGGCTGCCATTGACACATTGTAAGATGGCTGAAAAACTGTTCGTAGTTGAAGTCAATCGTATGAATGAAACAAATACTTTTCCAGAAGCAGAGCTTGTGACAGCATCAACTGGCGATTTTTATGGGTTTTATGAACCAGGTTCAGAAAGTAATGATTCAACTCAAAAAGACATTTTGCTGATGTTTCTTAATAAATACTTGGTTTTATGCTGAGTGACGTGGGCTACTATAATATAGATATATATTTGTAAATGGTTTATTTTCTAACACGTTCGTTATTATAATAAAGTTATTAACATTTAAAATTAAAACAATAAAGAATATAATATAAAAACACGAAGCTGATCTATAAAACTATAAGTTAGTAGTTAAAGTTCATTGCCTCCAAATCTTTTTTATTGAAAAGCAACATTGCGGTTTTTGAAGCAGAAAGCCGCGATCTTTTGTTAGTGCATATACCATTTTTTATGATAGTTTATAGTCCTTTACACCAAGTGTTTTAAAACTGAATTGGCTGTATGTAGGAAGCACATATGTACTTCCTATCGTGGATCAAAGTTTGATCCTTTTAACTGTCCCTCCTCCTTTATCCAGGCTTGGAACTGGTTCGCATTTGGCAAGGCGGTGTTGTGTGCATATACCACCTGCAGTGCTAAATAGACGTTCACTGTCGACGCTTGATGGCGGTGTTCCTAAGAAGCGTTAAGCCACGGCGGCAAGATACGGAAACACTTGATTGTTTGATTTCCAATATAAAATTAGATCTTGTGGAATTGCTGGTGGAACTGGACTAGGCTTGAAACCTTCTGCAAAATATTTATGGATTTCCTGTTCAATCTGAAATTGGATGTTATTATTGTCACTTGTAGCTACATTAGACTGATGTTCATGTGCTAGCTGCTGCCGGTAATCATGATGTGCAGGTTTCATGGCAATATCTGTTGCTCGGGCTTCATTTATCTTTGCATCCTAGATGATCTCTGTCACTGCATCCGATGATGAAATCCGAGTGTGACATGCCGAGGCCTCTTCGAAAATCCATTTTTTAGCCTGCACTCGTGTGTCATCGCTGCTGAAAAAACACAGTTTTGTTGTTGGGACAAGACTTTTTGATATGACACACAAACGACTGCATATCTTGCTTTTAAATCCATCAGCATTCGCGGTCTCATCTTACCAGTTCCAAAATATTATATATATCTATATTTATATGTTTAATCAATAAAAATTATTTTTAAAGACACACATATATATTAAATAATATCTGTAATATTTTGAATTGTAGATGGAAATTTTTAAACTCGGCCTCGGCGACTATTTTTTGGCCGAGTCCGAGTTTTAGCCGAGTACCGCTAAATCGGCCGAGTCCAAGTTGCCGAGGCGCGTTTCGGTCCATCCCTAATATATATATATATATATATATATATATACATGTATATATATATATATATATATATATATATTCTTCAAATAATTAGGAACAAGCTTTTCTTTCAGACACACTTTTTCTATCAAACGCGACACTTTTCGAAAATCAGAAAATACCACCGACGGAAAGCAACTACGAGGCTCCTGCAGAAAAACATAGCGTCTGCCGAAATTCAAGATTTTTCTCTGCCTGGCAAGTCTTCCGTGCTTTGGACAGACTAAAAACCTCCGCCTTCGGAATGGATGAAATTCCCTCCTGGTTCTACCGAGTCTCGGCACCAATACTTGCCAAACTGCTCGCTTTTCTATTTAACTTGTCGTTAAACCAATCACAGATAAACTCCGCCTCGCTAATTGCGAGCCAGTCCCAAGCCTGGATAAAGGAGGAGGGACAGTTAAAAGGATCAAACTTTGATCCACGACAGGAAGTATTTGTGTGCTTCCTACATACAGCCAATTCAGTCTTAAAACACTTGGTGTAAAGGACTATAAACTATCATAAAAAAAAAAAAATCAAAAAAAAAATCACAGATACCAGACCGGTGGAGGAGATGTCAGATAACCCCGGTTTTAAAAGTAGGTAATCTTCAGGGAAGCCACGAGTACAGACTAATTTCAATTACACCAATACTCTCAAAGATTATAAAAAATATGGTGGTACAGCGATTCGTCTATCCAATCCTGGGAAGTTCGGGGTACAACCACTACTTCCATAACCAATATGCTTTCCGTCCAACGGGATCCACAACGGCGGCACTAATCAGCCTGACACTACACATTTCCGAACAACAAATCCACCCGTATGTCCACGTTATAGCACTGGACTTTTAAAAGGCCTTCGATACTGTCCGCCACTCAGAGCTTATGAGAAAGTTTGCCAGACTACCAATAAAAGACGAGGCGTACAACTGGCTGGTTGACTTCCTTAGAGGGCGAATGCACTGCACTAAATTCCAAAACCAAGTGTCGTCTTTAAAAGAAATAAATCCAAGCATCGTCCAAGGTTCAGGAATTGGATCCAGTTGCTACATTGTTGCGGCATCGGACCTCTCCCCAGCATAGATGGTAACCGTCTAGTGAAATATGCAGATGATACATACCTTATAGTACCACCGGGTAATTTTCACTTAATCGTTGATGAGCTCGCGAGCATACAGATCTGGGCAAAAAGAAATAACCTAACTTTAAACGATTCAAAAACAAAAGAGTTGGTTGTGCGTCGCCCCAGAACAAAGGCAAACACATTCCCTACCCCTTTGGTCGGAATAGAAAGGGTAGATACAATAAATGTGCTGGGAGTCCTGATCGACGGAAGGCTCTCATTCCGGGAGCACGTTGACTAGATCAGCACAAAATCTGCACAGACTTTGTATGCACTACGAAACTTACGGGCTCACGGGCTGTGTGGCCGGGAGCTCTGGACGGTCACGGAGGCGACACTTATATCCAGGATCACCTACGCCTCTCAATCATGGTGGGGTTTCATAGGTTCGGGAGATCTTCAACGCATCGAGTCGGTCATTAGGAAGGTCACACGCCAGGGTTTCTTGGCTCCCGACCGCCCTGATTTTGTGCACCGCTGCGCCGTGGCGGATTCAACTCTGTTCAACCAGGTTCTGTCTAACCGCCTTCACGTCCTTCACCATCTTCTCCCAGACGTCAAGAAATCAGGATATCACCTCCGTCCTCGAGTTCACAACAGAGTTATTCCGCATGCAGATTCCTTACTCAGAAAAACCTTTATCCATAGATCGTTGCACTCAAAATAACTTAAACAATGCCGAACTCTATATTAAATCTCTGAAAAAAAAACAAGTTTTAGATTTTATTTTAAGTCTTTAACTTTAGATTGTCGAATCTCGTATTCCTTTTTATTTAATTCTTATTTTTATTATTTTATTACTTAAATGTAAGCCGCTGTGCGTCATTGTCAGGCTGGTTAATAAAGATTTACTTACTTACTTACTTACTTACTTACTTACCAAGATACTTTTGAACTAACTGGTATATATTTTTATTAATGTTTAAGTCATGAGCTGACCTGCAGGTTTCGGCTTTATTAGCTATCATCAGACTCATGAAAGTCATTTAAAAGTACAGCTACAACGAAAAAATATAACGTGTTGCGGCGAGACATATCAGACATGTTTACATATTTATCGAGGTCAAAGTACAAGGAAGAGTAAAAGCGACATAATAAAACCGCTAAAAAAACAGCCAAATATTTTACCGCGGAGTAAATAAATAAATAAATAAATAAATAAAATATCACCTGTGTTAAACTTTCTAATTAAATTAAATAGTGAAAAATAACTATTAAAAAGAAAATTACTATTAAAACAATTAGAGGTAAAATAATAAAATTGGAAGTTAAAGCTACATTTCTAAGATAATAGGATATCGTTAAAATTGAGAGTTTAATTAAAATTTTAAAATGATCAACGTCTACGTATATTAATATTGCAACGTCCACGTATATTAATATAATGGGCATAAATAAGAAACAAGTTGTTGTTGCTGCTATTTAATTTTATTTTCATAATATTGATTATATCAATCAAATGCGACACATCCCACCGGTCCCATCACTATCACGTAGGTCGGCAGTCTCGGGACCCCGAAGAGGTTGGCACATGGTTGACAAACCGGTGGAGCACTGTTCAACTGCGTTCAACACTTCAATATGGTTGGTAGATGGAGGAAAAGAAACAGGACTACAAACTGGGCCATTGTCTTATTGGTCACAAGGATGATCATAACTGTGAGAAGTTACATTTGTAGTCTTAGTTGGCGAACTCCTACTACGGAGTTCAAATAAATCTGAAAACGAAAGGCGAGGTGTGACAAAAGGAGAATGCTTGAGAACAGTGGATAGCGGGGTCCTTGACATGTCGACACCCATGGGGTCCAAAGAGGGCCGGCAGATGGCCGACGGATCGGTAGAGAACTGTTCGATCAGACATAGATCTTCCATGCACTTGGTGTTTTCCACTGCACTGGTAGATGGAGGACAGGTCACCAGATCACAACTTGGCAAATTGGTAGTCGCGAGGCTCTGAAGAGGTTGGCGCATGGCTGACAAACCGGTAAGGCACAGTTCAGTTGCGTTTAAAATTGCATTGGTAGACAGAGGATATATATATATATATATATATATATATATATATATTATTATTATTATTATTATTATTATTATTATTATTATTATTATTATTATTATT
The DNA here is from genome assembly GCA_963978895.1 of Erpobdella octoculata. NCBI lineage: Eukaryota > Metazoa > Annelida > Clitellata > Hirudinida > Erpobdellidae > Erpobdella > Erpobdella octoculata. Next base: position 30,669,971 of record OZ022239.1, read on the forward strand.
ATTATTAATTGAATAAGGCGTAAGGCACATTGCCTTCTTGCCTCTCAGTCACGATCAACCGCTGCACAATCACCACACATATCTCCTCGTCAACCACGCCTCATCTAAATTATTTTTAAAATCATTAATTGTTTCTGAGCAAACTACTTTATCCTTCAAATTGTTCCATAAACTGGTCACCCTTGGGGGAAAACTGTATTTCCTTATGTCTTTATGTGCCTGTAGAACGACTAGTTTGAAGGAGTTTCCCCTTGTTCTCTTTGTTTCCATCAACTTTAAGGCTGGAGAACAATTTTTATCGTAAAAACCCTTGAGAATTTTAAAGGTCTCGATCATGTCACCCCGGTCTCTTCTGTACTTTAGGGTAGGCAAGTTCAAGTATTCCATCCTTTGTCTGTAGTTCATATTTTTACACTGTTTCAGTATTTTCGTTGCCCTCATGTATATATATATATTATAAAGAAATATAGCTTTGATATGTTTATATATATATATATATACATACATATATATATATATATATATATATATATATATATATATATATATATATATATATATATATATATATATATATATATATATATATATATATATATATATATATATATATATATAATGTAAAATCTCTGTTCTTATGATAAGTTTTCCCATTGATAGACGTTAAAGGACTTGGAATAACTATTACGGACATTATTAATAGAACAGAAGGTATAACTAGCCCTAACAAAGCTTCATTTATTATTTTCCAATAAAACTGCAAAACCATTCTATTGAGCCCGGTATACGGTTTGGTGATATCGTAACATTGGTGATCAGAAGTAGGATACAAGAATGGTTTTGAAATCATTGGACGAGCTTTGGGCGAGTGAAATGAAAGACGAGCTGGAGAAACGTGGCCTGAGCGATACAGGTAAAAAGGACGAACTTATGGAACGCCTCTTAGCCGCGTTAGTGAATGAGGGCTATGGGCCTGACGACGACGAATATCTATTCGACATTGACGAGGAAGCTGTGGTCAAGCGAAGGAAATTAAAAAACAAATTGCTGGAGGAAGAAAGACAACGAGCGAGAGAAAACATGGCAGCACAGAAGAAGACAGGAGAAGGAATGATTCTTGGCCACGGAAACAAAGTAGCAGCAGTCGGTACAACTGTTGAAAGTTTGGTCGCAGGGTTGGCTGAGGCAGTGGTGGACACGGTTCTGGACCAGCGGGCTGCTGGTGATGTGGGTTGCTGCGGCGAAACCCAATTTGAACTGGAGTCCACCAGCTGTGTCTCAGAGCATGTGACGGATGACGGCCGTACAGACTGCACAAGTCAGGTGGGTCATGATGATGAGCCTGTTAAAGACGGTCATGATAAGGAACCTTGCAAAGATGCTCAAGATGAACCATGCAAAGATGGTGACAGTGATACAGTCGGTTTGGACGTCAAAAACCAAACTAAAGAAGATGAGAAGAATGTTGAAAACGAAATGCAAAACGATGAGGATGAAAGTGACGATGATTATTATGATAATGGGAATAACAACTATGGCTTTCACCCATACAGCGACGGTTCTGAAACGGAAGCCTCCATAACAGACGACGGCACCGAATATTCAGAGTCAGATTTTAGTGAAGAATCTGACTCGGATAAAGCAACCGAGGATTTAGAAACGGACGAAACTCCAATGGAAAAATACGTCAAAGTTAACTTGACAAAAAAAGAAGACACTGATTTGAGAGACGATGGCGATAATTTGAAGAAAGATCCGCTGGACGATACGAAAGTTGACACCGACGAAAGAGCCGAGTTGGAATGTGGAAAGAAAACGTTCGATTGTAGCTTGGAAGAAAACAAACATGACGGCGATGAACTTCTCCAAAACAACAATAGCAATGCAGCAAGCAAAAACTCTGAAAAAGATGAGACAAGAACAGAGAACGGTACCGAGGGTTTTAAATCAGATGAATCCACAGAGGATCCTAGATCAGATAGACTAAGAGTCATTGTAAAATCAAATAACAGTTTGATGAAGGGATTTATTGGATTTATGGAACGACGTGTTTTCGAAAAACCTTTTGAAGAGTTTCTTGAGAAAGATCTAAAAGATGTGAAGGAAGAAGAAAAAGCAGACAATTCCGATAAACTGTGCAAAGATGTTCAGGACGAGGCATGCAAAAAAGGCTGTGATGAACCGTGCAGAAATGGCGACGATGAGCCAAAGAAAGACTCTGTTGATGAGCCAAAGAAGGACTGGAAGAAACTGTGTCAAACAGTCAAGAGACTTGACCATGTTGTTTGCGAATTGCGGTCAAAGCCACGAGTAAAGATCAAGGTATTTTGGTGTTCGTGGCCGAGTCGCATTTCTCAAAAGCGACTATGCTGTTCGGGACGAACAGAATTAAGAAGGGGGTAATAATGTAAAATCGCTGTTCTTATGATAGGTTTTCCCATTGATAGACGTTAAAGGACTTGGAATAACTATTACGGACATTATTAATAGAACAGAAGGTATAACTAGCCCTAACAAAGCTTCATTTATTATTTTCCAATAAAACTGCAAAACCATTCTATTGAGCCCGGTATACGGTTTGGTGATATCATAACAATATATATATATATATATATATATATATATATATATATATATATATATATATATATATATATATATATATATATATATATATATATATATATATATATATATATATATATATATATATATATATATATATATATATATATATATATATATATATATATATATATACATACTAGTGGGGTACCAGGCGTTGTTCGGGGTTTTTCTCTCGCTCCCGGTCGCTTTCCCTTTCCTGCTTCCTCTTTCGCTTTTCCGTTCCTGCTCCCACTCACTCATTTCATGACCGATTTTTTTTCACAAAAACAGTCCTCTAATGGCTTTCAATGTTGTGTGAAAATTGCATACCATCGGATGAATAGTGTAGCAATGCTCTCGATCGTATCCCCGCTCCCGGTCGCCTTCCCACTCCCGCTTGCCCTCCCGTTACCGGTCGCTTTTCCTTCCCCAGTCGTTTTTTCGCTTTTGTTTGTTTTTCAGTTCCCGCTTGCTTTATCATTCCCGCTCATTCTGCAGTTACCGTTTCCGTTTGCTCTTTCGCTCCGCTCATTTTGTGACCAATTCAAACACTATGACACGAGATTTATATATATATATCTATATTTATAAAACTCAAATAACACTGACTGACTGACTGACGGACTCATCACAATATTGCAAAAAACACTGAACGGATAGTAATGAAATTTGGGACATATCTTTCTCTTGAGTCTTAGGTGCTCACTAAGAAAGGGTTTTAAAAAATTCGGCCTGGATTTACGACTTCATTATACTGGCAGTTTTAGAAGGACAAGGTGAATTTGTGGATGCACCAGGTGGAACTGGGAAAACATTTCTCTAATTCTCGCCGAAATACGATCAAATAATGGCATAGCTTTGGCCGTTGCATCGTCTGGCATTGCAGCAACTTTATTGGATGGAGGTAGAACAGCTCATTCAGCACTTAAGCAATGTGCAACATAAAAAAGCAATCATCCATGGCCACAGTGCTGAATCATGAGTGGCTGGCAGAAAAAGTCATATTGCAGCAAAAAATGTGGATGTCAATGATTTAAATTTCAAGATACAGCAGTTGTTGCCAGGCGAATTGGTGTCATACAAATCGATTGATACAGTTTGCGATGCCAGCGAAGCCAAAAATTATCCAACCGAGTTTTTGAACTCACTGGATTTGCCAGGCATGTCACCGCATCATCTACAACTTAAAGTTGGATCTTCGGTTATTCTACTTCGGAATTTGAACCTACCGCGGCTGTGCAATGGCATGCGAATAGTAATTAAAAAATTGATAAAATTAATTTATTAAAATTAGGTTGAATTATTTAAAACTAGCAATGCCCGTAGCGGCTTCGCTCGCATGAAATTAGAGAGTATGAACCGTGCATCCATAGTAGAGATCAATTTTTTAGGTCTCTGCTCGGGCCGTCGACAACTTAGCATAGCCCGTTTTAAAAACCCAAACTCCTGGCCCGGCACAGCCCGTCTGAATTAGGCCCGGCCCATTCTTACAGGTCTAGAAGATCTATATACTTGATAAAAAACTTCGGCCCGTCCCACCTTGACTTCAGGTTTGGCCCGGCCCAACTGAAGACCCTAAAATCACTAAAATATTTATATACTTGGTGAAAAACCTTGGCCCGTCCCACTTTGATTTAAGGTTTGGCCTGGCCGGTGTGAAGACTAAAATAACGGGATGGCCCGGCCGGTGATAAACTGGGTTGAGGGTTATGGAAACCTAGCGCAATTACCTGGAGAGAATGTGTATCCAAAAAATTGGGAGGATGCGGGGAACGTTAGAAGAAAAGACTCTGGTGGGTTTAGCGAAGATCCGACGTGGGATGATCGACAAGAAGAAAGTCCAAAAAAAACAAAAACGTAGAGGTATGTTGGACGGTGAGGAAAGGAGGAACCAGTTGGAAATAGAAAGACAATTGGAGAATGAATCGATAGATAGATCGTTTCGAGAAAGGAAGTTGAAATTAAAAGAGAGGAACTTAGAAGAAGAACGAGAAAATAGAAGGCTAAGATGGCTTGAATTAGAAGAGATGAAAAGGACGGAAAAAAGGCGATTGAGAATGGAAGAACGCGAACGAATGATAGTTCAGAGAACCGTCGAAGCTCGAATGGGAAGCATAGCTGCACAGCTGCAAAAATACAAGTTTAAAGCTGACCAACACAATGTATTGAAGGACGTCCTTGAAGAATCAAAAAAGGAATGGTTGCGAGAAGCTGACACCATACAAGAGAGGATCGCACAATTAGTTGAAAAAAACGGTAAGCTCAATAAATCTAAGAAGAAACTGCAATATGAGTTTGATGACACCGGTCTAGACTCTCAGTCTAGACAGGAACATTCTCAGACATTTTTTACCGTGGGTTTCTGAGTGTCGAATTGGTGTGAATTAGTGAATTGTGTTGAATTGGCGAATTGAAGTGAAATCTCGTATTGAAGCGAACTTTCGGATTGAAGTTACATTTTCCGTTTAGTTTATTTGTTATTTAATAATAAAGAAGGTAATAATTAAGTCGAAGTTGGAGTTTTGTTGTTTAGCGGTTTGCCCAAGTTGACATTTTGGCGACCTCGACGAGACTTGAAAAATAATTTGTCGACGTGGGCAAATAAAGAAGCTGTAACGTTTGTTTTGAAGTTGTTTTGCGGAGTTTTCTGTTAGAAGTTTTGTCATGACCAGTATTCAAAAACTGAAAGAACTTGGAGAAAGTCTGGGGTATAAAAATACCGAACTGCAGTTGTTTGTTAAGGAGCAACAGGCAGAAGAGAGGACACAAAGAAATTTAGACAGAGAGGCACAGCTGCAGGCAGATAAGATGAAAATGGAACTTGAAAGGATGACAAATGAGCAAAAAGACAAAGACCGTGAGCAAAAAGACAAAGACCGTGAAATAATCAGGCTCGAGTTGGAAATCAAGAAAAACAGCCTCAACCAGACAAATTCCGTCGGTCTAACTCATGTGGCATCAGGACCCAAGTTACCATGTTTTGAGGATGAGAAAGATGACATGGACGCGTATTTGTCTCGGTTTGAAAGAGTGGCTGAAATTCAATCCTGGAGAAAATCAGAATGGGCTATATTTTTGTCATCCCTGCTGAAAGGAAAGGCTTTGGAAGTTTATTCCAGGTTGCCGTCTGACCAGGCTGGAAATTATGACGTTTTAAAAATAGCTCTGTTACGACGCTATGAATTAACAGAAGATGGATTCATAAAAAAATTCAGAACTGCTAGACCTGAAAAGAACGAGGCTCCCGACTCTTTTTTAGTTCGTTTGCAAAGCTACTTGCAGCGGTGGGTTGAGCTGTCAGAAACTGAAGAAAGCTACGAGGGGTTGTCAATGCTTCTGGTGATGGAGCAATATGTGAATGGCTGCTCCAAAGAAATGGCCTTGTTTCTGAAAGAACGCGCACCACGAAATCTTCAGGAAATGAGTGATTTTGCAAGGCAGTATTTGGATGCGCACGGAGAAGAAAGTCTTTCTGAAGTCAGCAAACAAAGTTCCAAGAAATCAAAAACTGTTTCAACTGTGGGCGGATCGGACATTTTGCGACAGAGTGCAGAGGCAGTGGCGGTTCTTCGAAGTTGACGACAATTTCAAATAGAGTCCACGACAAGACAAGTAGAAGCGGATGCTGGAACTGCGGCAAATTCGGTCACGTGTCGAGAAACTGCTTCCAGATAACAAAAACTGCTGCTTTGGTTACTGGTGGTAGGATGGAAAAAAACGGTTTCATGGTGGGTACAAAACGACAATTTCGTAACGACGCCAGTTCAACACCTGCTACTCAATCCGCACTCGATGCAATGAGAAAAGCTCACAAGGCGGAACTGGAAAAAGAACTGCGTCGTCTCAGAGAGTACTCGGTCCGTGTCGTGGAAGAACTGAAGGTTGACCATCAGAAGAAAGTTCTCCGGTTGGAATGCGAAGTCGGAGAGTTGACCGAACGGTTGAAGGCCTCCGAGAAGGAAAGGAAATTGTTCAACGAGAAGAAGTCCGTGTTAGAGAACAAATTGAATCAGATATCTCTGAAGTCGAAACAAGCCGATAAGGATTCGTCTCAGAAGGACAAAAAGATACAGACCCTGGAAAAGTTGATTTCCGAACTGAAACCGCCTTCGGAAAAAGCGTCCGGAGACAAGGCGACCGGTCAATCGGCTTCTTCGGTCGTCGTGCGGACTGCCGACGTTCTTCGGGCGGACCAGATCAAGACTTCGGATCTGGAGAAGAACAACTCCAGTTTGAAACAGCAGATTAGAAAGCTTGAAGTCGACTTGGAAGAGGTGAGATCCTCGTCTTCTCTGAAACTTCTAGAACTCTTGAAAAAGTTAGAACTCTTGAAAAAGTTAGACTTGGAGCAGAGGAGATCGTCTCGTTTCTGCGACTCCCTGAGGAAGCTGAGTGGAAGAGACGACGGAAGCGGTGGCGGCGCAGAATTGTCGAAACATTGATCATCTTTGGTTGCCGAGCTAGAGGAAGTCCACGGTCGTCTCCAGGAGAAAAAGGAGCTAGTTTCTCAGTTGGAGAAGAAGCTAGAGTTGTCGGCACAGGAAGAAAAGAAGCAGCTTGGATTGGAATTATTGGAAAATCCATCGGCAAAAGTCATTAATAACATAAACAGGGATGAGACCGGAGATAAATCTAAGAGTTCTGTAGCTGGTAGCAACAGCCAAGCTTGTGAGAAATGTTTAACTATGGAGAAAGAACGAAACGATTTGTGCGAGCGAATCAAGCGATTGCAACAGCAAATTAAAAACATCCAGAACGACCACCAGTACGAGCTGGCAGTCCAGAGAGCCGCCCACAAGCGAGAGATGATGTCCAGCAAGGAGGAGACGATGAGGAAGCTCGCAGACGCCGAGGCCAACTGCTTGCCGATGGAAGCCGAAAATGAATTTCCAGAATTAGAAGAAAAAAAAAATTTTTGTCTGGAGGAAGGGAGGGAATGTCAAGATAGACATGTTGTGTGTGCGCTCGCTGTTTGTTGTAGTGTGAATGTTCACCTGTAGTATGAATGTTCACCTGTAGTTGTGGGAGTTGTGGTGTGTTAGTGGCTAGCGTGCTGTTTAGGAAAAACTATGCGCAGAGTTTAGAGTTTAGTGAGAGTGGAGCTCGAGAGTCGTTGTCGCGGAGTTTGAAGTGAATTGTCGAATTGGTGTGAATTAGTGAATTGCAGTGAATTGTCGAATTGGTATGAATTAGTGAATTGTGTTGAATTGGCGAATTGAAGTGAAATCTCGTATTGAAGCGAACGTTCGGATTGAAGTTACATTTTCCGTTTAGTTTATTTTTTATTTAATAATAAAGAAGTTAATAATTAAGTCGAAGTTGGAGTTTTGTTGTTTAGCGGTTTGCCCAAGTTGACATTTTGGCTATATATATATATATATATATATATATATATATATATATATATATATATATATATATATATATATATATATATAACGTATATCACAATGCTACACTATCTCCCCCAGCTGTTTCAGAGAGCTCCATGTTGCAGTTGCTGTTGCGGTGTACTAAAGAATTGCCATTTAAACATCCCGATGGCCGATTGTTCAGACAGATCGACGGCGTGGCCATGGGCTCACCCTTGGGCCCTCTATTTGCCGATTTTTATATGAGTCATTTAGAAAATCGTGTGTTCGACGCCATCAATAAACCTACATTATATGCAAGATATGTCGATGACATCTTTGTGATTGCTCGAGATACTACACATTTTGAAGAATTAAGAACTAAGTTTCAACAATACTCTGTGTTAAATTTTACAATCGAATATAGCGACTGTAATCATACGTTACCTTTTCTGGACGTGTTGGTCTCTCAAACGGATTCTGGCCTTGCACATGAAATGTACGTCAAGCCTTCCTCCGAGGGTCTTTGCATGAACGGTGCCGGCTACTGTTCTGATATATACAAAGAGAGTGTTATACATAACCTTCTTGCTCGCGCTTATGGGCTGTCAGAAGATTGGTGTAAATTTCACACAGAAGTCAAACGTCTCAAAACGCTGTTGATCAACAATAACTACACCAACACCATGGTTGATTCTGTTGTGAAAAGATTTGTGAATAAAAAGATTTCTGGCATTCCAGCAAACACTCCTAATGATGTTTTCAGGACTGTTGATATCCGTTACTGTTCCCAGATGCATGACAATTACCGTCTTGATGAGAGAATATTACGTCAAATTATTACAAGTTGCGTTAAAGTTAAAGATCGACTCCGACATAGACTGTCATTCTCCATATATTATAAAGACAGAAAATCACACAGCCTTATCATGAAAAATAGTCCTCGTCACGCCAGCATTTTCCAGTGTACAAATGTAGTTTATAAATTAACTTGTCCTGCACTGCATGATGTCATTGCTACCTACATTGGCCAGACACGTACTACGCTCTCCCGCCGGGTTACTATGCATTTACAGGGTGGCAGTATTACAACGCATTCGCAACTGGCTCACAACACAAAACTCAACAGACAAACACTCGTCGATAACACTGTTATTCTCCATCACGAGGCCGACCCCTCTCGATTAAAAATTGCCGAGGCCCTCTACATTGTCCGGGATAAACCAATACTAAACGTCCAAGATGACCATTTTGGACGGACCCTTAAACTATTCAACAATAGGCACCACTTGCAGTGCCACAGCGTTGGTGTGCCGCAGGGCTCGTCATCCGCTGTTGCCCCCAACACTTGCATATTGAACGACCATGCACTTGACAGGCATGGCAAGAGCCCATGTTGTGATCCGGTTTCTTGTGCTCCGTCCACCGGCGCAATTGACCATGCTAACCTTATTGAAATTTGTGGTTTGCCAAACTGCGATCGGCCTACTGGTCCTCCGTCTGCCAGTTCTGTGGATGATACCAGTTGCATTGAGGCTGTGCGTTTGATCGAACAGTGCTTTATCGATCCGTCGGCCATCTGCCGGCCTTCTTCGGACCCGGTGAATGGTGATATGCCACAGGCCTCACCATCGACTGTTCTCCCGCTTTCTCCCTTTGTCACACCTCGTCTCTCGCTCTCAGATTTATCTGTACTCCGTACTAGGAGTTCGGCAACCAAAACTACAGGTGTTTCCCATTACAGTTACGACCATCCTTGTGACCAGTACGACAACGGTTCCATTTCTCGTCGAGGTTTATCTCCTTTGTTTGCCAACGCAATAGACGCTGCCAACGAAATAGACCCTACCAACTGTATCGATGTTCCAAATGCAACCGAATTGTGCCCTGCCGACATGCCAAGGACTCCGCTATTCACTGTTCTCCCGCATTCTCCTTTTGTTACACCTCGCATCTCCTTTTCTGATTTATCTGAACTCCGTACTAGGAGTTCGCCAACCAAGACTACAAATGTATCTTATCACAGTTATGATCATCCTTGCGACCAATACGACAACGGCCCAGTTTGTGGTCCTGTTTCCTTTCCTCCATCTACCAACCATATTGAAGCGTTGGACGCGGTCGAACAGTGCTCCACTGGTTTGTCAGCCATGAGCCAACCTCCTCGAGGCCTCGAGACTGCTGACCTGTGTGGTGGTGATGGGACTGGTGCGATGTGTCCGCATTTGATCGATAACTGTAATATTACTATACGTAGACGTTGATCATTTTCAACTTTTAATTAAACTCTCAATTTTATCGATATCCTATTATCTTTGAATTGTAGCTTTAAATTCTTATTTTATTATTTTACCTCTTTGCTTTTATTAGTAATTTTCTTTTAATAGTTATATTTTACTACTTAATTTGGTTGTATATTTTAGCACATGTAATTTTTTATTTTTTCTTATTTTTTGTTTATTTTTTGTTTATTTATTTACTCCGAGGCAAAAAATTTGGTTGTTTCTTAGCGGTTTTCATAATTTGCTTTTACTCTTCTTTGTACTTTGACCTCGATTGATGTGTAAACATATCTGATATGTCTCGCCACACCACTTTATATATTTTCGTTGTAGCTGTAAATTAGTTTTATGAGTTCTGATGATGGCTAATAAAGCCGAAACCTGCAGGTCAGCTCATGACCATAACATTAATAAAAATATATACCAGTTGGTTCAAAAGTGTCTTGGTATTTCCGATTTTCGAAAAGTTTTACGTTTGATAGAAAAAGTTTGTAATAAGAAATGGGCCATAGTCTTTAATAAAGCGTGTTTGAAAGAACATCTTGTTCCTAATTATTTGAAATATATATATATATATATATATAGGGATTTGAAGCCCGCCAGTACAGTCTAGCTATTTAGTATCAGGCGAAGTCCTGCGCATTTTTACATTTGATATGCGCTTTATTAAAGTTGTTGTTGTAGATCCGAGTTGCCTTTTTCTTTCTGGTGTTCACGTCATTTCAACAGGGAAGACAGTGACACTACTAATAAGCAATGCTTGTAGTGTAGCCACCCTTTAAAAAAATGCACACAAAAATCCAATATAAACACAGTGCTCAGTTTTCAAAGAAACGATTGTAAATTATGTTCACAAATAAATTTCTTGACAAGAATTTAAAAAATGTGAACTGAAGATACACATCTGTGAATCCATTCTCCGAGCAGCCGCTCGTCTTGTTCTTCAGCTGCCCGGCTGGTCTCCCGTATCAGATCTCATGCGGACGCAACTTCACTGGCTTCCTTTCCCGCAGAGAATTCAGTTCAAGTTGGGTCTGATGGTATACAAGTGCCTCCACCACACGGCTCCGGTCTACCTGCAGCAATTGTGTGTACCGATCTCAACGCTTGCTGGTCGGTCCCACCTTCGATCGGCGGCTGCTGGCGACTTGTTCGTTCCATCGTCAAAGACAACGACTCTCGGCAGGCGCGGATTCTCCACTGCTGGTCCAGTTGTTTGGAACAGCCTATCTGCTGACCTGAGGAATCCAGCTTTGGACCTCGGCGGTTTCAGGAAGCTGCTTAAGACAGAACTTTATTCTTAAATTTATGATTTGACGCGACGCGCTTTTGTGACTTTTTAAAAAAAGCGCATTATAAATTTACATTTAATAATAATAATAATCTGATGTTATCGGGTAAAATGTTCCATAATTTTGGTCCAATGAGGTAAACACTTGTAGAAAGTATTTTCAATCTGCAATAAGGTAAGTGAAAGATACCTGTATGTCTTGTTTGTCTATTCTTTATATCTGATGATAACATAAAATTATCAAAGACTGGGCAATGCATAATATTATTAATGACCTTAAACATGAAAACCAAGATGCTATAGCAATGAATTTGTCTTAGTTTTAACATATTTAGTGTTTTGATATAATTATCAACATTGTCCGTTCTTCCAAGTCCGTAGAGCATTTTAGCAAAACGATTCTGGATTACTGAAAGAATTTGCATAGAAGACATAGGACTGTTTCCCCAAATCAAATTACAATAAGTAATATGTGGGTAGGTAAAAGAGTAATAAAGATAACATATGATATCATGATTCAAACGATTTCTGAACCTTGATAATAATCCAATAAACTTGCTCATTTTTCTTCTAACAGCATTTATATGATCTGTCCAAGACAGACTTTCCGTAATGGTAACACCAAGAAACTTTGTGAACCCCAATCTAGGCAGTGAAGTTCCACTATACTCAATACGAAAAAAAGGAAGAGCATTTAATTTAATTTTTGGTCCAAATATCACTAGTTCAATGCTCATCACAGCTGTAACTTCATCTATAGAATTTAAAAAATAAAACAAATTGGTGTCATCAGCATATAATACTGTAGAGAGCAGCTTAGAAGTTTCAAATATGTCATTAACAAAGATGTTGAAAAGTAGTGGGCTTAGGATTGAGCCATGTCCTATGGATATGCCCCTCAAAGCAGAGTTTCTATCGCCAAGAGAAACTAGTTGCCTTCTATCTTTCAAATAGTTAACAAACCATAAATGTGCAGTCCCACGAATACCATAGTGTGAGATCTTATTCAGCAGAATGTCGTGATTGATAGTATCAAAAGCTTTGCTAAGATCAATAAAAACACCCACTGTGAGATGCTTGTTGTTCATTTGCTGTAGTATTTGCTGGGTGGGATTGATGAGAGCAAGATCAGTGGAGCTATTTGCTTTAAATTTTTTTGTCGAATTTTGTTGAATTTTTTAGTTAGATTTGCTTGTTGAAAAAGATGTGATTTTAATGAATATAAGTTTTTCAATGAGTTTTGAGATTGGAGACAAGAGTGATATAGGTCTGCAATTATCAAGGGATTCCTTGTCACCTTTTTTAAAAATTGAAATAACTTTTGATACCTTCAGGGATCGGGAAACATGCCTTTCTTGAATGAGAGATTAAAAATATGACAAAGAAGACTTGATATATAGTTTATTATCGACTTGAGCAAAAAATTACTCAAATCATCTATTGCAGTATTTCTTGAATTTTTGAAGTTTTATCAACTTTTAATAAATAATAATTATTCTAATTCTATTGTTGATGCAACTATAAATAAATTTATGTCACATATTACTGATAAAAAACATGTTTCAAAACCTAATACCAATAACTCATCAAATTCTTGTATAATTCCATTATATTATGCTAATCAAATGTCTAATAATTATAAAATAGATGAAAAAGTGTTGAAAAACATTGTGTATGATAATATTAAGGTTGTAAATAAAGATAATACACTCAAGTTACACATCTATTATAACAATGGAAAAACTCATAATCTTTTAATTAAAAATAGTATAAATAATGTTTCTAGCCCTGTAGCCCAAACCAACCTAGTGTACCAATTTTCGTGTCCGTTTCCACATGGTCAGGTGGAAAATTACATTGGTCATACCAGAACCACTCTGTCTCGTAGATTGACTATGCATTGTCAAAGTGGTGCCATATACCAACATATGTCAACACAACATTCAATCAAACCATCACATAAATTTCTAATTGATAATACCAGTATCCTAATGAAAGAAAATCAACCCATTAAGTTAAAATTAAAAGAAGCTTTAGCCATTAATAAATGTAAGCCTTTAATTAATAAACAATGGTATTCTTTTGATTTAACTCTTACATTTTTTGGTTCTCTAAATAGTAATAAAACTAATAATAATAATAATAATAATAATAATAATAATAATAATAATAATAATAATAATAATAATAATAATAATAATAATAATAATAATAATAATAATAATAATAATAATAATAATAATAATAATAATAATAATAATAATAATAATAATAATAATAATAATAATAATAATAATAATAATAATAATAATAATAATAATAATAATAATAATAATAATAATAATAATAATAATAATAATAATAATAATAATAATAATAATAATAATAATAATAATAATAATAATAATAATAATAATAATAATAATAATAATAATAATAATAATAATAATAATAATAATAATAATAATAATAATAATAATAATAATAATAATAATAAATGTTTTAACTCAGCTACAACTTTTGTTAAAAATATGCATGTTAATAGTACCAATGTTTCTTCAGGTATTTCTTCGTTGAATGAATGTTTTGTACCAGACGTTTGTGTTTCAAAGGTTATAGATAATGTATGTGCTTCTTCTTCCAGTCACGTCCTTGAAGTTGACTGTAATTCCGTTGTTAAAGGCTTTGCTAACTGATCTTAATTATTTAGTTATTACTGTTATTATTATAATTATTTTAATTTAAATATTTTTTATGTGGTTACATTGGTACTTAATGAATTTAAATTTTATTCAAATTGTATTTTAATTCCTTTCAATTAGTTGTATCTTTTACCTTTTAGTCACTGCATTTTATTTTTAAAAAAGTTAAACGGCTCTGAAGATGGCAAAAAATTGCCGAAATAGATCTATAAGCCTATAATATTATGGAGTTTGTGTTTGATAATAAATTATTTCTAAACCGATTTAGACTATTGGAAAAAATTAAAAATAAAATCGATTCAGCCAAGTCTGCCACTTTTTTCAATCGAGTTTGCTTAAAAGAACATATAGCGCCAAAGTATGCACACACACAAAACTAAATATATATATATATATATATATATATATATATATATATATATATATATATATATATATATATATATATATATATATATATATATATATATATCAGTGATGACGAGTACTTAAGTACATATGTACTTAAGTACGTACTTAAGTACAATAGGTGTACTTGAGTACTTGTACTTAAGTCCTTTCGCGAACGTGTACTTAGTACTTGTACTTAAGTATATTTTTAGTGTACTTATTGAGTAAGTACATTTAAAAGTAGCTAAGTACTTTAAAAAGAAATCATTTTATTTTTATTTAAAAATTATTATTTCAATTATTTATAATTTGTAAATTTAAAAATAAGTGTTTATGTAACAGATTCTATGCTCAAGCATTTCCTGTTGTCGAGGTTATACTTTGTCATTCTATTTTTTACGTGTTTGTTACAAGATGGCCGATCTATCGGAACGTACCGATAACAACAAAGTTAATCAAGTTTTGCCTTTAGTTGTGAAATAGTTTCTGACGATGGAGATAATATAGAAGCTCTTTGCAGTCTTTGCAAGCCTAAAAAGAATTCCATTCGCGGTCAATACAAAGCTCCTTCGAATTTCACCAAGCATATTCAGGTACGTTAAGAATGAGAATTTTGATAATTTGTAAGCTTAGAATTTTAAAATGTGTATTATTTGGTTTTAGAGAGCTCATGGTAAAGAGCACATTGACTCGATGCACGTGCAGAGAAACCAGGTCAAACGAAGGGCTTCTGGAAATATTGATAGACCTGGTTCATCTGCCAAGCAAATACGCTAGACGAAATGTCAGAAAATCGGCAGGTTACATCTAAAAAAGCAGAACAATTAATAACAGAATTTGTAGTTCGGGACATGCACTCTGTCTATTGTAGAAGGTCCAGGGTTCAGAGATATGGTTGAGGGAATTAATCACAAAATCAAGGTAATGTGTACAGAAACTTTAAAAAGCAGGTTAACATTGATGTTTTGATACAATGGCTGGTAATTTTAAAAAAAACGCTACAAGACTGTGAATTTGTGTGTACCACAGCTGACATTTGGACTCACCAGACTCGAAGTTATATCGGCGTTACATGCCACTGGCTAAAAAATGATTTTGGTCGGAACAGTGCGGTACTTGCTTTTCGACGATTCAAAGGAACTCATTCATTCACACCCATACTTTAAAGTTTGCTGGCTGCTATTGACACATCGTAAGATGGCTGAAGAACTGTTTGTAGTTGAAGTCAAACGTATAAATGAAACAAACATTTCTCCAGAAGCAGAGGTTGTGACAGAATTAAGTGGAGATTTCTACGGGTTTCATGAACCAGATTCAGAAAGTAGTGATTCAGCTTACAAAGTGGAAGCCTATCAGTACTTAAATGATCCATAACATGACATGAATCAACTAAAAAGGTAAACATTTGATTTGTTACAAGATGTCTTGAGAGCTTTTTTCTAATTTACAACTTTGTGATATATTTAATTATAATTTGTATTTTATTTAGGTATCCGACAGTTGCAAAGGTTTTTCTTAAATTCAACACGACCATTCCATCGTCCGCTGCTGTTGAAAGATTATTCAGTCAAGCGGGGCTCATACTAACTCCTCGGCGTAATAGACTCAGCGACACATATTTTGAAACATTGCTTCTTTTGAATAAAAACAAGGCATTTTAGTGATGTTTTTTTAATAAATACTTGGTTTTATGCTGTTTTGATCAATAAAAATTTTCAATGTACTTGAGTACTTGTACTTAAGTACGACCTAAAAATCTGTACTTGTACTTAAGTACGACCTAAAAACCTGTACTTGTACTTAAGTACAAGATGAATAATGTACTTGTACTTGTACTTAAAGTACATTTAACATAGAGTACTTAGTACTTATACTTAAGTACATTTTCTGAGTACTTACGTCAACACTGATATATATATATATATCCTATATATATATACAAACCATCCTATTTGTAGGCTCTTGAAACACTTCAACGCAATGTTTCACTTCGCAAAAAATTACCTATCTGGCAGCAGACTAGCTGTCGAGTCGAGCCGAAGTAAGGAGCCTATCATAGTCGTAGTCTAATGTTAAGTAGCTCCCAAAGACTGAGACTTCTAGCCATCATTTTTTGGTGATGGTCGGTGGCTCAGTTGGTAAGAGCGCTTGCATTTAGGCGAGGCGGTGTTGCCGTAGACACGTGGGTTCGATTCCTAGTAGAGTCTTATAAATATTTGCGTTACTTGTGGTGACAGTTAGTCATCCTATTTGTAGGCTCTTGAAACATTTCAACGCAATGACATACATATATATATATATATATATATATATATATATATATATATATATATATATATATATATATATATATATATATATATATATATATATATATATATATATATCTATATATATAAAAGAACATGTCCTGACTGACAGATGACTGACTGATAATCAACGCCGAGCTCAAACGCCTCATCCTAGGAACGTGAAATTTGGAACTTATATTACTTTTATAGCGTAAACATCCGCTAAGAAAGGATTTTTGAAAATTTTGCTCCTGAGGGGAAAAAACTGGAAAACAAACTTTTTTCTAAAATATTTTTCTAAAAATTTGTTCTGAAATTTGGTATATAGATTTTTTTTGAAAAATAAAAAAATACGTGTTTCACCATTTTTTGAAAATTCGGTATCCCGGACCTCAAATGTGGGTTGGAAAATTGGGTTATTTGGTTTTTAAAGTAGCTTCTACTTAAAAACTGTTACTGCTACAAGAGTAAAAATTAGTATTTAGTTTCTACTCCAAAAATAATGAAACACGTGTTTTAGCATTTTTTAAAAATTTGGTTTCCAGGACTTCAAATGTGGGGTGGAAAATAGGGCTAATTGTCTTTTATAGTAACTGCTACTCAAAAACAGTAAATACCACAGATGTAAAAATTATTATTTAGTTTCTTTTCTAAAAATAAAGATATACGTGCTTCACCATTTTTTACAAATTTGGTTTCCCGGACCTCAAATGTGGGTTGGAAAATTGGGTTATTTGGTTTTTAAAGTAGCTTCTACTCAAAAACTGTTAATGTTACAAAAGTAAAAATTAGTATTTAGTTTCTACTCTAAAAATAATGATATACGGGTTTCACAATTTATTGAAAATTTGGTTTCCAGGACTTCAAATGTGGGGTGGAAAATAGGGTTATTTGGTTTTTAAAGTAACTGCTACTCAACAACTGTAATTGCCACAGATGTAAAAATTAATACTTAGTATCTACTCAAAAAAAAAAGATATACGTGTTTCATCATTTTTTGGGTTATTTGGTTTTTAAAGTAGCTGCTATTCAAAAACTGTTAATGCTACAGAAGTAAAAATTAGTATTTAGTTTCTACTCCAAAAATAATGAAATACGTGTTTTAGCATTTTTTGAAAATTTGGTTTCCAGGACCTCAAATGTGGGGTGGAAATAAGGGTTAATTGATTTCAAAATAACTGCTACTCACAAACTGTAAGTGCTACAAATGTAAAAATTAGTATTTTGAAGTTTTGTGCCGGTTAAAAGTAGCTAAGTCCAGTTTATCATCGGCCGGGCCAAGCCGTTATTTTAGAGTCTTCACACGGGCCAGGCCAAACCTTAAATCAAAGTGGGACAGGCCGAGGCTTTTCACTAAGTATATAGATATTTTAGTGATTTTAGGGTCTTCAGTTTGGCCGGGCCAAACCTGAGGTCAAGGTGGGACGGGCCGAAGGTTTTCCTCAAGTATATAGAACTTCTAGGCCTGTAAAAATGGGCCGGGCCTAATTCAGACGGGCTGTGCCGGGCCAGGAGTTTGGGTTTTTAAAACGGGCTCGGCTAATTTGTCGACGGGCCGAGCCGAGACCTAAAAAAATGATTTCTACTATGGATGCACGGTTCAAACTCTCTAATTTCATGCGAGCGAAGCCGCTACGGGCACTGCTAGTATATATATATATACATATAAAAAGACAAAGTTGCACAAAAGTTATAAAGTAAATTAAAAGTTCAAAATAAAAAGTAGAAAGCAAAATGTTTAAACATAATTATATTTAAATATAATTATGTTTAAACATTTTACTTTCTACTTTTTATTTTGAACTTTTAATTTACTGTATAACTTTTGTGCAACTTTGTCTTTTTATATGTTTATCAAGTTTTATCTCTCTCCTTTACCTTTAAAATAAATTAACCTATTAATTTAATATGTACGTAGTTTTATATATTTACGATTTCTCTTTTTCAACCATTTCAATATCCTGTATAAATTGTATCTCATTTTTTAAATTACTAAAATTGAGTCTTTTTGTTTGTATACATCACTATTCAATTTAGTTTGTTTATAATCGCCCTGATGATGACAAAATGTCAAAACTGGCCAGTTGGCGATTTAAATAAAAGATGAACATTAATAGTCGTAGTCTTTTTGTAGTTAAAAAACGCAGCCTAGAAATGTTTTGCAAAAAATTCGTCAACCTAAAATGGAGAGTTGTATTTAATAGAGCATGTTTAGAAGAAAATTTAATTTCTCGCTATGTGAAATATATATATATATATATATATATATATTAGGGTTGCACCGAAAGCCGGCCCCGGCTCTGATCCCGGCCAAAAACCGGCCATTTTTTCGAATCCGGTCAAATCCGGCTCTGGCCGGTTTTGATGGCCAGATTTGGAGCCGGATTTAACAGGTGAATCTTCCAAATCATCAGTTAATTCAGGATGTCCCAACAAGATCGAACTCAACATTCTTCATGTTGCGGTGGCTGTTAGAGCAGCGTCGAACAATTACACTGTATTGCGCAGAGAATGACTCTGTCACTAACTTGTCAGCAAATCAGTGGTCTGTTGCTGAAAATGTTACTACTGTTTCAGACGTGTTTGAAGAATTAACAAGAGAGGTCAGCTCATCATCACCATCAATATCTCTGGTTATTCCTATGGTTCGAGTTTTGCTGTCAATTTTGGCGAAGGAGGGCCAGGATGCTAATTTAAAAACAATGAAGACCACACTTCTAAATGCTGTTAACATCAGGTTTAAAAGAATAGAAAATAACCGTGTCTATAATGTGGCTACACCAATTGATCCAAGGTTTAAATCCCGCTTCATGAACGATACAGTTTGTACTGAAGCTAGGGCTGGAGTTGTACTTGCTGCTACTAATTTGTTTGTTCAATAGAATCATGATTGGGAATTATCATCAGAAGACGTGCAATTCCAGCCGCCAGCAAAGGTTGGACGAGTAGATGAATCCACCTCAAAACTGTGGGACTGTTACGAAGATTTTTTGGAAACAGAAACAGAAAACCATTCAAACATCAGATCGCTAAGCATTCAATATAACATCAACGATGAGCTGTTGACTTTCTTGGGTGAACCATTGCTGCAGCGACAGGAAAATCCAGTTATGTGGTGGAAGTTTAATGCCGGCAGGTTTCCAGCGCTGTCAAAAGTAGCACAAATCTACCTCGCAGCACCACCGACTAGTGTACCAGCAGAGAGACATTTCAGCGTAGCCGGGGACGTTATCACTGAAAATCGCTCAAGATTGCTCCCTGAAAATGCTGAAAAATTAATATTTCTAAAATACTACGCTTCTCTAATTTAATTTGAACACTGCTGTTTTATTAATTTAGCATTTGAAATAAAATTGATACTGTTTACTATTTTTTGTTTATTGTTTATTTGATATAAAGCTGTTGTTGTCTGTTGTTTCCTACGTTGGTTTTTAATGATAACATGCAATTGAACAAAAAGATGAATAATGAATATATATATATATATATATATATATATATATATTAATGTAAAATCACTGGTTTGATGATGATCAACTTCCTATTGATAAACCTTAACAGATTCAAAACATTTATTAGGGACATTAATTATTAATTATTATTATTAGACCAGAAGGTATAAATAGCCTTAACAAAGCCTTCATTTATTATTTTCCAATAAACTGCAAAACCATTCTATTGAGCCCGGTATACGATTTGGTGATATCGTAACATTGGTGATCAGAAGTAGGATACAAGAATGGTTTTGAAAGCATTGGATGAGCTCTTGATACTCGAGTTAAGGCGGGAACTTAGAAAATGAAAGCTCAGTGATAAAGAAAGAAAGTCTGAGCTCGTGAATCGCCTCCGGACGTCATTGGAGAACAATGGGTTTGATCCGGAAGAGTATGAGTTTGAAGTAGAAAATGAATTGTTGAAGGCTCTGAATAAAATGGCGGAGGAAAACAGAGCAGCACACAGAGCAGCACAGCAAAAAAGGAAGAAATTTCTTGAACTCCTCAATGGTGACACAAACAATTGCGGAAACAAAAAAGACGGTCAAGATGAACCATGCAAGAATATACAAGATGAACCATGCAAGGATGGTCATTGTGATGAGCCTGGCAAAGATGTGCAAGCTGAACCATGCAAAGATGTTCAAAATGAACCATGCAAAGATGTTCAAAATGAACCATGCAAAGATGGTCATGATGATGAGCCTGTCAAAGACGGTCATGATGATGTGTCTGCCAAAGACGGTCATGATAATGAACCTTGCAAGGATGCTCAAGATGAACCATGCAAAGATGGTGTCAGTGATACAGTCGGTTTGGACGTCGAAAACAAAACTAAAGAAGATGAGAAGAATGTTGAAAACGAAATGCAAAATGATGAGGATGAATGTGACTATGATGCGACGGTCCTGAAACGGAAGCCTCCATAACAGACGACGGCACCGAATATTCAGGGTCAGATTTTAGTGACGAATCTGACTCGGATGAAGCAACCGAGGATTTAAAAACGGACGAAACTCCAATGGAGAAATACATCAAAGTTAACTTGACAAAAAAAGAAGACACTGATTTGAGAGACGATGGCGATAATTTGAAGAAAGATCCGCTGGACGATACGAAAGTTGACACCGACGAAAGAGCCGAGTTGGAATGTGAAAAGAAAACGTTCGATTGTAGCTTGGAAGAAAACAAAGATGACGGCGATGAACTTCTCCAAAACAACAATAGCGATGCAGCAAGCAAAAACTTTGAAAAAGATGAGCCAAGAACAGAGAACGGTACCGAGGGTTCTAAATCAGATGAATCCACAGAGGATTCTAGATCAGATGAATCCACAGAGGATTCTAGATCAGATGAATCCACAGAGGATTCTAGATCAGATGAATCCACAGAGGATTCTAGATCAGATGAATCCACAGAGGATTCTAGATCAGATGAATCCACAGAGGATTCTAGATCAGATAGACTAAGAGTCATTTTAAAATCAAACAACAGTTTGATGAAAGGATTTATTGGATTTATGGAACGTGTTTTCAAAAAACCTTTTGAAGAGTTTCTTGAGAAAGATCTAAAAGATGTGAAGGAAGAAAAAAACCGACAGTTCCGATAAACCGTGCAAAGATGTTCAGGACGAGGCATGCAAAAAAGGCTGTGATGAACCGTGCAGAAATGGCGACGATGAGCCAAAGAAAGACTCTGTTGATGAGCCAAAGAAGGACTGGAATAAACTGCATCAAATGGTCAAGGGACTTGACCATGTTGTTTGCGAATTGCGATCAAAGCCACGAGTAAAGATCAAGGTATTTTGGTGTTCGTGGCCGAGTCGCATTTCTCAAAAGCGACTATGCTGTTCGGGATGAACAGAATTAAGAAGTGGGTAATAATGTAAAATCACTGGTTTGATGATGATCAACTTCCTATTGATAAACCTTAACAGATTCAAAACATTTATTAGGGACATTAATTATTAATTATTATTAATAGACCAGAAGCCTTAACAAAGCCTTCATTTATTATTTTCCAATAAACTGCAAAACCATTCTATTGAGCCCGGTATACGATTTGGTGATATCGTAACAATATATATATATATATATATATATATATATATATATATATATATATATATATATATATATATATATATATATATATATATATATATATATATATATATATATATATATATATTTAACCGATTTCAATTTTTTTAATATATTTGTTTCCCTTTGACTCTCAAGGCTGTGTGTAAAATTCATTACGATTGGATGAATGGTGTATGCAATGCAAAAAGAACAAACATCTATCATTCATTTATATATATATATATATATATATATATATATATATATATATATATATATATATATATATAGAGAGAGAGAGAGAGAGAGAGAGAGAGAGAGAGAGAGAGAGAGAGATTGAAAAATGCCAAATAAACGTTTGAGTTGAAATTAGATAAAAACAAAAAGAAATGATTGAATAATAAAAAAAATAATTTACTTTAAAACATAAAAAAATAATATATATAACACACAAAAACAAAACCACAAAATTATTTTTTTCGAAAAAATAAAAAATAATAAAAGTTTCAGTATCTTTTCTATGACGTCATAAATTACTGGATGTCAACATACAGGTCAACCATGTTTGTTTTTTATTTTTATCTTATTTTATTTCTTTTAAAATTTTCTAAAAATTTTTTAAAAGATTTAATAAACAATAAAAAACACAAAAAATTAGTAAAATTTAAAAAAAACTATAGTATTTCCGTGTTTTTATTTGTAATTTTTAATGTCTTCTATAATAAATTGAATAAATTTGTTTAAATAAATCAAAACAAAAATAAAAGTTTCTACAAAATAATTACAAATAAAAAATAATACTCAGGCTAAAATTTAAAACACAATAACATAAAAAATAAAAGATTTAAAATAGAAAAAAAATAAAAAGAAAAGAAGAAGAATGGAAGAAATTTACAGAATCGTAAAACTGACAACCAACCAGATTTTAATGGGTCATTCCTACATTTCTTTCATGCTCCTTTTTTTGCTCTATTTTGTCACATTTATATAAATATATTTATTTTAATTTTTTGTAGTTTTATTTTGATTTTTTCCCATTTTCCCTTTTTTATATTTTCTTTCTCTTTCAATATTTCTTCTTTTCTGCTCAATTTCACGCTCCACTGATTTGACGCGCGGTTTCACAGGAACAATTTCAAGGCTGCCGTGAAATTCACCATTTACACGGCATGTTTTTCATCTCTTTTTTCACAAGCGGGTGTGAATTTGGTGTTGTTGTTGATGATGATTGCATAACTTCAGTGGCAATGATGATGATGATGATGATGATGATGATGATATGATGATGATGATGATGATGATGATGATGATGATGATGATGATGATGATGATGATGATGATGATGATGATGATGATGATGATGATGATGTTGATGATGAGGGTGATGATGATGATGATGCTGGTTACAGTTTGTTTTTAGTACTAAAATAATTTATTCAACTAATAACATTATGGTGGTTTACAAGTAATTGAATCAAACTAAAGTAATTGTAAAAAAATCATAAAATAAAACAAATAATAAAAAAAAATAAAAAAATATAAAAATGAAATAAAAGACAAAAAATTAAAATAAAAAAGAGAAAAAGAGTAAGAGAAAAAAGAAACAGAAAGAAAAAAAGAGAAAGAGAGAGAAAGAGAAAGAAAGAGACATAGAAACCCAGTAGTCAGCATGTTTACAGCCTGGTGTTAAAATGTTGTGTTCACGCTTAGGATTGGAGCTGCCTGTATTGATGGACGTTACTCTTTGCATAAATTTCCATTCTCTTTTTCTATGTTCTTGTCTGTATGTCTGTTTGTATTTTTGTGTCATCCTCCAGCTCTTCTTTCTTTTTTTCAATCTCTGCTTATTTATTTATTTTTTTCTAAATTTTATTTGTTTGAATTTTTTTGGCAAGTTTCAAGTTGTCAAGGTCAAATGTTGTAATTGCAATAATGATGATATTTTTGATTGTGGTTATGCCAATGATGGTGATGATAATGATGATGAGGATAAATTTGGAGTCTGCGTTTGTTTTTAATTTGTGGATTGCTATACTTATTATGAAAATATTAGAAATTATTTTTTTAAATTTAATTAGCAGTCCAACGATAACCCGTTGGTCAAATATTACCAACAATAATTTTCCTTTTAATACTTTTATGTTGGTCAAATATTACCAAAAATAACTTTGCTTTTAATACTTTTTATGCTGAACTTTAGTTAACATAAATAAAAACCAAGTTTGAAAAAATTAAAAAAAAAACTGTAAAAACTTTTAAAAACAAAAGAAACAAAAATTAAAATCGTTTTGATTAAATTATATTTTTGTTAATAAATTACAATTTTTTAAATTAACAATACTTTTTTAATTAAATAATAATTAAAGAACGTATAAGAAATTTAAACGACTTTTGTCGGAACCTTCTGAAGTATTCATCCGGGAAAAACAAAAAAATTTAAATTTCCAAAAAATATTCCTTCTTTTCCTATCTAGTGTCTTCTCTTTGAGCAAAGAATTAAAAACTATTTCCGGCAAAATGGAAAGCTCCCTGGTTGGCCGTAGAAGCTGCACTGAGAATGTTAATGATGCTTCCGGTGTTATGTGTATTGGGTGGGTGGGTGGGGTAGCAAAAAGATGGGGCTGGTAGTTGGGCTATTAGATAAAAAAAATTTGATTAGTCGGCATAAATAATTAAAAAAAGTTAAATAATTTTATGGATGCATAAGTCAATAAAGTATATCGATTATCAGATAAAAAAAAATATATGCATAGGTGTATGACTATATGCATAATTGAATAAATAGATACGTGCATAGGCAAATGAATGTGTATATGCATAGCTAAACAAACAAATTAAAAAATTAAAAAATACAGAAAAATATGGATAAAGGATTTATATGTTTGCCAATTTGTTCATTAAAAGTGAAAAATTTAAAAACACGACTAATAAATAAACAAAATAAAATATTTTAAATTTAAAAATAACAACACTCTAAATATCTGGCAAATTTTATATCAATTTGCTTTTATATTAAACAGTTGCGACTGGATTACCGCAACTCTTTACTAACAAATGTTAACAAAAAAACACTGTATATTCTTCAGAAGGTGTTAAACACCGATGCTAGACTTGTCTTCATGTCGAGTAGGGCTTGTCATGTCACTCCGCTACTGGACAAGCTTCAGTGGTTAAAAATTCCGGAGTTACTCTCAAAATATCAAACATCATCTTCAAAGCCATGCTCTATGGTTCGCCAGAATACATAAGCTCCCTCCTGGTCACTTCAAATACAGTTCAAAGAAGATCATCTCTCCGATCAGCTGATCTTCCTACTCTCATCATCCCCAGATCCCGTCTCACAAAGTTCGGAGACCGGATCGTTGCTGGACCAGTCATTTGGAACGCTCTTTCACCGGGAGTCAGAGAACATTCGACCTACAACAACTTTTCCACATCTTTGAGAACTCACCTCACTCACCTGTCATTTTTATGACAATTTAAACATTTATCATTTGTTCGATTGTTTTTCCTTGCTGACTTGGTTGAGTGCTTTTTATAATATTTTGTTTGATTTTAAAGCACTTTAAAAATTGGAAAATAAAAAAATTAATTAATTAACCAATCAATCTACCAACCAATCAATCAATGGACCAATTAATTTTTATAAACAGACTAAAAGTTCTTAAAAATAAATAAATGAAGTTTTGAATAAACGATTAAAAAACTTAAAACAAATTGTAAAAATAGCTAAATTAAAAATTTGTGTTTTAAAATTATTGTTTTAGTCAATTTTTAACAATAAAAATGCATTTGAAAATCGTAAAAAATGCATTATAAACGAATAGGTCTTTTTTTAACCTCATCCTTCCAAGTTACATTCAGAATGGCCTTGACCGTATAAATCCTAATTTTCTGGAAAAAGCATGTAAAGCTTTAAAAAACACATTTCTATCTTGATTTACTTGCAACCATTTTGGTTCTCTTCTCTCCAGGCCATAGAACACTGACATTTTATCTCCTTCTTTTTATAATTTTTTTCCAAATAAAACAAAATAAATACATATATAAATTATATATGAATATTACATTATACACACACACACACACACACACACACACACATATATATATATATATATATATATATATATATATATATATATATATATATATATATTGTTACGATATCACCAAATCGTATACCGGGCTCAATAGAATGGTTTTGATGTTTTATTGGAAAATAATAAATGAAGCTTTGTTACGGCTAGTTATACCTTCTGGTTTATTAATAATGTCCATAATAGTTATTTGATGTCCTTTAACGTCTATCAATGGGAAAACCTATTGTAAAAACAGCGATTTTACATTATTACCCCCTTCTTAATTCTGTTCGTCCCGAACAGCATATCGCTTTTAAGAAATGCGACTCGGCCACGAACACCAAAATACCTTGATCTTTACTCGTGGCTTTGACCGCAATTCGCAAACAACATGGTCAAGTCTCTTGACCGTTTGACACAGTTTCTTCCAGTCCTTCTTTGGCTCATCAACAGAGTCTTTCTTTGGCTCATCGTCGCCATTTTTGCACGGTTCATCACAGCCTTTTTTGCATGCCTCGTCCTGAACATCTTTGCACGGTTTATCGGAATTGTCTGCTTTTTCTTCTTCCTTCACATCCTTTAGATCTTTCTCAAGAAACTCTTCAAAAGGTTTTTCGAAAACACGTCGTTCCATAAATCCAATAAATCCCTTCATCAAACTGTTATTTGATTTTACAATGACTCTTAGTCTATCTGATCTAGAATCTTCTGTGGATTCATCTGATTTAAAACCCTCGGTACCGTTCTCTGTTCTTGTCTCATTTTTTCCAGAGTTTTTGCTTGCTGCATTGCTATTGTTGTTTTGGAGAAGTTCATCGCCGTCATGTTTGTTTTCTTCCAAGCTACAATCGAACGTTTTCTTTTCACATTCCAACTCGGCTCTTTCGTCGGTGTCAACTTTCGTATCGTCCAGCGGATCTTTCTTCAAATTATCGCCATCGTCTCTCAAATCAGTGTCTTCTTTTCTTGTCAAGTTAACTTTGACGTATTTTTCCATTGGAGTTTCATCCGTTTCTAAATCCTCGGTTGCTTCATTCGAGTCAGATTCTTCACTAAAATCTGACCCTGAATATTCGGTGCCGTCGTCTGTTATGGAGGCTTCCGTTTCAGAACCGTCGCTGTATGGGTGAAAGCCATAGTTGTTATTGCCATTATTATAATAATCATCGTCACTTTCATCCTCATCGTTTTGCATTTTGTTTTCAACATTCTCATCTTCTTTAGTTTGGTTTTTGACGTCCAAACCGACTTTATCACTGTCACCATCTTTGCATGGTTCATCTTGAGCATCTTTGCAAGGTTCCTTATCATGACCGTCTTTGACAGGCTCATCATCATGACCCACCTGACTTGTGCAGTCTGTACGGCCGTCATCCGTCACATGCTCTGAGACACAGCTGGTAGACTCCAGTTCAAATTGGGTTTCGCCGCAGCAACCCACATCACCAGCAGCCCGCTGGTCCAGAACCGTGTCCACCACTGCCTCAGCCAACCCTGCGACCAAACTCTCAACAGTTGTACCGGCTGCTGCCACTTTGTTTCCGTGGCCAAGAATCATTCCTTCTCCTGTCTTCTTCTGTGCTGCCATGTTTTCTTTCGCTCGTTGTCTTTCTTCCTCCAGCAATTTGTTTTTTAATTTCCTTCGCTTGACCACAGCTTCCTCGTCAATGTCGAATAGATATTCGTCGTCGTCAGGCCCATAGCCCTCATTCACTAACGCGGCTAAGAGGCGTTCCATAAGTTCGTCCTTTTTACCTGTATCGCTCAGGCCACGTTTCTCCAGCTCGTCTTTCATTTCACTCGCCCAAAGCTCATCCAATGATTTCAAAACCATTCTTGTATCCCAATTCTGACACCAATGTTACGATATCACCAAATCGTATACCGGGCTCAATAGAATGGTTTTGATGTTTTATTGGAAAATAATAAATGAAGCTTTGTTACGGCTAGTTATACCTTCTGGTTTATTAATAATGTCCATAATAGTTATTTGATGTCCTTTAACGTCTATCAATGGGAAAACCTATTGTAAAAACAGCGATTTTACATTAATATATATATATATATATGTGTGTGTGTGTGTGTGTGTGCATTTATTTATTGAAAAAATGCCAGAAGGGCTAATGAACCACTAACACTTGTATGAAAAAAACAATAAAAAAATCACAGACATCCTTAGTCTACAAGGAAACAAAAACCATCAAGAAGTGACAACAAAAACAAACCACCCAAATATTACAGAATAGCAGAAAAGTAAAAAATAACTCTAGCTATAGTATAAGAAAATGTCCAAGTTTACTGATTTCAATGACAATTTAAATGAAGAAACGCTGGAACAATTTACAACATCGGCAGGGAGAGAGTTCCAAACCGCAGCTATTCTGTTAGAGTAGAAATATTTTTCAGCATCACATGTAAATTTATTTAATCCTAATTTATAACTATGACCCCGCGTTGATATTATATTGGTAGGAGCAAATGACAATGACAATATATATATATATGTAAAACAACTCGCTGTTCGAGACTTCAATTAGTATATATATATATATATATATCAATCAATCAATCAATCAATTTTATTTGGACATAAAAAAAGAGGTTCAACATTCGAGTAAATCAACTAAGAGTAAGATAAGTCCAAAAGGGAAAAATCCAAAGGGAAAATTATCCCACTCGAGGATCACCCTAAACATTAAGATAATAACATTGTTCAAAAAGAAAAAAAACAATCAAATAATAAAAATAAAAAAAACACAAAGTAAAAAACACAAGGTGGAAAAATACACAGAGTAAAAACAGGACATAAAAATAAAAACACGCAGTGTAATAATAATATACAAAAAAGTGAATAAGTAGATAGTAGATGCAAATGATGATAAGAAAAAATGAAATGAAGGATAAGTAAGATCATTTAGTGAGACAGTATAATTTAGATAGTTTTTTGAATGATGCAAAACAGGATAGAGATGAAATTGACTTAGGAATACCAGACCAGACACGAGGACCAACACATTTGATAGAAAACAGTTTCATATTTGTCCTAGCAAAATCCGAACAATATACACTACTAGAACGTAAGTTATAATTGTGTATACTGCTGGTTTCAAGAAAAAAATTAATAAAGGATGAAGGAAGTAAAGCATTGGAGTATTTAAACATAAATTGACCAGTTAAAAAAAGATTTATTTGATTGACATTTAATAGACTATGTTCAATAAATTTTGCCTTTGTTGATGTGCTTAGAGGAAGATGAAACATCATACGAACAGCCCGTTTTTGAATTCTTATGAGACCAATCAGTCGTGAAGGATAGTTTGAAGCCCATACAATGTTACCATATGTTAGAAATGGATATATCATTGAATGGTAGAGCATCAAAGCAGTTTTGGTATCAATAAAATGCCTTATTCTAGATATTATACCAATATTTTTTGATATTTTATTTTTGATATTAGTTATATGAAGTGACCAAGTCAAATGCTCATCAATCACTACTCCCAGAAATTTGCAAGAAGAGGCACGAGCTATGGAATTATTGTTAAAATGTAATGAAAAGTTATCAATTATTTTTTTTCGACTGGAGTGAAATATAATATAGTTAGTTTTGCTAAGATTCAGTGATAATTTATTAGAGGCAAACCATTCAGAAACAAGGATTAATTCAGAATTTATTTTAGAAGATAGTTGATTGATATATATATATATATATATATATATATATATATATATATATATATATATATATATATATATATATATATTGCAAATAAACTGTGGAATTAATTTATTTTTGAGACATGCTCTAAGAAAAGAAATACAACTCGCCATTTAGCAGAAACAACTTTTCGAGCCAAATTCTCGACCTTTCGGTATTAAACTCGCTGTTCGAGACTACAATTAGTCAAAAACATTTCCGTTAAACTTTTATTGTCAGACCGACGGACCGTTTCAACTATATCAGCCATCATCAGGGTCAAAAGTAAAACGAGAAAAGTAAACAAACAGAAAAAACCGAAATTGTCAAAAAATTAGCACACCAACAAAAGAATAAACACTACACCTATCAAATCAAGAGAATACGAGGCTCAACAAAAAGAACATAAGTAAAACAAAAATTCCATAGTGTTTACGACAGGAATCATAAACTAATGAAATCACAGAGACTATAACATTTATACTATTGGAATACAAAATTAATTTTTACCCTTTCGCTGTGTTATATTAGAAGAAACCAGAATTTTCTCAGATATATAACAATGAGATTTGTCAGGAGCAGCTTCAACAGCCTAAGTATTTCTGTCAGAGGACGAATCAGAAGTATCATCATTTATGTTATCTTCGTCGTTATAAGAAATACAGGGTAACCGATGCATATTACTTTTAATTGACACCAAACAAGTATAAACATATATAAACATTCTTGGAATAATCCAGAATTTTCCAGATAGAATACATTTCATGAAAACATTTTGTGTTGCAACTGATATTGCAATCGTATAATACTTTTATATAGAAAATAATAAACAATAAACAAAACATTTTATACAAAAAAATTAAGATAAACCAATATATATATATATATATATATATATATATATATATATATATATATATATACAGAAATACTTATATATATATATATATATATATATATATATATATATATATATATATATATATATATATATATATATATATATATATATATATATATATATATATATATATATATATATATATATATGCTTTAACCGAAACTTGGTTGAATAACGAACTGGACGGCCTATTTCTTCCTAAAGAATACCAAGCTTTTTGTTATGACAGGGGATTTCGTGGTGGTAGTGTGGCTCTGATTGCTAAGAAAAGAGTCAAAGTTAGACAGGTCTCAATTCCACCTGAATATAACCATATAGAAATTGTTTGTGCTGTCATTTACACTGATAGCTCAATATGTAGAGTTATAATTTACTACAGACCAGGAGGATTTAATTCTGAATCTGTGGATTACACTCTCAAGAACATCCAATGTCTCACTCACTTATGCAATGATACAAAGTTAGTATGCATTATGGGTGACTTCAATCTTCCTGAAATAAACTGGAAAAACTATTTTCATCCCAATAACAAGGTTTATGATTTATTTTCTAGTTTTATAGATGAAATGGGACTACATCAATATGTTGAATATATATATATATATATATATATATATATATATATATATATATTTATATATATTAATTATTTATATATATATATATATATATATCGTGTCATAGTGTTTGAAATAGAACTCCGAAACGGCTGGACCAATTTTTATGAAATTTTTTGTGTACATTTGGTATGTCTTAGGATAGGTCCTAGGCTATTTAGAATATTTTTTAAAAATTATTTTAAAATGTTATTTTGGAAAAACAATGAGGTGCAATTATGTTCTTTTTATAGGAAAATGCAACAGATAGACATATATATATATATATATATATATATATATATATATATATATATATATATATATATATATATATATATATATATATATATATATATACTAGCGGAGATACCCGGCGTCGCCGGGTTTTTTAGAGGTTTTTCTAATGTTTGTCTCTTTCTCTCCCGTTTCCTTTCCCACCTGCTTTCCCACTCTAAAAACCCCGGGCAACGCCGGGTAACCCCGCTAGTATATATATAAACATATGTATTATATATAAATATATATATATATATATATATATATATATATATATAATACATATATATATATATATATATAATACATATATATGTGTAGATATATATATATATATATACACATACACATACATACATACACACATACATACGCACATACATATACATATATATATATATATAGTTCCCGCTCGCTCACCCACTCCGCTCCGCTCATTTTGTGACGGATTTCAAAAATTTTTTCTCTATATTTGATTCCCCTTGACTCTCAAGGTTGTGTGAAAATTTCATTACGATCGGATGAATGGTGTAGCAATGCATAAAGGACAAATATATATACAAACATTCATTTATATATATATATATATATATATATATATATATATATATATATATATATATAATATATTTATATATTAAATATATAAATATTTATTATATATATATATATATGTGTGTTATTTTTATCTTTGTTATAAATGTACCGTTTCCTTTAAAAGTAACTTAATCAAATGTCATAACCTAAATTACTCTCATCAAATATCAATTAGTTGTCGTCACCTGCCAAATAAAACTTTACATTAAGGAATAATTGACGGGAAAGAAGGCGGAACGTGAAAACAAGCGGAAACGAGATAGTAAACGGGAACGAGAAAGCAAACGGGAACGGTAGAGCAGGCGGGGAAGGTAACGGGAACAAGAGAAAAGAACGATAGAAAAACTTCAAAAACCCCTGGCATTGTACACTCGATTGCTTTTTGAGATTGATTTTTTTAAATTGTCATAATTTTGTACATTAAACTCTCAGTAAAAAACCAAAATAATTTAAAAGGCAAAACAACGTTTGCTGGGTCAGCTAGTATGTTATATATATATTGTATACACATATATTTAATAATAAAATATCATTATTATTTTAATATTAAACAGTGTTTTAAAATGTAAATAATTAAAAGACTCCCGCTGGAACGATTTGTTTCAATGCAAAAGTTTTCAGGGAATTTTGTTGGTTTTTCTTCTAAATATTTTATCTAAAACAAATTTTAACAAAATTTTAAACTTAATTGTTGTTTTTTTATAACTTAACTGTATAAAATTAATATTTTATTTTTGTGATGTTTTCAAGATTTAGTTTAACAATAATTATCATGATTAGTATCATCATCATCGTCGTCGTCGTCGTCATCATCATCATCATCATCATCATCATCATCATCATCATCATCATCATCATCATCATCATCATCATCATCATCATCATCATTATACAACAAGAGCCGGTTCACTTTCTAGCAGCAGTATCAATTTTGCACATTTA
Organism: Erpobdella octoculata; assembly: GCA_963978895.1. Lineage (NCBI taxonomy): Eukaryota > Metazoa > Annelida > Clitellata > Hirudinida > Erpobdellidae > Erpobdella > Erpobdella octoculata. The sequence goes on from OZ022239.1 coordinate 30,703,557, forward strand.
TGCATGGCTTGTCGCATAAATATGCATTTCCCGGGTTTTCTTTTTTTTTACCATCCATTACTTTTTCTTCGTCTTTTTTACCTTTTTAACGTTTTTTCGGTTAGATTTTTTTTTTCTAATTTTTAACAATATTTAAGGATTTCAATTTTTAAAAGTTTCATTGATTTATATATATTTGTTTAGTGTGTCAAGTCAAGATTTGAACTCCGCTTAATGGGGTTTTTCATCAGTTACACAACCATCAAAATATCCATACACTAACTGAATGACAAGCTTACTTTTATTTTAAACGTTTTAAACAGTATTTAAATTGCTTTTATTATTTTTCTACTGTTTTCTAAAGAAAATAACAAAATGTATTTCTGATTTAAGAAGGTTTGGCGTGCTCAACCGACGTTCAAGAAAAGATAGGAAATAAGGATAGATAGCAGGAGAAAAAAAAGAAATAAAAACATCATCGTTATCTTCATCATCATCATCACAATCATCATCACTACCATCATCATCATCATCATCATCATCATCATCATCATCATAACCATCACCATCACCATCACCATCACCATCACCATCGCCATCGCCATCGCCATCGCCATCGCCATCGCCATCGCCATCACCATCACCATCACCATCACCATCATCATCATCATCATCATCATCATCATCATCATCATCATCATCATCATCATCATCATCATCATCAACATTAATATTAATATTATTTTTTTCTATTGCAAAAAATAAAGAAATATTCTGGCAATTCCATCTTTGTATTTTTTCTAAAATCTCCTGAGAGTTGAGGAAACGAAGAAAAAGTGAGAAAGATATAAAGAAAAACAATACAAAGTCATTGTTATGCTGAATGTTATATGTTATAGTACCTATCATTATCATCTTAATGTTTTTGTCATCATTATCAGCACTATTGCGATCATAATCATCACCATTTCGGCACACCTGCATCACAAGCACCATCTTTGACTTCCCGACAAACCTAATAGAAATCTCCCGTCCAAATTAAATTAACTTCAAACGCAAAAGTGAATGAATGAATGCATGAACGAATAAATGAATGAACGAACAAACGAACGAACAAACGAACGAACAAACGAACGAACAAACGAACGAACAAACGAACGAACGAAGGAACGAACAAACGAACGAACGAACAAACGAACAATTGAACGAACGAACGAATAAAAGGTGGTGCTTGCGTGACACCAAGGTGAATATAATAAATTTAAGAAATCGATCAATAATGTTATCTTTAATTACGCTGAGTGGCTGGCAAGATGAAAGGTGGAAGGATGAGAAATGGATGAAAAATAGATAGACGAGATGTTGATAAATTATAGATGCAATGATACAAAATAGCTGGTTGAAAGATGGAGAAATTGGAGATGGATGAGTCATGGATAAATGAGAGATGGATAGATAGATGGCTGGATGGATGAAAGACAGAGGATTAAATGGATGGATAGATAGATGGGTGAATGGATGGATGAAAGAAAGATGATTAAATGGATGGATGGATGGCTAAATAAGTAATTGTGACTCACCCCTCTTTTATCAGCTTCCTCCTGATGAGTCACCCACTTCAAAGAGTCAGATTTTGAGGTGTCCAATAGCGTCACTGAAAGATTATGATAATCAAGGTTTACTAAAAATATTTTTACATACGTCGACGTAACTATTCATAATATTCTTAAGGGTATTTCTATTGTTATTGAGTTATTTATCGATTAAGGTTTAAGTTGGTGAGTTTGGATTCTAAACAATGCACATGAAACCGTTTATGTATGTATGTATGTATGTATGTATGTATGTATGTATGTATGTATGTATGTATGTATGTATGTATGTATGTATGTATGTATGTATGTATGTATGTATGTATGTATGTATGTATGTATGTATGTATGTATGTATGTATGTATGTATGTATGTATGTATGTATGTATGTATGTATGTATGTATGTATGTATGTATGTATGTATGTATGTATGTATGTATGTATGTATGTATGTATGTATGTATGTATGTATGTATGTATGTATGTATGTATGTATGTATGTATGTATGTATGTATGTATGTATGTATGTATGTATGTATGTATGTATGTATGCATGTATGTATGTATGTATGTATGTATTTATGTATGTATGTCTGTAACTATGTTTGTTTGTGTGTGTCTGTATGTACGTATGTTTGTGTGAGCGGAACCACAAGCACGTTCTAACGACTTTTTTTATTATATTTTTATTGAGAAACAAATTATTTTTTATACTACACGATGCTCATACAACTGCCAGTGTATATAATTTTCACTAAGTTTTTGTATTTTTTAGTATTTTTCATTATTTTTCTGTATTTCTAAGTTACTATGTGTTATTTTCTTTCTTACTAGCATACTGGCTGCTGTTGATGATTGTTTGTTTTGGACTTCCATGTTTGTTTTTGTTTATTTGTTGATGATTTTTTACTAATAAATATGAAAAAAGTGGAAAAATGATAGAATATATAAATGTTGGATTATATATTGTTGGGCTGATAAAAAAACCAACTAGGAAAAAAACTAAAAAAAAGAAGAAAAAGAAAAAAGAAAGAGAAAAAGAGAAAAAGTAAAGAGAAGAATAGATAAATGATGATTACTTGGATTGTAATTGCTCTGCAACATTGTCCTGATGAAAGATTGCAATGCGGTATTAAACATTGTGTACCATTCATTTGTATCTATTCTATACAGATTATTTCGCTCATTTATCTTTTCTATTTCTTTATTCTTTCATTTGCAAACGTGATCCTTTTTTTGTTCGTCAAGTGTGTACATATACAAAATCACTTTGATACCAAACCACATATTAAACCAACCATCTATATACTAAACTAAACATTTCATATAGCAATCTAACTATATGCCAAACTTTAAAGATATATAGCAGTCTGTACCAATTCTCCATGATATTTTATAGAGTATAACTTAATGTCTTTCCATCGTAATTATGAATGTGTTTCTCGCCAAGTACGACTAATTAGAAATAATTACATTGGCTTATAGAGTAATGAATAAATAAATACTTGAGTATGTCGGTGTGTTTATATAAATGTTTATGCATTTATATTTATACATTATATTTTTATGTATAAATACACTTGTATACATATATAGAGGATTTTCTATCGTTTTTCTCTCACGCTTCCGTTTCCTTTCCCGCTTGCTCTCACGCTACCGGTCGCTTTCCCACTTTTCGACCACCTAGAGCTCTAAAACTTTTAGGAAAGCTTTATTCTGGATGACAATACATGAATTTATTGTTTCCGACATGAATTAGGCCTTAAATAAATTAAAACTAATCAAATCAAATTAATCAGACAGTTCAAGATACTCTTTCATAGGAAACAGATGTATATATATATATATATATATATATATATATATATATATATATATAAACACATATATATATATATAAACACACACACACATCTATATGTGTGTGTGTGTGTGCGTGCGTGTGTGCGTGTGTGTGTGTGTGTGTGTGTGTGTGTGCGTGTGTGTGTGTGTGTGTGTACGTGTGTGTGTACGTGTGTGTGTGTGTCTATACATATTATTGTGTGTTTGCACGTGCAATTTGCAAGTGGATGGAGAAGAGAAGATGCTGTTTTGTTGGCCTACATTGTGTCCACTGTTCTTAATCGACTCGGATTCTATGCCATGCCTTACATCCCCTGGGATTGTGAACATGAATTATTCCACGACCTCAATCTTTCGGTTTTTTGTTTCGAATTTTTGCACATTTGATTATTTTTTTTGTCTTACACATTTTTATAATATGCTATACACATAATATTTTGTTCAATTTGATATTTTGTAACATATAATATTTTGTAACATATAACATGTTGTTACATATAAAATTTTGTAAAATTTGATATTTTGTAACATATAACATGTTGTAACACATAATATTTGGTACAATTTGATATTTTGTAACATATAACATGATGTAACACATAATATTTTGTACAATTTGATATTTTGTAACATATGATATGTTGGAACATATAATATTTTGTAACATATGATATGTTGGAACATATAATATTTTGTAACATATGATATGTTGGAACATATAATATTTTGCAACATATATTATTTGCATTTCATAATTTGTCGTGTTTTCTTTAGATTTTTTATCAAGTTTCAATTTTTTAGTTGGCTTTATTTTGTTTATATATAAACGATTTTTTCATAGATTATGTTTTCTACAATTAACCAAGTTACTTGCAATGAAATTGCATGTCGATGGTTTCAAGTTATGACATTAAAAATCATTATCGAAAAGCGTTATTATAATCACTATCACCACAAGTTTAAACATCATCATCATCATCATTACCATCGCCATTACCACCGCTATCGACATCGTCATCGTCCTCGTCATCGTCCTCGTCATCGTCCTCGTCATCGTCATCGTCATCGTCATCGTCATCGTCATCGTCATCGTCATCGTCATCGTCACCGTCATCGTCATCGTCATCGTCATCGTCATCATCATCATCATCATCATCATCATCATCATTAATTTGTGTCATCTACACAATCATAACCATTACTACAACCAGTATTATGCCTAGATCATATATTTTTCAGCAAATTCACTTCATTTTAGATAATTGTTTGTGCAACCATCATCGATTTAAATAACTAAAAATGCAGCTACATCAGGAAAATTGAAAACAAAATGAGTGAGAAAAAGAAAAAAAACAAATAAAATAGTGCTTTAGATAAAAAGTTAAAAATTAAAAAATGTATAAATGTTTAAATATACTAATTAAATATTGATTCTCTATAAAAGAAATAAAATTTGAAATAAATGAAATAATTTTAAGTTAATTTATTTTAATTTTTAGTTGAAAAGTATTAATAATAATATTTGAATACGACATTAAATTGATTAAGTTCTTTATATTAAAATAAAATCCATAAATTTGCTTAATATTCAGAAATCAATTTGCCAACCATCCCTGCCCCATCCCATTCACACCTTTTCAATAATCAATGCATGCATGCACATTCTGTTATTTCACCGGATCCATAAGAAGCTTTCATGCACATTCTGTTTATTTCAACATTTCCATAAAAGGCATGCACTAAACGTCAATATTTTGTTATTAGCAGCAATATGAAAGCATCGAATTTTTGTTTATTGTCGGAAGTTGTCTCGAAAGCCGATTAAGGCACTAACTTCGTTCTGATTATCATCACCATCATTACCTATATTGGCTCCGCATCATCATTATCATCATCATCGTCATCATCATCATCATCATCATCATCGTCATCGTCATCGTCATCGTCATCGTCATCGTCATCGTCATCGTCATCGTCATCGTCATCGTCATCGTCATCGTCATCGTCATCGTCATCGTCATCGTCATCGTCATCGTCATCGTAATCGTCATCGTCATCGTCATTGTCGTCATCGTCATCGTCATCGTCATCGTCATGGTCATCGTCATCGTCATCATCATCGCTGTCATTGTCAGGGCTTGTAGTAATATATTCATTGTCAGTATCTACTACGATTATTGCCCAAACTAACTCTTCAAAATAACATTTACATATAAATCTATATATAATAGCGGTTAACATTACGATGAACATTGGATAATTTTTTTTGGATTAATATAAGTTAATTCAATAAATATTTTGTTATTTATTTATATATAACACTAGCAGTGCCCGTAGCGGCTTCGCTCGCATGAAATTAGAGAGTTTGAACCGTGCATCCATAGTAGAGATCAATTTTTTAGGTCTCGGCTCGGCCCGTCGACAACTTAGCCCAGCCCGTTTTAAAAACCTAAACTCCTGGCCCGGAACAGCCCGTTTGAATTAGGCCCGGCCCATTCTTACAGGCCTAGAAGTTCTTTATACTTGATGAAAAACTTCGGCCCGTCCCACCTTGACTTCAGGTTTGGCCCGGCCCAACTGAAGACCCTAAAATCACTAAAATATCTATATACTTGGTGAAAAACCTCGGCCCGTCCCACTTTGATTTAAGGTTTGGCCTGGCCCGTGTGAAGACTCTAAAACAACGGCTTGGCCCAACCGGTGATAAACTGGACTTAGCTACTTTTAACCGGCACAAAACTACAAAATACTAATTTTTACATTTGTAGCACTTACAGTTTTTGAGTAGCAGTTATTTTGAAATCAAATAACCCTTATTTCCACCCCACATTTGAGGTCCTGGAAACCAAATTTTTTAAAAATGTTGAAACACTTATATCATTATTTTTTGAGTAAATACTAAATACTAATTTTGACATCTATAGCATTCACAGTTTTTGAGTAGCAGTTACTTTAAAAACCAAAGAAACCTTTTTCCACCCCACATTTGAGATCATGAAAACCAAAATTTCATATATCCTTATTTTTAGAGTAGAAACTAAATAATACTAATTTTTACTTTTGTAGCATTTACAGTTTTTGAGTAGCAGTTACTTTAAACACCAAGTAACCCAATTTTCCACCCCACATTTGAGGTCCTGAAAACCAAATTTTCAAAAAATTGTGAAACACATATATCATTATTTTTAGAGTAGAAACTAAATACTAATTTTTACTTTTGTAGCATTTACAGTTTTTGAGTATCAGTTACTTTAAAAACCAAGTAATCCTATTGTCCAGCCCAAATTTAAGGTCCTGGAAACCAAATTTATAAAAAAAATGGTGAAACACGTATATCTTTATTTTTAGAATAGAAACTAAATACTAATTTTTAAATCTGTGGTATTTACAGTTTTTGAGTAGCAGTTACTTTAAAAAACAAATAACCCTATATTCCACCCCACATTTGAAGTCCTGGAAATCAAATTTTCAAAAAATGCTAAAACACGTATTTCATTATTTTTGGAGTAGAAACTAAATACTAATTTTTACTCCTGTAGCATTAACAGTTTTTGAGTAGAAGCTACTTTAAAAACCAAATAACCCAATTTTTCAACCCACATATGAGGTCCGGGAAACCGAATTTTCAAAAAATGGTGAAACACGTATCTTTTTATTTTTCAAAAAAAATCTATATACCAAATTTCAAAATCTCCTAATTTTTGGTTTTCGAGATATACATTGTTTTAGAAAAAATTTTGTTTTCTAGTTTTTTCTGCTCAGGAGCAAAATTTTCAAAAATTCTTTCTTAGCGGATGTTTACGCTATAAAAGTAATATAAGTTCCAAATTTCACGTTCCTAAGATGAGGCGTTTGAACTCGGCGTTGATTATCAGTCAGTCATCTGTTAGTCAGTCAGTCAGTCAGTCAGTCAGTCAGTCAGTCAGTCAGTCAGTCAGTCAGTCAGTCAGTCAGTCAGTCAGGACATGTTCTTTTATATATATAGATTACAATGGAAAAATTTGTTTTAATGTTCGTATGCATTCCAAAACAAATGAAAGAAAAAAGGATCGATAAAAATATTGTTTTTTTTATTTTGAATTAATTTAAGTAAGGTAATCATTTTTTTAATTTATTTAATTAAATAAAAATATATAAAATAATTTATTTATATAATTATTTATTATATATAAATTAATTTACCATAGATTGCAAATTGTCACATAAAAACGTCTTACACAGGCGTGGTTTATTATATATATATATATATATATATATATATATATATATATATATATATATATATATATATATATATATATATATATATATATATATATATATATATATATATATATATTATATTTTATACACAAAGTTATATATGTATATATATACAATAACGATATCTTACGTCTTTAATTTCTAAAGTTTTTAAAAGATATATATATATATATATATATATATATATATATATATATATATATATATATATATATATATATATATATATATATATATATATATGAATTTGAATTTGTTTATTATCAGAACCAAAAATATAAAAAACGTCTATAGAATCTAGCCATAAAAAATTAATAAGTCTAAAAGTTATATTTTTGATGAAGAGGAGCTACATCAGGCTCCTCTATACTGACAGAAGCTGGAGGACACGCGACTCCTAAGAGATGCTGTCCTTGAAAGCGTTTACTGTCGGGGCGTCAATTGCGTATTGCGTAAGCGCATTCCATGGAGCGACAATCCGGTTTGTGAAAAAATTGTATCGCTCTTCGCAACCTCTGACATACTGGCGCTCTAATATACAGTTGTGGCCACGCAGGTTGTATGCCGTGTGGCCGGCTGCTCGAGTTTGCGGAACGGAAAAGCTGATGTCGTCAATGTTGCGGGCGATTTTGAACTGCTCGATCAGGTCACCTCTCGAACGGCGGTCTTGTAGCGTTGTGATCCCAAGCTGTTGCAGATGATGTTCATAAGGCTGATGTTTTAGTGGGGCAATGATTTTTGTTGCCCGACGTTGGACCTGCTCAAGAAGGTTAATATCGCCCTTTTGATAAGGCGACCAAGATTGAACAGCAAATTCCAGATGTGAGCGGACGTAGGAGACATAAAGTGTACGCCACAGTATGAGGCTGCGACTGCGGAAAGCTTTTCTGAGTCGGCTGAGCATATAATTGGCTGATGACGCTGCTTTTTCGACCTGTGCTCGGACCTTTAGATCATCTGAGACGAGAACACCAAGATCACGTTCGACTTTTGTGACTTCGAGTAGTCGCCGCGTGCCGTCAATATGTCTCATAGAGTATTGGTGGGTTATTCTGTGTGAGCGACCGACATGCATGATTTTGCATTTCTCGACATTGAAGTGCATTAGCCAAGTGAATGACCACTCAGCTGCACGGTCAATGTCAGCCTGTAGAGATGAAATGTCGGAAGCTGACTTGATGATGCCGATGATTTTGCTGTCGTCCGCGTACATTTTAATTTGGTGTGTGATAGTGTCCGGTAAGTCGTTAATATATAACACAAAAAGTAGTTGACCAAGAACAGAGCCTTGAGGAACGCCACTGGTCACATTCTTTCACTCGGACTCGCAGCCTTCAATCAAAACGCGCTGCTTCCTATCTTTCAGCCACGCTTCGATCCATGTGAGTAGCATACCACGGATGCCGTAAGCTTTTAGTTTATGCAGTAGGCGTTTGTGAGGTACTCTGTCGAATGCTTTGGCAAAATCTGTATATACTACGTCAGCCACATAGCCGCAATGAACAGCTTCAGTGAGTATGTCACGAGTTTCAAGTAGATTTGTCAAACAGCTTTTTTTCTTGAGAAAACCATGTTGATGTTTGCTGATTAAGCCGTTGACGACGCAGTGCTGCATGATGTGTTCATGTAGAATGCCCTCCATTACTTTACAGGGCACAGGAGTGAGAGAGACAGGCCTGTGGTTAGAAGGCTTGAGCTTGCTGCCTTTTTTGAAGATAGGGGAAACATTTGATTTTCTCCATGTGTCCGGTATAACTCCAGACATGAAGGAGCGCTTGTAGATGAGAGCCAGGGGTGTGGTAAAGGCAGCTGCGCAATTGCTGAGAACGCGTGGGTGCAAACCGTCAAGACCCATCGATTTAGTTTTGTCTAAGCTATGGAGTCTTTTTTGAAGAATAGCTGTAGAAAAACAACTTTCATTTACATCGCAGATTAATTCGGTGCGATCTGTAAAAGCAGGCATGTAACCCTCAGGTTCAATGACAAAAACAGATTGAAAATAGTCATTGAGTAAGGAACAGATTTTTTCACGGTCCGCAGTTATGGTGCCGTCGGCTGTCTGAATAGAGTTGATGTGGTCTTTTACATACTGCTTGCTACGGACATGTGAATGAAGAAGTTTTGGATTGGATTTGGAAGCGCTGACTAGTTGTTCCTCATACGTGAGAATTGCCGACTTGACTGTTTTAGCTACACGCTTGCAAGCTTCTAGATGAGATTCTCGTAGAATAACTGCGGAGTCGCGCCCCGATGCGATGTATTTAGCCCAGACCTGGCGCTTGACTCTGGTTGCTTTTATAACTTCGGGTGTTACCCAAGGTTCTTTTTTCTGGACAAATGGAGTTGCTGTAGATGGGATGTGTAGTGCAACCGCTTCGTTGTATCGGTCGATAAGAAGCTGATAAGTGTCAAGTACTGAAAGGCCATCAAATAAGTTTTCCAAGTCGGTGTTTGAAATACAAGATGACAGCGCATTGTAGTCAGCTTTGCTCCATATGAAGCGTTTGTGCGACGGAAATGGGATTGGCCCATGGGCGTGTATCCAAGTGAATCAGCTTCAAGCATCTCGATAGCTCGGTCGGGGTCGTTGGTAATAATGAGGTCAAGAGTGCTGCTAGGTGCAACATAACGATTACTGCGGTACGTCGGAAACGTGACAAGCTGTGTAAGGTGCCAGTCGTTGAGGCACTCTTGAAATCTAATGTCACTAGGATGTTTGTTACCTATATGGGCAACTGTTGCCACGCCACCACCCACGTCGATTGGAGCATATTTTGTGTGAGAGAAATTAAAATCGCCATAGAGCAACATAAATGAGCAGCTCAAGGCGGAAAGTGAGCTACGAGCTGTTGTGACTGAAGCAATACATTGTGTGAGATAGTCGTCGTTCAAGTCATGAGGGCGATATAAACAACCAACGAGGAAAGTTTCTCCACCGAAACGAATGACTCGCCAGACTTGTTCAATAGCTGGAGAGTTGAGCTGAGGAATGCCGGTCTCACTGGCCACAACTTCATCCACAACGTAGATCGCAACACCTCCTCCTGCGCTCCTCTCTCTGTCTTTACGGTGCGGTTGATAGCCAGCTATGGAGGTGTCCGAGGATTCGTTAAACCATGTTTCCACAAAAACATGACATGTGGTCTAAGCGATTGGACGAGGGCTGCTATTCTTGCTGTTAGCTCATCGCGGTTATCTTTATTGAGCGAGCATATATATATATATATATATATATATATATATATATATATATATATATATATATATATATATATATATATATATATATATATATATATATATAACTTTGTATTTAAAATATCTATATATATAAAAATGAATGTTTTTATGTATGTATGTATATATGTATATATGTATGTATATGTATGTCATTTATGCATTGCTACACCAATTATCCGATCGTAATGAAATTTTCACACAACCTTGAGAGTCAAGTGGAATCAAATACAGATAAAAAAATTTGAAATCGTCACAAAATGAGCGGAGCGGAGCGAGTGAGTGAGCGGGAACTATATACATATATATAAACATACATATACATCATAAATGAGCGAAAACGGAAACGGGAAGCCAACTGAGAGCAAAAGATAGAGCGGGAAAGGAAAAGCGACCGAGAACGGGAAAACGACCGAGAGCGGGAAAGCAGCCGGGAACGCGAAAGCGGAGAACGAAACGGGAGCGAGAGAGACAAACATTAGAAAAACCTCTAAAAACCGCGGGCAACGCCGGGTGCCCCCGCTAGTATTAATATAAATATTATATATATATATATATATATATATATATATATATATATATATATATATATATATATATATATATATATATATATATATATATATATATAAAATCTATAATATAAAACCAACCTTCAAGAGAGTGAATCACTCCAAAGAGTTGAATAGTAATAAGAAGAAAACAAGTTGAAATTGAGCTAGCATTCTTGATACAGAAACTGGCCTTCTTGTAGTTTGCACGTTTCAGTAACATTTCATAGTTCTTATTTTATTGATCTCATTGTTATTAATACATTATTACCATCTAAATTATTTTTAATACAAATATAATAAATAACTATAATAATACGGTTTAAAACTAATAATTATTGTTTGGAGTGATATACGGACAAAACCAATTACATTTTAATTTTATTCGATAGTTATTCACATTAAAGTCATTAATTTTTTTGTTATATCATTTTTTCAACTAAATCCTCTAAAAGGATCTTCAAATGAATTAGTTACAAGTTAGCAAAAATTTGCATTTCTTAAATATGTACGAATTTCTCCATCTCTTCATTTGGACTCTCTACAACTACAACAACAACAATAACAACAAGAAATCTTTCGCAACGACATGCAAGCGACCTGGATACGACCCGCGATGGAACTGACACCGCGCTGAAAGAATGCAGAATTAAAAAAAGAAAGAATTTTTCCAATGCGCAGACGCATGGAAGCACTGCGCATCTGACGTTGCTCGTCAATCTGCGTATTGGGTATTTCCATATTAGGGTATTCCAGTTTAAGGTATTTAATGGTCGTGACAATAAAGACGATGGTAATGATAGTAAAGTTGGTAAGGATCGTGAAAAATGAAATTGTAGTTTATTGCAAATGGAAAAGTAACAAAAAAACTGATTTAAATAATGGAGTTTTAACAAGCAGTAAAATCAATTCAATTTCTAAAAATTGCGTTGAAACAATCAATTAGATAAAAATTTACATATAAACACCCACACGTATTAAAACGTATTTAATGCAAATACCCGGTATCTCTGTACTGTCGGTATTAACGGGTACTCAAATGTACAGGAAAAATATGAGAAGTTGGGATGATGAGTTTGTCATAAGTTTGACGTTTAAAAAATTGAAGACGTCTTTTGTTGGTTATCTTTTGTTTCGCAGAAGATCATCATCATCGTCGTCATCACCACCACCAATCATCATCACTACCACCACCACAATCCTTTTCATCATCATCGTCATCATCTTCGTTTTCATCATCATCATCATCCTCATCATCATCCTCATCCTCATACTCATCATCATCATCATCATCATCATCATCATCATCATCATCATATCATCCTCATCATCATCCTCATCCTCATACTCATCATCATCATCATCATCACAATCATCGTCATCATCATCATCATCATCATCATCATCATCATCATCATCATCATCATCATCATCATCATCATCATCATCATCATCATCATCATCATCATCATCATCATCATCATCATCATCATCATCATCATCATCATCATCATCATCATCACCATCATCATCATCATCATCATCATCATCATCATCATCATCATCATCATCACAATCATCGTCATCATCATCACTTTTTTCATTGCTTTCACATACATTAAATAATAAGCCAAAAGAAAAAAACTTTTTGTATTTTAGTTGTTTTGTTCGTTTTTCTTTCTTTCAATTAATTGTTTCTTTGCTTTAAAACGCCTAAAAATTTGAAAATTTATAAGCTTTAAACAATTTTGGATAATTTCACAAAAAAACTAAATTTAAATTACACAATGTTTCAAATTAAAAAAAAAACTTTTTTTAACTTTAAACATCTCGATGTTAAAGAACAAGACTCTATAAAATAGACTGGTAAGACAATTTTAAAAACGTCTAGAATCCTATGAATCCTGATAGAAAACCCGGTTCAAGATTTTATGAGGTTCTTGATTTTCTTATGTTTGGTTATATATGTCATCTGATGAAACTTTAAAAAAATGATAATATTGATTTGAACCTCCCTAGGGGGCCGCTACGTTGGGGATTTGCAGTGATTTTCAGTAATCTCTAAGCTGGCATTGCCTTCTAGCGAATTAAAAATAGTTCAAAGAAAAAAGCCAATTGTTGATGTAATTTGTAAAATTTATCGATTTTGCCAAAGGAAAAACCTTTTTGCTATGATGCAGCTAAGTCGCAAATAAAAATTTTCCGATAAAATTTCAAAAAGTTAACAAATAATAATAGGAGATGATCCGTTTTAACTTCTACTGTAATTTATTACGTATTATTGACGATTATAAAGAAACTAGAAATAACCCGTCATTTCTGACGGATTTGTTTATATTTTCATCAAACTGTCAGATAGTAAATAAAGAACGTTTTTCTTTTATATATCATTATTATAAGAAATTCAATCAAGTCGGAATTTATATTGCTGTAAATGATTAAATGTGGTTGCTCTACCTGCCCAGCAATATGAAACAAATGTTCAATGTTTTGATTTGTAGGACTGACAGTATACAATTTTAACAACTGCTGACTGCTGACTGCTGACCACCGCAGCCGCCGCGTGATGCGAAATTGCTAACATACATACATATATACAGACATAGTAAATTATGAATGTTGATATATGATATATAGATAGGGTGCCTTACCATTCGTCTCCTTACTGTTCGTCTTCCTACGTTTCGTCTCCGCATACCATTCGTCTCCTTACTATTCGTCCCTTGTTACTATTCGTCTCCTTACTGTTCGTCTTCCTACATTTTGTCTTAAACGATTCGTCTACGTACTATTCGTACTCCTACGTTTCGTCTCACTTTTTATTTAACGCTTCATTTGCTTTCTCTTTTAAAACATTTTGATATCAAAGCGTGTATTTAAAAACGTTTAAAAGCAATAAACAACCGGGAAACTAGCAATAAACTCTTCAAAAAAATAAGGAATTATTCAAAATAATAAACTTCATGACGACAAAATGTCTTTCAGTTAATATTTCTGTTTCAGATTTTTTAATTAATCTGCAATTACAGTTACAGTTAACTGGAACAACACTGGTTACTCTAAAGTAAAGTATGTTGAGATTTTTATTAAGAAACTAGGTTATATTTGACTTTTATGTCAATGTTGTCTATGTTGCATGCTAGGTGTCTAACCTACTTCCTTTCCTTTTTTCCGATGTACGAGTTGAAGTAGTTGTGTATGTTCGATATCTATTATTTCGTGTTCTTTTTGATCTAATAAAACTCTAAAAACTTAACAAAGTATACTTATTTGAGGAATTTTTTAGTACAATGAAAATTTTCGAGTGTTTGATTCTCCAGTTGAAAATAGCACATGTAAGCAGCTAAAAATTAGAAATAGATTATGCAAATTACTTGGTCAGGCTCTAACGGAGAACCGGAAATGCCGTGGAAAATTAAAGCTGATAAAAGTTACCCTGCCGCTCACTAATTATAATTTTGAGAAGTTTGAGTATAACAAAATCTCTAGGAATTCATGAATAATTCATTAAGATGATAGTAACAGTGCTTAGCAAATTTGTTTTTGGTTAATCCATAGAGGCCGATTAGGTCACCGGCAGCCCATAGACTAATTAATTTTTTACGACTATATCAATTTGAGAAATAAATGTTTTTTAGGATACAAATAAATAAAAAATGAAAACTGTATTTAGTTCAATGAACGCTTGAATTGTAGAAAAAAAATCAAATTTTCTGTTATGGCTCTTATGAATTCATCGACCCAAAGCAAAGTGAAAATTTATTTATTGAAATGTTAAAATTAACATAATTTGCTTCTAAAGGAATTCTGTTTGAAGATTTTCTTTGGTCCATTTGCGATGGACAACTTTTGCGCGTTTAATGCTTTGAAGTTTTATTATTAATTTTAATGACATTCTGTTTATGTTGGTAAATTTTTTTTCCAGTTCTAGATATTACTACTTTTTGATTGATATTTGACATCTTCAGGACAACTACAGATTTTATCGTTATGGCACTGATTACTTCTGTCTAACCAAAAATGACTTGTTTTAATTATTTTCATAGTTGAATAATATAACTTTTGAAAGTATGTTCAATATATTGTTCTGATTAATTTGTTAATCAACTGCGTTTAAATTTGGCATGACCCAACAGCATGATGTATGTTGTAAAATACAAATTTTGGATGCATTTTTTATTTCTAGATACTTCAACACTCCACGAATCATATTTTTCGAATAAAAAATAATGTATATAAACATTATAAAACAAAAAATCAAAATAAAAAAAAAGCTATACGATACTTTGCAATATAAAACCAAGTAAAGAACTTTGAATGAACACTATGCACAACATCAAATCAATTAAAAAAACTATATTTAAATTATTAAGTGACATGAAATCCTATAAAATTTTCAGCTTAAAAGACTATTCAATATAAAATCATGGAAAACAACGCATTAGACAGCATAATAGTTAAATCAAAGTTTAAAAAATATGCGACATGAAATCAATTAACAGAACATCTTTAAAACAAATTGAAACGTTGGAGACGAATAGTACGCAGACGAAACGTACGGAGACGAAACGTAGGGGAATCATAGATAGATCGAGTTAAATACATCACACAGTTGTGATATACGGACACAAAAACTGGTTTATCAGTTAAAAGTGGCTTTTTGAGTTAGAGGAATATAAATATAAATTATAATTATAATATAAATTATAATTATAAATTACTTATAAGTTAAGCTTTATACACACTTGAGCAATAAAAAAACTTTATAAAATTGTGTATCTGCAGACTGAACATAGTCTAATTGAACTTTGCGGTTTTCACAAAAGAACGGGAAAATGCCAAAAAAGCATCCAGGTTGAAAAATGATTTCGCTTGCATGGTGTGTTATTCTCTGATACGGAGACAATTTATGAGGTCAAAACGTTGAATAAACTTTTTATATTATTGTATACGCATGCGATAAAGTTTGCAGATAAAACGTTTTTAGGTTTTAGTGTGATTATGCCTTATTTACTTATTTCATTACGATCACAACCAAAACCTTTGCACTATTGTATATAGTTGTGGTCATCGTCATCATCATCACTCCACCAGTTGTAAGTGGAAAGTTTTTTTATTTTAGTACAAGAAAATAACATTTATTCTAATTAGTAACGAACAAAACATGTACACTACTCTTGAAAACTTGATTGCAAACTGAATGCCTCCCACTAATTCAATCGTTACTCATTGTCTTAGACGAAATAGACTCACTCACTCACTCACTCACTCACTCACTCACTCACTCACTCACTCACTCACTCACTCACTCACTCACTCACTCACTCACTCACTCACTCACTCACTCACTCACTCACACTCACTCACTCACTCACTCACTCACTCACTCACTCACTCACTCACTCACTCACTCACTCACTCACTCACTCACTCACTCACTCACTCACTCACTCACTCACTCACTCACTCACTCACTCACTCACTCACTCACTCACTCACTCACTCACTCACTCACTCTTTAATTTTCGAAACGTACAGTTTATTCGAATTTCATTTTTTTCAATATCTTATTTTTATCAAGAGTACGTCTGAGGATGCTGATTAAAAATATGGCCTTGTACATCTACATATCCAGAAAGTTAACATATGTACGACCTAAGACCTGCTCTGTGGTTTATTTGCCACTACCACTTTCATTTCTTTTTTTCTCTTTCTCTTACTCATTTTTTTTCTTTCTAAATTTTGTTTTTCCGTTTTTTTACCAGGCTTCTTTCTCTTAGATTCAGCCGATGTTTGTTTGTTTGTTAGAAAATCTTGTAATTGATTTTTCGACCACACTCCAATAATTTTTTTAATTCAAATTTTTCACATAAGCATAATTTATTTTATATATGTAAAACAAATCCAGGAGCGTCATTTTGGTATGAAGTGGCAGTGGGCCCCACAATAATTGCAGATAAGTGTACAGTGTTAAAAAATATACAATAGTTCCGGTCGATTTGATTAAAACTACATTTGTAAAATCTCAAGAAACAGTTGCTTTTAAAATAATTTTACATTTAAGATAGATATTTAAGATAGAACAACTAAGTTGTTAAAAAGTCATATAATTATAATCAAGTCTTGAAACAATTCAATTTTACTTGCACGGATGCTCTCAACACCGGAAGTTCGGACTGAAATCGGACAACTGTGAGTTCCACTCTCTTTCACATTCTTTCTTTCTCTTTTTTAATTTTTTTTATATATTTATTTATTTTCTTATTTTTATATTTATTATTGAAAATTATTTGTTTAATAATTAATAAATATGTAAAATTCAATTTGTTTGACTTGGTCGTTAATATTAATTTACAGATGTCGTTTTGTGTTGTGTGATTACATCTTACAGAAAAACGATTTCACTGCTAGTGATGATGATGACGATGACGATGATGATGATGATGATGATGATGATGATGATGATGATGATGATGATGATGATGATGATGATCGTGGTGGTTCTGTTTATATTAGTGATGATAATTATGATGATGATTATTACTATTATTATTATTATTATTATAATTAATAATATATTAATAATAATGTTATTATTATTATTATTATTATAATCAAAGCTTATTTTTGGTACTCGAGTCACGATAATGATTAGAATTCAAACTTGTCATCATTAAAAGCTCAAAGCGATTTTCACGCATTTTGGTTTCTTTTCCTTTTATTTCTTCTGTCATTCATGTTTTCATTTTTACGCTCCTTCACACTTTCTTATTTCCAATCATTTATTTTCTAATTACAAACATTTCTGCATCTGAGTGTTCTTTTTCTCTCATTTCTTTCTTTCCTATTTTCCATGTCTTTAATAATTTGTTCTACAATTCATCAACTTATATATATATATATATATATAAATATATATATATATATATATATATATATATATATATATATATATATATATATATATATATATATATATATATATAATATTATATATTATATATAATATATATATAATATATATATAATATTATATATTATATATAATATATATATAATATATATATAATATTATATATTATATTATATATGTATAATATTATATATTTTATTTATATACCTCCATGCTAAATTTTGTTCATCATAATTACAAAAAAAACTTTATAATTGAAAGTATTACGATTATTACTAATATTTATAATTTAACTACAATTATTGCTTTTATTATAATTTAATTTAGAGCTGTAATAACGAAAACAAATCTGAAGTGGTCGATAAATAAACTCATACATCACAACGTTTAATGCTCAAATATGTTTATTTCCATCGATCATTCTTTTCAATTCTCTCTATTATTATGATTATTATGGTTATTATGATTATTATTATTATTATTATTATTATTATTATTATTATTATTATTATTATTATTATTATTATTATTATTATTATTATTATTATTATTATTATTATTATTATTATTATTATTATTATTATTATTATTATTATTATTATTATTATTATTATTATTATTATTATTATTATTATTATTATTATTATTATTATTATTATTATTATTATTATTATTATTATTATTATTATTATTATTATTATTATTATTATTATTATTATTATTATTATTATTAAAAATATTGTCGCTATGATAACGTAGTTTTATCTTTGTTACCATCATCATCGTCGTCATCATTAATTAAAAGAATGATGATATTTATAAAACCTAGTCTTATAAAAATGGCTCATGTTCCGTTGAACTGCCGTCAAGCATTGCAGGACGGACTGACCTACAAAAGCTCGTTGGACGTACTTATTTACAAGGACTGTACACTGAACTGAGTCTTTGTCGTTCTTTACTACATTGACAGCCGAAAAGTCAGACAGAGTGTATGTAGCTTGTCCGTGCAGAATCGTGTAACTCTATCGTACTATTAAACTTTATTTTCAACTTTCTTCACCTTGTTTTAAACTCTTGTAATTTTATTTTTTTACTTTAGTATTTTTATTTATATTTTATTCTTACAAAAACGTTTGGTTAAAAAAATTGATTTTTAGTGGTTTAAAATTTTTTCTTACAAGCAAAAATTTAGAATCATCAAACAAAATCAATAAATCAACCAACCAATCAATCAAATCACTATTTATTTGTATAACGCTATTTCCGTGACGTGCAATAGCGCTCGGTCATAAACAGATCAAACAGAAATGTTTTAAGTCCACGACAAAAACCAGTGAGTGAAGTAGAATAAGTTAAGAGATGTAGGAAAAGAGTTCCAGAGAAAGGGACCAGAGTAAGAGGATGAATTTTTATTAAGTTAGTTAGGTAGAGTGGAGAAGGGCAATTTTTAGTTTTAAACATTAATAGGCATATTTTAAAAATCACCCTATATTCAAAAGGAAGCCAATGGAGAAGAACAAGAGGTAGAGAGATACGAGAAAAGTTAGAGGTGCGAGAAACTAAGCGTCCCTCGGAATTGAAGGCTTTAGAAAAGGATGAAGGGTAGTGTCAGGAAGACCATAATAGAAAGAATTGCAATAGTAAATTTGAAACAGAATGAGAGAAGAAACTAGAAGTTGTAGATTAGATGACACATTATTGAAAAGTTATGGAAAGAGAAAATAAAATTATCAAGAGGTATAGAAAAAAATAAAAAGGGAGACAGAGAGAGAAGAATGGAAAGATAGATAAACTGATAACAATATGACATGAAAAATGGTAGACACAAAAATCAAGATTAAACTCTATTTAATGTCGTCTCCACTGAATATTAAATTATTTATAAATGTCATTCTTTTTTCAAAGTGATAAAATAGTTTTCAAAATTCGTAATGCATCTTTTATCCACCCATCCATTTGTACGTTCACCCACCCATCCATCTATCCATCCTTCGTCTGTCCGTCCATCCGTCCGTCCGACCGTCCATCCATCAATCCATCCTTCGTCTGTCCGTCGACCGTCCATCCATCTATCCACCCTTCGTCTGTCCGTCCATCCATCCATCCATCCATCTATCCACCCTTCGTCTGTCCGTCCATCCGTCCGTCCGACCGTCCATCCGTCCGTCCATCCGTCCGACCGTCCGTCCGTCCGTCCGTCCATCCATCCATCCATCCATCCATCCATCCATCCATCCATCCATCCATCCATCCATCCATCCATCCATCCATCCATCCATCCATCCATCCATCCATCCATCCATCCATCCATCCATCCATCCATCCATCCATCCATCCATCCATCCATCCATCCATCCATCCATCCATCCATCCATCCATCCATCCATCCATCCATCCATCCATCCATCCATCCATCCATCCATCCATCCATCCATCCATCCATCCATCCATCCATCCATCCATCCATCCATCCATCCATCCATCCATCCGACCATCCATCCATCCATCCATCCATCCATCCATCCATCCATCCATCCATCCATCCATCCATCCATCCATCCATCCATCCATCCATCCATCCATCCATCCATCCATCCATCCATCCATCCATCCATCCATCCATCCATCCATCCATCCATCCATCCATCCATCCATCCATCCATCCATCCGTCCATCCGTCCATCCGTCCATCCGTCCATCCGTCCATCCATCCGTCCGTCCGTCCGTTCGTCCATCCATCCATCCATCCACCCACTTACTCGGAAAGCAACTGTTTAATTCTTATATTTTCTTTTTTACTGACTGGCAGCCGTCATTTTGTCGCCACGCCACCGTCGCCATGACGAACAAAATGCGACGCATCAATTGATGAAGCGCTTATTTATTCTATGAATTAAATTGTAATAATATTTATTTTACTGTAAATTCTTGAATGTTTATGAATTCATAAAAAAATAATTGTAGAAAGTAGTTTAAAATGGTTGTTAGGTTGATACCGAATATGTGTCCTTATATGGTGGTGATGATGATGATGCTGTGTTACTTGCAATAATGATTATGGTGATGAAAAGAAATAATAAAGATAATCCCTTCTCTAATTCCCGAACACATGTTGTAAAAAGACGGAATTATCTTTCTAAAAGCGTTCCTCCGTAGTAGCATTTGTTTTCTTACTTGTATGCTTCAGTGTGCTTGTCTATTTATTTATGCATGCGCCAATGTACTTGCGTGTATTCTTCTTTCTACGTGTTTGAGTTCTTCTAATTACTTGTCTTACTGCATGTTAATTATTAACAACAAAATCTTTTAAAAGACCTTGTTTTACTTTAATCATTTACTACTTTTTAATACTCTTTATTTAATTTCCTGCAGTTTGTACAATATTATTTTACAAATATACCAACAGTTTGCGCCAAATTATGGCAATATCAGATTTTTTGTGCTTACAAAATGTTTTAAAAGTGTATTAACCTCAAGTTTTTTTAAGAGAAAACATTTTTATCTATCCATCTGTATGTTTGTATCTCTCCATGTATGTGTGTGTGTGTGTGTGGGGGGGGGGGGGGGGGCTAAAACTGGAAAAGGATCAGTCGGTAGATAGAAGAAGTAATCGAATTGCTATTGAGAACATCATTAATAGCAGTGACATTTTCTTGGCTTTTGGTGACAGTTGTGGTAAAGATGACGATGATGGTAATAATGGTTATGATGACAATAATGGTAATGGTAGTGAATACAATACTTGTAACAAAGGTGGCCAATTTACGAGTTAAAAAAATGTTTGAGCAAAGCAGACCCAAAAAAAAAACAGATTATCATTTTTTAAATTAGTTTTCTTCATGTATCTAATAATATCATTCAAGAATTAATAAACTTTTGAACAAATGAACTTTTGGATAGCAATAATAGGAATACAGATACTTTACAAGAAATAATTTTTCAACATCTTAGAATTGGTTTTAGATGTAAAATAATCTAAAAGCTTAAAATCAATATAACCATTGCTTACTAGCAGTGTCCTTTGAAAAGGCTGCGTGTCCATGTCATCAATGATCAAATGTCTATATTGTCCATGCTACCAATGATCACGTGTATATATCACCAATGATCACATGTCCATTTCACCAATGATCATGTGTTCATGTCACAAACATTCACAAATGTGTGTAAAATATCAATACGTAATAATGCAAATTAATGATTTAGTTTGCTCAAATAAGAACAATATATTTTTTCTATTATTATAAACCAATATATTTAAAACAAATCAAAAACCTAATTTAATGTTTTTCTAATTTTTCGAGAAAATGTCTTTTTAATAGCAAAAAATATTTTTCTTCTTTTTCATCTCCTTTTCTTTGTGCTAGCGATCTCTCAGGCGATGTTTATGTTACATCAATAACTCATCTTCTTTTATCCCTGCAGCTGTTTTTCTAAAGTGTTGTAATCTCTTTTACAACATTAAAGTGATTTAATTTTTACTTTTATCTTTTATTTTTCACAAATTCACAGTATGTTAAAAATGGATTAATGTAACAAATTTACAGTATGTTATATATGGATTAATGTAACAAATTTACAGTATGTTATATATGGATTAACGTAACAAATTTAAAGTATGTTATATATGGATTAATGTAACAAATTTACAGTATGTTATATATGGATTAACGTAACAAATTTAAAGTATGTTATATATGGATTAATGTAAAAAATTTACAGTATTTTATATATGGATTAACGTAACAAATTTAAAGTATGTTATATATGGATTAATGTAACAAATTAACAGTATGTTATATATGGATTAATGTAACAAATGTACAGTATGTTATATATGGATTAACGTAACAAATTTAAAGTATGTTATATATGGATTAATGTAACAAATTTACAGTATTTTATATATGGATTAACGTAACAAATTTAAAGAATATTATATATGGATTAATGTAACAAATTTACAGTATGTTATATATGGATTAACGTAACAAATTTACAGTATGTTATATTTGGATTAACGTAACAAATTTACAGTATGTTATATATAAATTAATGTAAGAAGAACAGATTTTCCTAAACAAAGTTTCTTTAATTATCAAACTAGCCAAAAACATACAAGAAAACAAAAAAAACTAATAAACAACCAAACAGAGAGGAATTGAAATAAATAACAAGTTTAGGAAAAAAACTTGTGGAATTAGAATTGTCCGTTAATAATCTCATTTTACGATTTTTTTCTTTTTTCGTAGAAGATTTTCTTTTCGGGCTTCCGTTTCCGCACACGTTATTTACTTAGAAAATTATTTTTCAAAATTTTACTTTTAAGTTATTCAAAATATGCACATCTCTACAGGTATTAAGAATTAGCTTTTATTCAATTTTGATGCGCTTTTTTATCATTTGCTCAATAATGTGTCATCTAATCTGTCGGATAAGTAGCCATATTTTCTTGGAAATATGACCGGGTGGCATAGTAATAGTTTATGCATACATTATTAAAAATATTTTAACACTCATATATATATATACACATAAGTATATAATATACATACATACATACATACATACATACATACATATATACATACATACATACATACATACATACATACATACATACATACATACATACATACATACATACATACATACATACATACATACATACATACATACATACATACATACATACATACATACATACATACATACATACATACATACATACATACATACATACATACATACATACATACATACATACATACATACATACATACATACATACATACATACATACATACATACATACATACATACATACATACATACATACATACATACATACATACATATATACAGGGGCGCCCAGAGGGGGGTGTCCAGAGGCAAGTGCTTCTTCGCAAAGCTAGGGGGGAGAAATTCCCCCCTGAGCTTTGGTATTACGGTTAAAATAGTTTCTTACTTCGGCGATGTTATTGATGTTGATGATAACAAACGGTCTGCGCAAGAAACTAAAAGACATTAGAATTATTATTAAAATAGATATTCTAAGAATAGTATATAAAGTTATTAGCCCTGAATCGAGGTTGTTACAAGGAGAAACAATTGATTTTGCATCAGCTGTAATTCTTGTAGAAAACTGTATTCAACAGTTTTCAAATTTCAGAAATGACAGCCTGGGAAACAGTTTATGATCAATCAGTTTTGTTTGCATCATCACATGGCGTAAATACTGAATTTCAGTCCAAACGACGTTGAGCCAAGAAAAAGATGCTTGGAGAAATGGCTAATTATGATTGTTTGAATGGTAGATACATCCATAGTTGTTCTGGATGAGGCATATCAGCAAATGTGTAGCAGATTTAAGCAAGAGAATCTTACATCCATTCAGCAAATGTTGTTGTTAAAACCTCAGGCTTTCTTTAGTGATAATTTTATAAACAATTCTGACATTGAAATGATTTGCCAACTCATCTTTGCTTGTCTTGCAGTTTCCAATGTCTCAGCTGAAAGGGTTTTAAGTAAACTGAAGATCATCAAAAGTAGATTTTGATCATCAAATTTCAGATTTTTATTTGGCAGCCCTCATGACAACATCATCAGAAAAGGACTTGGTTGTACAGTTAAGAGATGATGACATTATTTCTCGTGTTGCTTGTGTTACTCCCACTCTGCGAGCACAATTTCTTCATTAGACACGGGCTAATTTTATACACAGTAATGTAAAAAAAGCTTATTATTTTATTGATATTTTGAATGTGGCCATCTTGTCAATTTGCAGGAAGATTTTAATATCTTATTTTAGTTTCAACTTACATTTTGACGGAGAGGAGACGAAAAGGAAGAGAGGGTGGGAGTCTGCCTCCAGCAGCCAGGGGGGATGGGCGCCCCTGCTTACATACATACATACATACATACATACATACATACATACATACATACATACATACATACATACATACATACATACATACATACATACATACATACATACATAAATACATACATACATACATACATACATACATACATACATACATACATACATACATACATACATACATACATACATACATACATACATACATACATACATACATACATACATACATACATACATACATACATACATACATACATACATACATACATACATACATACATACATACATACATACATACATACATACATACATACATACATACATACATACATACATACATACATACATACATACATACATACATACATACATACATACATACATACATACATACATACATACATACATACATACATACATACATACATACATACATACATACATACATACATACATACATACATACATACATACATACATACATACATACATACATACATACATACATACATACATACATACATACATACATACATACATACATACACACATACACACACACACACACACACACACACACACACACACACACACACACACACACACACACACACACACACACACATACATACATACATACATACATACATACATACATACATACATACATACATACATACATACATACATACATACATACATACATACATACATACATACATACATACATACATACATACATACATACATACATACATACATACATACATACATACATACATACATACATACATACATACATACATACATACATACATACATACATACATACATACATACATACATACATACATACATACATACATACATACATACATACATACATACATACATACATACATACATACATACATACATACATACATACATACATACATACATACATACATACGGATAAACATGTTTACTTAAACATAAACACGGATGCACTTCCCATACATTGATTAAACGCGTGGCATATTTAAAGAGTGGAACTGTGTCACATTCACCTTCAACTTTCTCGACAGAGAGTTTTGAGTATTTTCAATTTTTTCTTAGTTAATCCTTTGTCTTGTTAGGTGTTATTTAATACTTCTCAATATTGTTGGTTATTTATTTATTTTGCTTTGAATTTTTTAGTGACGTGAAATCTTGGTACTGGGTAAGTTTTGATGAGTACAACTTGTAAGTTGATCTATCATTAATTTCCTTTGTGTTTTAAAAGCCAAAACATGTTATTGATTTTTTGTATGTTAGTAATATACAAAAATTTGATTAAAAATATACATATAAACACGAATGTTACAGTGATACTTCATTTCGTCATATCATAAACAACAAAAATATCAATTTCAGGTCATCATGACACTTAGTCGCAATTCATGTCCTTTTATGGGCATTTTTATTCTTTTATTCTTCTTTTTCAAAGGTTAGTGTGTTCTAATAAATTTCCATAATTTAGAAGTTATTAATTTCAAAACAAGTTTTAATTAATTTTATTTTTTTCTGCCAGAGCTTTGAAACACAAACTGAATTATTCTATAAAAATTTTTATTCAATTAAGTTGATAAACCAGTCAGTTTTAGTATCACAAAATGCAATCAGAGCTTATAATTTAAAGAAAATTAACTAATAATGAATTACAAAAGTTTTTGTATTACAGAAATGTGAAAAGCATTAAAATCAACACAATTTGTTTAAAACTTAATGTCCCAAAATATGCTTAAACTTATATAAATAATTTTATGAAAATAATAAATAATGATTTATGAAGTTTTTTATTAAATTTATTTGATTATATTTGTTGTTATTTTATAAATCACTATTTTTACCATAACTGTTACAATTAATATTTAAAACGAAACAACTTAAAAATGATTTTTATTTTAATTGAAAATACTTGAAGTTAAAAACTATAAACTGCAAAACGTCTGTAAGAAACAAAACTACTTTTTTTATTTTTCGTGACAACACCAATCGATCTGAACATTCCAAAACAGTCAAATATTGAAACTTTCAGAAAAGGTTTTAAGTAATTCAGTTTTTTTCTCTTTCCCTCACTCTCTTTTTAACTTTTTAACTTTCACGTTTTTCTTTTTCTTTCTTTTTTGTTCAATATATATCTATTTCTATATCACGCCATATTTTGACCTCGTGTTTCCCGAAGGAGAATTGCGTTTATTTTGTATAGTTGAAAATAATCATCTTTACAAGGAGTCTCCAGGGCTTTTGGGTAGTCCCACCTGAAGAGAAACATGGCGGTGATGTAACGTTCTGTTGTTTACTTTCAATATTATTATTGTTATTATAATTAGTAGTAGTAGTAGAAATTGTAGTTGCTGTAGTAGTAATAGTAGTAGTAGTAGTAGTAGTAGTTCTAGTAAAATAAATTAATTAAATTAGTAAAATAAAATGTTTTAACTAAAGTTTTGAATGAAAATTTTACGGAATAACTATTTTTTTCGTAAGTATTTTTTTAATTAATAAATACATTTTTAAAGTTTTTTTTATACGATTTTGTTATTAAGAAATTCATCATAAACAATCAAAACAAAAAACAGCCAAAATTTGAAAACAATCAAAGAACAAAACAAAACAAAATTGAAAAAAAAACTGAATAATTGTCGAGGTGCCGTAGAGATGCAGGCCAAATATTATTCTGAAAATGAAAGATAAAAAATACAATAAAAAAACAGATGAAATATTCAAATAATGTTAGCAATAATAATAATACAGTAATTATGTTGATAGTATCACTATTACAACAAGTATTACTACTACAACTAATAATAATAATTAATGAAAAAATAAAGCGTGTTTGATGTAGTTTATCATCAAATATAAATGTTTAATGTGCGCAGAGTAGTTGTAGCATTTAGTTTGAATACAGAAACATGCTTACCTCATATAGGCGTTAAAATGTTTTGCTCGTATACAAAACTTTCTTTCTTTCTTTCTCCTTAGTTTTTATCATCTTTCGTTCTTTTGGGAAATCACGTGCTGTTGTGACGTCATACAGTTTTTATTTAAAAAATGGCGGGTTTTTTAATATAAGTTCTTTTTTCAGAATAACTCGTCTGTGCTATGCAAGAATTGCGATTTTTTTTGGATGATGGTGGTTGATGATACTGATGTTTGGCGTTAAGGGAATGTGTAACGATTGTAGTGACAATGATGATAATGATCTTTGAATCAATTTTTCCACCAATATCATATATGACGTCAATGTTCTGTTCCGGGAAAAATGAGCGATCCAACATGGGGTCAACATGATTGATTGGCCAACATCTTTTGTCCCACTCTTTCCGATTGCCACCCTGTTGATTGATTGACTGACGTCGTCAGCCAATGAATGAACAGGGTTTTGAAAACCCCGTGATTGATTGATTAACAAATGTTGGAGAAAATATTTTCAATCAAATTCTTGACAGTTTTATTTGTTTTTTTTAGAATAAAATGTAAGTTTAAAGATAAAAAAACAGAAACAATATAAAATAAAATAATATAAATTTAAATTAATTTAAAAAATAATTAACAAAATTACCGGCTTGCTTAATTAATTGGGACTTCAACAATTAAATTGTTGAATCAAATGTTATTGGTAGTACTGCCAATATTAACAATGATAATGACAAAGATTGAGATGATGATGATGATATGATGATGATGATATCAAGTTGATTTTATACGCACGGGAATCTCTCCTTCTTAGTGGATTAGTGGATTAAAAAGGTTTGAACTGTTCAACAAGGATTAACGACATTTCAACATCGTAAATATTAGCTCAAATGAAAATGTAAAACGCTAAAACCAAGAAAAAACTATCTTTCTTTCTTTCTCTGTGTTTTTCTTTCAGTTTCTCTCTTCTTTTTTCGTTCTCTTTCTTTCTCTTTATTTCTCTTTTTCAGTCGTCAGTTGATGAAGTGTTTTTTATTTAATTACTTAGAGTCGACAAACCTGTCTGAAATAAATCGTTTTTTTAATTTTATTTTAGAACGTTTTTTGACAAATTTGTTTTTTTTTATTTGCTTCTGTTAACTTTTTTTTTAAATCCGTTAATTCGTCAATCCTGCAATCCGGCAATCCGTCAATCAATTTATAAACTTTGCTACTTTTTTAGCTACCAGCTTTTTCACAGCCCTAATTATTACTACCATCACCACATTCACCACCATCATCATCATCATTACCATCATGATCATTCAGGGGCGCAGCCAGAAATATTTTTCGGGAGGGGGGTGGGGGAAAATTGACTAGTAAAGAGTTTCACTGAGAAATTTACGACCCACAAAAGTCAAAGCTCAACGACAGTTTCAGCAATAATTAGTAATAACAAACCATAAGACTTTAAATTTAGAACAGTAAATTACAATATGAAATTCAGCCGACGTTTTTTCCTCGAAAATATGTCGATGACGGTTTCTTCATTAATGTTAAGGTCGCGATTGTCTGGCCCATCGTGGTGCGTAGATAAAATTTGAGTCTGCGCATGGTTGAGAAGGATTTCTCGGCTATCGCGGAAGAAAGGGGCAACGTGATGAAAAGTTTCAACAGCGTATTTATCTGCGGGTAGATGGAATATTGACAATGTTGCATCACATCAACTGCGGTATGTGATTGCTCTGCCAATTGGGTCCTAGCCAAAGTGGGTCGGGTTGGGTCGAAAACAGGTGGGTCGGGTCACAAAAGAAAAAAACAAAAATAGATGGGAACGGATCGGATCAGATCTTATGGTGGGTCGGGTTTTCAAAAATAGACCCATGGACAACTCACACCCTAACATTTTCGATAACTTATTAAATATTTAATTTGCAAAATAATTGTTAACTCAAACATGTCTTAAAAACACGGCACGCGCGTCACTTCAACATTAAGATTCGCGAGCTTTTGGGAGAGGGCTCGGCCCCCTTGGCTGCGCCCCTGTGCTCATTATTTTAATTGACATTGCTATCATCAACATCATCATAATCTTTATAATTGTTGGAATCACCGTCATCGTCATTATCACTACCATCATCATCATTATTATGGTCGTTGTTATCTTTTTCATCATCATCATCATCATCATCATCATCGTCATCGTCATCGTCATCGTCATCGTCATCGTCATCGTCATCATCATCATCATCATTGTCACGCCCGCGTTTACGCGTGTGCGTGCCTGGATCTAAACTTTGGGATTTCCGGCGCAGGCGGTGCATCGGGTATTGCACAACGTTGCGTGTTTGGATTGTTGCGCGAATATTTGAATGTTTAAGCCTGTAGCCTGTAGCCTGGAGGGCTTGTATTTATAAGGCTGTCGCGAACTACTTCGTGCCTTCTTCTTGTTCCTGCTTCTTGTTCGCCATTGTTCGCCATTGCTTGATCGAAGTTGAAACTGTTTTTTGTATCTGTCGCGTCGTTTGATAAAGTTTTCGAACTGTACTCGTTAATAAAACATCTAATACTGTTAAAGAGTGTCTTAAACTTTATTTAGACTCAAATTTTCTCCAGCAATATCGACGACTTCGCAAAGGCGGAATCGTCACATTGCATTTTTGGTGGCAGCGGTGGGATAGTCAGTCGATACATCGATCAGAGTCGTCCTGGGGTGGTGGAGTTCATCCAGTTGACGAAGTTCTACCGAGTTTGAAGATCGACGATTGACGATTCAGGTTGGAGAAAGAGTCCAGGCGGAGTTCAGACCGTTGAGTTCGACCACGTGGCGACATCCATTTCGCAAGGAGGGCCGATCCACATCTCAGGTTAGAGGTTTTATCGTTGCCGGATTGCCCAGTTAGGTTTTTCCTTCTTTTTCTGTGTAGTAGGTTTCATAAATATGATTAGAACCCCTACGGTTGGAGAGTCAGTTGCGCTGGATAGTCCTACAGGGATCCTTAGCGAGGAGCACTATCAATTTGTTGATGATAGTCGGCGTCCACGTAGAGTTAGTGAAGATACTAACGTTAGCAAAAATTTCAAAGCAGAAATAGCTGAGCGTAAATTAGCATTGCGCGAAGCAGAATTGGCGGCAAAAGAAGCTAAGTTAGAACAGGAGCGTAGACTCGCTGAAGCTAGGTTAGATGAAGATAGGGCAAATCGCAGACTTGCTGAAGCTAAATTAGAACAGGAGAGCAGACTCGCTGAAGCTAAATTAGAACAGGAGCGTAGGCTCGCTGACGCTAGGTTAGATGAGGATAGGGCAACCCGCAGACTTGCTGAAGCTAAACTAGAGCTGGAACGTGAAAGGATTCAGGACCACAATAGTCTTGAGGTTTCCTTAGCCGTTCGCTCTAGTCGCTTTCAGAATGCCATGAAGGGTATAATGGCGGAGTTTCCTTTAGATCCTGCTGCAATACCGGGGTATTTTCAGTATCTAGAGAATCAGTTTGCATCATACCAAGTTGATGATGATGTAAAACCCAAAATATTACAGGCCCATTTGAATAATAGAGCTCGATCAATCTTGAGTCGATTGACCGTTGCTCAGTTAGGTGACTATGAGGAATTAAAGCAAATTTTATTGCAGGAATTTCGGGTCACTCCCAGTCTTTTAAGGGAGAGGTTTTATGCTGTAAAAAGGAGACCTGGTGAGACTTATTCACAGGTAGCTTCTGAATTACACACAGCGTTATCGTATTATATTAAAAGTAGGAATATTGATGAGAATTTCCATCAATTAGTTAGTTTGATGTGTGCCGATAGGTTGAAACAACTAATGTCTCCCAGTTGTGCAGATTTTATTTTAACTCAGGAAAAGGATGATTGGTTAAATCATCTAGAGCTTTCACGCGTTGCGGATAGCTACATGGCCACACACGAGCATGAGACTAGACCGCCTCGATTCAACAACCAAAAACCAACAGATAAAGGGTCAGGGTCTCCCATTCCTAATAGAATGACTAAAATATCCATTGATCCTAATATGGATAAGGATAAAAAGTATGGTTTATGCTTTAAATGCCATAAGAAGGGTCATTCGTTCAAGGAATGTCCTCTACATAAATTCCCTTCCTCAAATTTACCTAATCCCAGAATTAATTGTTGTCAAACAGAAAATTCCTTTAATTGTCTCGATGATAGGAAAACATTGGTTGATGGTAAAAATTTGTCTTCTCATTCAGAAAATTCCTTTAGAGGTCTCGTTGATAGGAAAATAATGTTTGATGGTCAAAAATCTTTTCCCTGTCCCGAAGCATGTCCCATTATAGATGTTGATGATTATCACATTAGGTCTTATGAGAATGTATTTATCGATCAATTACCATCTATTCCAGCTTTGATTGATGGTGGTGCAGAAGTGTGTTGCATTAGAGAAGATTTAATTAAATCTCTTCATAGGGTACCACATAAATTTATAAAATTATCCGGCCTTAAAGGTCAACCAGAAATTGTAGGTTGTGTTAGATTAGTTGTTCGACCAGATCTTGTGGGTGATGACATTGTGAACCTAGCACCCAAGGTTCGTGCATGGTTTGCTGTCGTCCCAAATCTTAATGAGCAAATTATTATCACTCCCTCCGTAAGTAATTTATTGAAAACGATATCATTGTATGATACCGTTGCATACCCTATTAAGAACAAACAAAATGCACATGACTCTGATGTGAATGTTCCCAGTCTTGAAATAACTAATTCACAATATTTTGTTTTAGATGAACCTCGTAATGATGAGCATAGTCCAGATGTTGCATTAATTCTAGGTGAAGGTGTTTCTCGCGCTGCTGATGCTAGGAAAGTTGATTCACAGACCGATGCTGGTCAGAACATAGGTGTTTCTGTAAGTTCGGGTGATGATATTTGTCCAGGTGC
Organism: Erpobdella octoculata; assembly: GCA_963978895.1. NCBI lineage: Eukaryota > Metazoa > Annelida > Clitellata > Hirudinida > Erpobdellidae > Erpobdella > Erpobdella octoculata. The sequence goes on from OZ022239.1 coordinate 30,736,657, forward strand.
TGATGCTAGGAAAGTTGATTCACAGACCGATACTTGTCAGGGCATAGGTGCTTCTGTAGTTTCGGGTGATGATATTTGTCCAGGTGCTGATGCTAGGAAAGTGGATTCACAGACCGATACTTGTCAGGACATAGGTGTTTCTGTAGTTGCGGGTGATGATATTTGTCCAGGTGCTGATGCAGGCGGAAGTGATTCACGAACCGACGCTCGATTTACAACCATTAACGATGATTGTCAGGGGGTAGACGATAGTAATAATCCCGATGCGTTTGCTAAAGAGCAACATGATTGTCCTTCACTGAAGTCCTTCTGGTTGCTAGGTATAGATAAGCGTAAAAACTTTTATATCGACCGGGGACTTTTGTTTCACAAGGAGAATCAGTGGGGTCATTCCATAAAACAGTTGTGTTTGCCCAGGAGTCGTATACTTGCAGTGTTACAGATGGGACATGATGCTCCCTATTCGGGGCACATGGCTGCCAAGAGTACACGGCAGCGTATTCGACTCAGCTTTTGGTTTCCCGATATGGAGAAACAAGTCCAAACCTATTGTGAGTCGTGCCCCGTGTGCCAGTTAAGGGCACCTGTTAGAAAAAGAGACCGAGTCCCCATAACTCCCATTCCAAGGGGAGATGAACTACCATTTAATCATTTAGTTATGGATTGCATAGGGCCCATAATTCCAGCGGGTGATAGTGTGACTGTCCGACCCAAGTACAATTATGCCCTGGTTGTTGTCGATTTGTTCTCCAGATGGCCGATGGCTTATCCATTAAGGTCATTAGATGCTAAATCTGTATGTGAGATCCTTATTCAGATCTTTATGACGTTTTCCATACCACGAATAATTAGTTCCGATTGTGGTACGAATTTTAAAAATCAGTTAACGACGACTTTTCTTAAATGTTTGGGGTGCAGTCCTAGGTTTAACACCCCAGGGCATCCTGAAGCATCCGGTTTAGTGGAGAGGTGTAACCAGAGTCTTAAGAACATGATTTTTAAATTGGTTGAGGCACATCCTAAGGAGTGGTTTAAGGTTCTTCCTTTTGTATTATGGAGTTTACGTGAGAAACCGTCATCTACAACTCATATTGCTCCTTATACATTAGTGTATGGTACTTTACCGCGAGGACCACTTGCTATCCTCAGAGATCCTTGGAATAGTGTAAAGGGAGTACCTTGGCATTTAGGTACAAAACCACCCGACTATTGGGGGAATCAAAAGCAAAATCTCAGAATAGCCGTGAGATTTGGTGGAATTGCAGGTGATCATATTGGCAAATACTATTTTTGGGGTATGAATCGCCGGTGCATAATCATACCATGGTGGATTCCCATGGTAAGCTTAATGGATTGTATCTCGAAGGGACCTAGGGGAGACGGCTTTCCAGTCCCCGATATCCCAACTCTGCTACAGAGGGTAGGTAGAGCACAATTCCTAAGCTGTTGGCAAATTTCTATGAAGTTACTATTCTTTCTTACGAGTAAGATTTACTCGAGTTATGCAGAATTGTTGACTATGGTTTGGAGTTGGTCAGCAATGCTTTGCTGAGCGCGACTTCCTTCTCAGAACCATTTGGTGTTTTGTGTTGTATTATCATTATTATATTTAGTAACTGATTTCCTGTCTCGATTAAGTTAGGTTTGGAGTAGCTGTGGCTACAATTAGGTTTATTTATCCTAGGATGTTTAATCTTTGGTTAAGTATTTCATTGTTATCAGAAATTGGTGTTAGTTATATGGGTAGCTTTGTAATGTTCTTTGGTTAATTTCTTTCTCTGGGCGATCTTGGTTAACGATAAAGTGGATCGGTCGCAAGTTTTTATTTGCAGGTCTCCAGGAAGAAGAGCGCGTCACTGAACAAAGAGCTGCAGGACGTCTCCTTTGTCCTTGCTCGGAAGGTTCTTCGACCACGTCTTTCTTTCGCGTGTGGCTCATCGTCACGACTGTTCTGGATTTGCAGGTTCCCAGACGAGCACCAGGAAACCCGACGACGAAGGAAACCATTCAGTCAACCGGATCCACACTCAGCCAACCGGATCGACCCAGATCAAAGAATGAAGATATGGCCGATAACGAGAAGGATCGTTACCGACTTTAGGGGGGGAGGTATGTCACGCCCGCGTTTACGCGTGTGCGTGCCTGGATCTAAACTTTGGGATTTCCGGCGCAGGCGGTGCATCGGGTATTGCACAACGTTGCGTGTTTGGATTGTTGCGCGAATATTTGAATGTTTAAGCCTGTAGCCTGTAGCCTGGAGGGCTTGTATTTATAAGGCTGTCGCGAACTACTTCGTGCCTTCTTCTTGTTCCTGCTTCTTGTTCGCCATTGTTCGCCATTGCTTGATCGAAGTTGAAACTGTTTTTTGTATCTGTCGCGTCGTTTGATAAAGTTTTCGAACTGTACTCGTTAATAAAACATCTAATACTGTTAAAGAGTGTCTTAAACTTTATTTAGACTCAAATTTTCTCCAGCAATATCGACGACTTCGCAAAGGCGGAATCGTCACAATCATCATCATCATCATCATCGTCATCGTCATCGTCATCGTCATCATCATCATCATCACCATCACCATCACCCTCACTATCACCAACCTCACCATCACCATCACAACCATCATAAGCACCACCACTACCATCATTGTTATCATTATTGCTACCATCATGAAAGCAAAAGAAGCCTCGTAACGATAATCTGAAAAAAAAGAAAGTTAAACATTCACTTTTCTGTGACAGAGAATGAAAGTATAAAAAAAGTAAAATGAAGAAATTGAAAACAGAATAAAAAAAGTAAGCAAAACTATAAAAATGCGACTGAGCGTGTTGACAAAATAGATGAAGCGTGGAAAACAAAAAAAGTATAAAAGGAAAAGAAATTAAAGAGAAGTTTAAAAAAATTAAAAACACTTTTGATCTAATTTTTTTAAAAGTTTAATAAAAAACCTAAACTAGGGTTTTTTTCTTAATTGAGAAAAAATATAAAATGAAAAAAAAAGTTATGAGATTACTTGGTTGTTTTTTTAATTTAGATAATATATTATTTAATAAACTATATTTTGTTTATATAATTGGACAAAATATTAATATGTTTCTAATTAAATTTTATTATGGCAGTACTTTTTTTACTGATAAAATAATCAGCTGTTAAATTATTCATGGAATATTGAGAAAATTTCATTAAAGGTTGTTTATGGGTTATTTTTCTTGTAAAGATCTTTGAAATAAAAAAAGCTTTTAAATTACTAAAAAGAAATTTTAAAGTCATAAAATGCATCAAGAAATACATAGTTGTAATTTAACAGTTTTTAAAAAATTAAATACTTATTGAAAAAAATAAAATGTTATAAAATTAAAGAATGCAATAAATTAATTTTTGAATAAAATTTGTATAACTACAATTTTTTTAAATTAAATTTTGTAAAGATTTTTTTAAATAATAAATATTTGAAAAACTTAATAAATTATTTTGTATAATTATTTGTGTTATTAAGTAAACAATTTATTTGCTTAAAAGCATACAAATATATTCTGGGGCCTGCGAAGTTGTAAGTTCAGTGCTTTGAAAAAATTATGAAAGATCACAACCTTGTTTTTTGTATATTGTATTTAATAATGTGTATTTGATGTGTATACATGCTAATACGCTTTATATGATTTTTTATTTTTATGTATTGTGTATGTAAGTTGTTTTTTCACTTAGAAATCTGATGTATGTATGCATAATTATATTTTCTATGTTATCGTCGTTGTTCATGTAGGCATTATATATATATATATATATATATATATATATATATATATATATATATATATATATATATATATATATATATATATATATATATATATATATATACATATATACATATATATATATATATTCTTTTAAACAGGCTCTATTGAACACAATTGACCATATATAACGTTGGTCATCTTTCTTAACAAATTTTTGAAGCTCTTTTCATTCATTTGAAATATCTAGACGTGTAATTAAAGAATTAATTGAATAAAAATAGATGATTAATAAAACAATCCGGGTTAACTGGCCAGTTTTTTATTGTTTTATTATTCATCTATTTTCATATATAGTCTGTCAATCGGAAACTGATTGTAAAATCAGCGATTATACATGATTACCCCTTTCTTAATTCTGTTCGTCCCAAACAGCATAGTCTCTTTTGAGAAATGCGACTCGGCCACGAACTCAAAATACCTTCATTTTCACTCGTGGCCTTGACCGCAATTCGCAAACAACATGGTCAAGTCTCTTAACTGTTTGACGCAGTTTCTTCCCGTCTCGCTGGAGCCTGGGTGATCTTCCGATTCGGCGTTGTGGATTTGAACACCTCGTCAAATCGCTACATTCCAATCTCCTCACACACGATTGTACATCACAGCGAGCCCACACCAGACCATTTACGGTATTCTGTTTCGAACTCATACTCTTCTGGGTCAAACCCATTGTCATCCAATGACGTCCACGAGCTCAGACGTCTTTCATTTATCACTGAGCTCTCGTTTTTTAAGTTCCCGCCTCAACTCGAGTATCAAGAGCTCATCCAATGGTTTCAAAACTATTTGTTTGATCCCACATTTTACACCAATGTTAAGATAACACCAAATCGTTTACTGGGCTCAATAGAATGATTTTGTAGTTTATTGGATGATTATAAATGAAACTTGATAAATGCTATTTATACCTTCTAATATAATAATAATGTTAATACTAATTGTTCTAAATCCTCTAAAGTCTACAAGTTACGATTTATTGAGGCTTTGTCGCGAAAACTGATAAACGCAAAATGGGCCATTATTTTCAATGGAGCGTGCCTTAAAGAAAATATCACGCCAAAATACGTTCAATATATATATATATATATATATATATATATATATATATATATATATATATATATATATAGAGCGAGAAAGATATATGAGATTAAGTGTGTAAATATGTATGTATGTAAGTATGTAAGTCCTTTATGCATTGCTTCACCATTCATCTGATCGTAATGTAACTTTCACACAAGCTTGAGAGGCAATCGGATAAGGTCTTTGTGAAAAATTTTTAAATCGGTCACAAAATGAGCGGAACGACAGACCGAACGGAAACGGTAACTGCAGAATGAGCGGATATATATGTATATCTATTTCTCATTATACAAGCTGTAATCACACAATTCATATTTCGGGAACGGGAAAACGACCAGGAACGGGAAAGCGATCGGTAGGTAGCGAGAGCGCAACCGGAAGCGGTAAAGCTACAGGAAGCGGAAAAGCCACCGTGAGAGGAAAAGCGACCGGGTGCGGGGAAACGACCGAGAGCGGGAAAGCAACATTGGTCTTTTATTAAAAAAACCAAAATAATTTATAATGCAAAACAACGTTCGCTGGGTCAACTAATATATATATATATAGATATATATATATATATATATATATATATATATATATATATATATATATATATATCCATATATATAAAAATGAATGTTTGTATGTATATATGTATATATGTATATATGTATATATGTATATATGTATATATGTTAATGTCCTTTATGCATTGCTACACCATTCATCCGATCGTAATGAAATTTTCACACAACCTTGAGAGTCAAGGGTAATCAAATATAAAAAAAAAATTTGAAATCCGTCACAAAATGAGCGGAGCGGAGCGGGTGAGCGAGCGGGAACTATATATATATGTATGTGCGTATGTATGTGTGTATGTATGTATGTATGTGTATGTGTGTCTGTGTGAGTGTTTATGTATGTACTAGCGGAGATACCCGGCGTTGCCCGGGTTTTTTAGAGGTTTTTCTAATGTTTGTCTCTTTCTCTCCCGTTTCCTTTCCCACCTGCTTTCCCACTCCTGTTCGCTTTCCCGTTTTCGGTCGTTTTCCCACTGCCGGTCGCTTTCCCGCTCCCGGTCGCTTTCCCGCTCTTGGTCGCTTTCCCGCTCTCGGTCGCTTTCCCGCTCCCGGTTGCTTTCGTTGCCGGTCGTTTTCCCGTTCCCGGTCGCTGTCCCGTTCCCGCTCACGTTTGCTCTCCTATTCCCGCTCACGCTTGCTTTTCCGTTCCCGCTCGCTGTCCGTTCCGGGTCGCTTTCCCGTTTCTATAATAGACAAAATAACCCACAAACATTCATATATATATATATATATATATATATATTTTTTCAATCGAGTTTGCTTAAAAGAATATATATATATATATATATATATATATATATATATATATATATATATATATATATATATATATATATATATATATATATATATATATATATATATATATATATATATATAGTCTTAGCAAATCTATTTTACGTTTTATAGGCTAACAGAAGTTATGAAAGAATGGAAAAGAGAAAATGAGCGTGAACAGGAACGGGAACGGGAGAGCAAGCATGACCGGGACGGGAGATCAAGCGGGAACGGGAAAGCGACCGGGAACGGGAAAGCGACCGGGAACGGGAAAGCGACCGGGAACGGGAAAGTGACCGGGAACGGGAAAGCGACCGGGAACGGGAAAGCGACCGGGAACGGGAAAGCGACCGGGCACGGGAAAGCGACCGGGAACGGGAAAGCGACCGGGAACGGGAAAGCGACCGGTAACGGGAAAGCGACCGGAAACGGGAAAGCGACCGGGAACGGGAAAGCGACCGGAAACGGGAAAGCGACCGGGAACGGGAAAGCGACCGGGAACGCGGAAAGCGACCGGGAACGGAAAAGCGACCGGGAACGGGAAAGCGACCGGGAACGGGAAAGCGACCGGGAACGGGAAAGCGACCGGGAATGGGAAAGCGACCGGGAACGGGAAAGCGACCGGGAACGGGAAAGCGACCGGGAACGCGGAAAGCGACCGGGAACGCGGAAAGCGACTGGAATCGGGAGAGCATGCTTGGAAGGAAACGCGAGCAAGAGAGAAAATCGATAACAAAACTTCTGAGCGGGAAAGCGACCGGGAGCTGAAAAACGAACGAGAGCGGAAAAGCGACCGGGAACGCGACGAAAACGGGAAAGTGGAGAAGGAAACGGGAGCGAGAGAGACAAACATTAGAAAAACCTCTAAAAACCCCGGGCAACGCCGGGTAACCCCGCTAGTATATATATAAACGAATGTTTGTATATATGTATGTATGTATGTATATAGGTATGTTATTTATGCATTGCTACACCATTCATCCGATCGTAATGAAATTTTCACACAACCTTGAGAGTCAAGGGGAATCAAATATAGAGAAAAAAAATAAATTTGAAATCCGTCACAAAATGAGCGGAGCGGAGCGGGTGAGTGAGCGGGAACTATATGTATATATCTATATGTATGTGCGTATGTATGTGTGTATGTATGTATGTGTATGTGCATGTATGTGTGTCTGTGTGTGATTATGTATTTATGTATGTATGTATGTATGTATGTATGTATGTATGTATGTATGTATGTATGTATGTATGTATGTATGTATGTATGTATGTATGTATGTATGAATGTATGTATGTATGTATGTATGTATGTATGTATGTATGTATGTATGTATGTATGTGTTTTTTACAATATTTCGGCACTAAATGCTCATTCAAAGTATGTATGTATGTATGTATGTATGTATGTATGTATGTATGTATGTATGTATGTATGTATGTATGTATGTATGTATGTATGTATGTATGTATGTATGTATGTATGTATGTATGTATGTATGTATGTATGTATGTATGTATGTATGTATGTATGTAAGTATGTATGTATGTATGTATGCATGTATGTATGTGCGTATGTATGTGTGTATGTATGTATGTGTATGTGCATGTATGTGTGTCTGTGTGTGTGTTTATGTATGTATGTATGTATGTGTTTCTTACAATATTTCGGCACTAATTGCTCATTCAAAGTATGTATGTGTATGTATGTATGTATGTATGTATGTATGTATGTATGTATGTATGTATGTATGTATGTAGAATTGTATCTAGGGGGAGGGGGCAACTGAGAGCAAAAGAATGAGCGGGAAAGCGACAGGGAACGGATAACGACCGGGAGCAGGAGTGTGTATGTATCTTTGTATGTATGTATGTATGTATGTATGTATGTATGTATGTATGTATGTATGTATGTATGTATGTATGTATGTATGTATGTATGTATGTATGTATGTATGTATTTATGTATGTATGTATGTATGTATGTATGTATGTATGTATGTATGTATGTATGTATGTATGTATGTATGTATGTATGTATGTATGTATGTATGTATGTATGTATGTATGTATGTATGTATGTATGTATGTATGTATGTATGTATGTATGTGTCACAGTCTTCCCTGCTGGAATGACGTGAACACCAGGAAGAAAAGACAACTCAGAACGACAACAAAAACTTTATTAAAGCGCAGTTAATAACAAAAATCAAATACAAAACACGCAGGACTTCGCCTGATACTAAATAGCTAGACTGTACTGGCGGGCTCCAAAACGCTATATACATAGCCTCAGGAACGCGTAAACAAACAACAAGAAAACAACGTCTGCCAGTTAATGTTTAGGTTCCTGTCTAGACTGAGAGTCTAGACAGGTCGACGGGTGCAAGATACACTTGTCAAGAGGTCCGGTAGAGCGACCCCTGACATAACTCCCCCTGAAAACGAAGATGTTGAACAGTGTTTCAATATCTTAAATGTTATCTTTCACAGTAGTGGATGAAGAATGGGTGTTCGTTTGTTGATGTATCGCGCCTACCAAGGCTTCCAGGTCGGGGACATCGAAGAAGACGACGAGGAAGATGAGGAGTGGGTGGAATCGGAGTAGAACTTTGTAGATAATTTGTATGAAGAATGGGCGTTCGTTTGTCGATGTATCGTGTCTACCAGGGCTTCAAGGTCGACTTTAAACTGGAGATGTCCTTCCTGAAAGTAATTTTTACTCCCACCAGTAAAACTACCCATATAACCAGCACGACCCATCCAAGTTTAATCCCATACCGGTCTGAATTGTATTAACAAAGGAATCATCATCACGTCATATCAAAGAAGTTCAACTACCTCAACAATATAATTAATTATAGAATATCACAACGATCTGCAACTAAGACACAAAAGAGAAAACCTATGCCCCTAGAAATACAACTAGTACAATGTGCCTCTGTATGTGTTCTAACTTGCTCTACCTTGTCTTGAAAACACCTCACAAACTGGTCTGGAGTAATAGAAGAGCTCACATTAGATGAGCTAGAGATTATGAGCTTAGATTATATATATCTATATATATAAAAATGAATGTTTGTATATATGTATATATGTCTGTTAATGTCCTTTATGCATTGCTACACCATTCATCCGATCGTAATGAAATTTTCACACAACCTTGAGAGTCAAGGGGAGTCAAATAAAAAAAAAAATTTGAAATCCGTCACAAAATGAGCGGAGCGGAGCGGGTGAGCGAGCGGGAACTATATATATATGTGCGTATGTATGTGTGTATGTATGTATGTGTATGTGCATGTATGTGTGTCTGTGTGTGTGTTTATGTATGTACTAGCGGAGATACCCGGCGTTGCCCGGGTTTTTTAGAGGTTTTTCTAATGTTGGTCTCTTTCTCTCCCGTTTCCTTTCCCACCTGCTTTCCCACTCCCGTTCGCTTTCCCGTTTTCGGTCGTTTTCCCGCTCCCGGTCGCTTTCCCGCTCCCGGTCGCTTTACCACTCCCGGTCGCTTTCCCGCTCACGTTTGCTCTCCCATTCCCGCTCGCTGTCCGTTCCGGGTCGCTTTCCCGTTTCTATAATAGACAAACTAACCCACAAACATTCATATATATATACTAGCAGTGCCCGTAGCGGCTTCGCTCGCATGAAATTTGAGAATTTGAACCATGCATACATAGTAGAGTACTGCACGGATCAATTTTTTAGGTCTCGGCTCGGCCCGTCGACAACTTGGCCCAACCCGTTTCAAAAACCGAAATTCCTGGCCCGGCACGGCCCGTCTAATATGGGCCCGGCCCGTTTTTACAGGCCTAGAAGTTCTATATACTTGATGAAAAACTTCGGCCCGTCCCACCTTGACTTCACGTTTAGCCTGAACACCCTAAAATCACTAAAATGTCTATATACTTGGTTAAAAATCTCGGCCCGTCCCACCTTGATTTATGGTTTGGGCAGGGCCGTATGAAGACCCTAAAATAACGGCTTGGCCCGTCCGTCCGGTGATAAACTGAACTCATTTACTTTTAACCGGCACAAAACCTCAAAATACTATTTTTCACATCTGTAGCACTTACAGTTTTTGAGTAGCAGTTATTTTAAAATCAAATAACCTTTTTTCCACCTCACATTTGAGGTCCTGGAACTGGAAACCAAATTTTCAAAAAATGGTAAAACACGTATATCATTATTTCTGGAGTAGAAACCAAATACTAATTTTTACTCCTGTAGCATCTACTGTTTTCGAGTAGCAGTTACATTAAAAACCAAATAACCTTATTTTCCACCCCACATTTGAGGTCCTGAAAACCAAATTTTAAAAAAATGGTAAAACAACGTATATCTTTATTTTTAGAATAGAAACTAAATACTAATTTTTACATCTGTGGTATTTACAGTTTTTGAGTAGCAGTTACTTTAAAAAACAAATAACCCTATTTTCCACCCCACATTTGAAGTCCTGGAAACCAAATTTTCAAAAAATGCTGAAACACGTATTTCATTATTTTTGGAGTAAAAACTAAATACTAATTTTCACTCCTGTAGCATTCACAGTTTTTGAGTAGCAGCTACTTTAAAAACCAAATAACCCAATTTTCCAACCCACATTTGAGATCCGGGAAACCGAATTTTCAAAAAATGGTGAAACACGTATCTTTTTATTTTTCAAAAAGAATCTATATACCAAATTTCAAAATCTCCTCATTTTTGGTTTTCGAGATATACATTGTTTTAGAAAAAAGTTTGTTTTCCAGTTTTTTCCCCTCAGGAGCAAAATTTTCAAAAATCCTTTCTTAGCGGATGTTTACGCTATAAAAGTAATATAAGTTCCAAATTTCACGTTCCTAGGATGAGGCGTTTGAGCTCGGCGTTGATTAACAGTCAGACATCTGTCAGTCAGTCAGTCAGTCAGTCAGTCAGTCAGTCAGGACATGTTCTTTTATATATATAGATATATATAGTCTTAGCAAATCTATTTTACGTTTTATAGGCTAACAGAAGTTATGAAAGAATGGAAAAGAAAAAATGAGCGTGAACGGGAGAGCAACCGTGACCGGGAATGGGAGAGCAAGCATGACCGGGAACGGGAGAGCAAGCGTGAGCGGGAACGGGAAAGCGACCGGGAACGGGAAAGCGACCGGGAACGGGAAAGCGACCGGGAACGGGAAAGCGACCGGGAACGGGAAAGCGACCGGGAACGCGGAAAGCGACCGGGAACGCGGAAAGCGACTGGAATCGGGAGAGCAAGCTTGGAAGGAAACGCGAGCAAGAGAGAAAATCGATAACAAAACTTCTGAGCGGGAAAGCGAACGGGAGCTGGAAAACGACCGAGAGCGGAAAAGCGACCGGGAACGCGACGAAAACGGGAAAGTGGAGAAGGAAACGGGAGCGAGAGAGACAAACATTAGAAAAACCTCTAAAAAACCCCGGGCAACGCCGGGTAACCCCGCTAGTATATATATATATATATATATATATATATATATATATATATATATATATATATATATATATATATATATATATATATATATATATATATATATATATATATATATATATATATATATATATATATATATATATATTATATATATATATATATATATATATATATATATATATATATATATATATATATATATATATATATATATATATATATATATATATATATATATATATATATATATATATATATATATATATGTATGCATGCATGTATGTGTAAAATGAGCAAAAAATAAAAAAACAGAAGAAAACTCTAAAAAAGAGCAAAAGAGAACGAAACAGAGTAAAACTCTACAAAAGTGAGAAAAAGAGAATAAAACAGAGTGAAACTCAACGAAAATGAAAAAAAAACAGAGATAAACTTTGCAGAAAAAAGAAAAAGATAAGAAAACAGAGTAAAACTCTAAAAAAAAAGCAAAAGAAAACGAAACAGAGTGAAACTCTACAAAAAGAAGTAAAAGAGAATAAAACAGAATAAAGCATAACGGAAAAGGCTTGGCGAAATGAAAGAGCATAAAACAGAGCATAACTCTAAATTTTTCACGCGTACAAGTATTGACAAGAGATGCTACTTGGGAATTTAGCCAATTAGAATTTATACCTTTTCATTCCAATGCTCTTTTCCGCTGTGAATAGAACAACGATTATAATTTCGCAGGTGTTCTATTATTTCTAGAATTACAATGGAGATGATGCATTTTAAATTTATTTTTTATTGCAGCACCAGCACTACTGAATTGGAATGTTGATACCAGCACTACGGAATGATTATGTTGGATGTTTTTGTGTCGGTAATGAAAAACATGGCATTAGTGCTGCTGATGATGATGAGAGCGATAATGATGAAGATGGATGGTATTTAGATTAATAATGATGTTGATTATTATTATACATACCTCCTACTTCTTTTGTAATGCGTACATTTCGTGACAGAAGATTTGGATGGAAAAAGTTGAAGATAATAACAAAACCAGTTTTTGGTATTTTTCGATAAAAAATTAAAAAAAAAATTGTAAAAACAATTAAATAAATCCAATACTAATTAATAACACTAAAAAATAGAATCTTTTTTATACGCTTATTAGCGGGATACCCGGCGTTGCCCGGGGTTTTCAGAGGTTTTTCTAATGCTTGTCTCTCTCGCTCACGTTTCCTTCACTGCTTGCTTTCCCGCTCCCGGTCGCTTTAGCGTTCCTGCTTGCTTTCCCGTTCCGGTTGCTTTCCCTTTCCCACTTGCTATTTTGTTCTCAGTTGCTTTTCCGTTCTTGTTTGCTTTCCCGTTTCCGTTCATTTTTCAATTTCCGTTACCGCTCAATTTCCCGCTCCGCTCCGCTCATTTTTTGACCGATTTAAATTTTTTTACTATAATTGCCCCCATTGACTCTCACCGTTGTGTGAAAATTTAATTACAATTGGATAAAGGGTGTAGCAATGCATAAAAAACATATATACTTACATATATATAATCTCATTTTCATATATAGATAAAAACTTAAGGTTTCTTTTATTTTAAAATAATAACATTTTTTTAACTTACAAACTTTGAAAGAACAAAAAAGATGAAAAATAGCTTTATAAAAAGGTCATGTGAGAATGCCTGAGGTTATTAATTATTCAGACAAATGAGTTTGAATGGAAAATCACTCGAATGTAATGAGTGGATGGATGGATGGATGGATGGATGGATGGATGGATGGATGGATGGATGGATGGATGGATGGATGGATGGATGGATGGATGGATGGATGGATGGATGGATGGATGGATGGATGGATGGATGGATGGATGGATGGATGGATGGATGGATGGATGGATGGATGGATGGATGGATGGATGGATGGATGGATGGATGGATGGATGGATGGATGGATGGATGGATGGATGGATGGATGGATGGATGGATGGATGGATGGATGGATGGATGGATGGATGGATGGATGGATGGATGGATGGATGGATGGATGGATGGATGGATGGATGGATGGATGGATGGATGGATGGATGGATGGATGGATGGATGGATGGATGGATGGATGGATGGATGGATGGATGGATGGATGGATGGCAGATGGACAGATGGTAAATTGAACGATGGATGCAGGATGAAATGGGAGGTGGCTTTGATGGAGAGATGAATGTAGGGATGGTTGATTGAATGAGGACGTATGAGAACGAACCGATTGATTGGCAGAAAATAAAAACTCACAAAAAAAAAAAATAATAAAATGAATGAGTGATGGAATTTCATATTGTCTCCGAAGATATAAATATCTCAATTACTTCCGGTAGGAAAAAGTTCATTCATATATGTCTACTTCCTGAAAAATACAATTTATTCAATTTTGTTTTAAATAACTTTTTTATTATTCAAAATTGTAATTTATTGTTTTATAGGTTTGTATAAAAAATGTAATAATTTATATTTAAATTTATTTAGAACTGTATGTAATAAAAACCCGATCCCGATATTCAATAACTTCAATTTGATTAAATTAAAACTATAGATTAAGTGGTAAATGGTTTTGTGATGGATGTTTATGTGGTAAATTTTGATGTAGTAAATATTGATGTGATAGATGTTGATATAGTAAATGTTGATGTGATAAATGTTGATGTTGTGGATGTTTGTGTGGTGGATGTTGATGTAGTAAATAATAATGTGGTAAATCTTGATGTGGTCAATGTTGATGTAATAAATATTGATGTGGTAAATGTGGATGTAACGAAAAGAGATTTAATTTGTTATTGTTTGTTTCTAAAACAAAAAATATAATAACAAATATTTCTTGTTTCTGGTTTGTGTTGTTGAGAAATTTCAAGTTAAAATGCAATCAATTTTGCGCGAAAAAGGCAAGAAAATCCCCAATCTTGCATGCTTTAAATGCAATCACAATTGAATAAGAGTAAAATGTTGACACCACTACGACCATGATGATGATGATGATCATCATTATAATCATCATCATCATCATCATCATCATCGTCATAGTCATCGTCATCGTCATCATCATCATCATCATCATCATTATCCTCATCATCATCATCATCATCATCATCATCATCATCATCATCATCATCATCATCATCATCATCATCATCATCATCATAATCATTATTATCATCATCATCATCATCAACGACATCATCATCATCATCATCATCATCATCATCATCATCATCATCATCATCATCATCATCATCATCATCATCATCATCATCATCATCATAATCATCATCATCGTCATCATCTTCGTCATCATCGCCTCTAACATTTTCACATTTTTTCCAATTTCCATCGCTCATTTTGAAATCAAAAATTAAAATTCCATTCATCAAAATTAAAATATTTTATTCGATGATTTTAAAAAATAGAAAATAAAAACTTTAAATTATTTTTCAATAACTCAGGTTAACATGTTAATAATTCACATATATAATTCAATAATTCACAGTGACGCTATAATAATTCACAGTTACGTTATAATAATTCACGGTCACAATTTAGTAACATTTTGTTTGATTTAGAAGTACACGACTTCCGAGAAATCTTAGCTTATTAAAGAATTCTTGATAACTAAAAAAACACAATATAAAAACAAGATATTTTTTTATTTACAGTTAGTAACTTCTGCCCACACAATATAAAAACAAGATATTTTTTTTATTTACAGTTAGTAACTTCTGCCCACACAATATAAAAACAAGATATTTTTTTTATTTACAGTTAGCAACTTCTGCCCACACAATATAAATACAAGATATTTTTTTATTTACAGTTAGTAACTTCAGCCCAGGCATTAAATTTTTCACGCGCATTTTCTAAACAATTTTTTTTCTTTTCACTTTCCAGTTGACATTTTTTTATCTTTTTTGTTTCAAACTTAATTAAAAATGTCTTAATACTTTGAACTCTTTATTGCAATTGAAATTTGTTGGCTATCCTGAAATTTATAACGCGCATTAAAATTATTTTTTTCAAATTTAATTTTTTAATTTTTGATGAAATATAATTTAACAAGTTTTTTAACTTTAAAAAAATGTTTCTTTCCTTGAATAATTTATTTCACCCGAAGTTTTTTTCCTTTTTTTCCTACCGTTTGATTTTCTCCTTCCCCCTACGATTCGGCAGGAAATGAAGCAACTCTGAAGGCCAGTTTCTCTCCCAATTTGTTGTTCGAGAACCGGAAAGAGGTCTTTGACGTCACTTCCCACGTGATACGCCAACCGCAAGAGGAAGAGGACGAAAACGGAAATGACTCAAGCAATATGGCGACCGATTATCCCCAGTTGGTGGTGCTAAGGAGAGGTAATTTGAATAAAAATTCTTCAGTCATGGTTGTCAACTCCATTTCTGTGCGTGCGTGTGTGTGTGTTTGTTTGTTTGTTGCTGTGAGCACATGCAAGTCCGTACTTTTATAATGAAAATGTGTGCAACAGACGCTCGTTGGGTGGACATTTGATACTAGTTATGGTTAGTCGTCGCTGTCATTCAGTTTAATGGTGATGATGGTTAAGATATCATTATCTTCATACGGTGATAGTACTATTTTAATTTTTTGTTTTATTTGATGTTATCATATTTGATGTTTTTATGATGATTTCGTGGTTATTATTTTTAAATTCATACGCATCTGCAATTTTTAAAAACAAATTTTTTTATTAGTCAATAATTTACTAAATAATTTTTTTCTCATGTTCTCATTGTTACTATTATTTTTTCCTTTCCCTCTTTTTTTTCTTTTCTCTCTCTTTCTCTTTCTCGTGGTCTCTGTTTTTCTCCACTAAACTCACTCAGTCGATCGAGAACAAATGACTTTCTTGCAACGTTTATCTGAGCATTTGCCTGCTTCAGCGAACCATCTAGTGACTAAATCACGTTTTATACAAAGAAGAAAAAAATTATCAACAAAAGTGAAACAAAAAAAATAAAATTAATTAAAAAAGTAACTGGAAATAAAGTAAAAATTTAAAAAATAGAAATATTAAACAAATCAATAAAAATTTCTAAAAAAAATAAAATAATTTAGAAAAAAAATTGATGTTTCAAACTTGTAACTAGCCGAGAAAATGGCTAAAAATTGATAATTCAAAAATTCGTTTGAACCGACAACAGAAAAAAACTTTAATCAACAGAAAACAGAACAATTGTTTCAAATGCTTTAAAAAATTATAGAAAAACAATTAAAATATGGTGAAGAAAAATGTTTATTTACCTATGAAGGTTGTAAATCCCAATATGGACGACTCGGAAAGAAGTACTAATTTTGTTGATACCAAGTTTTATTGCCTCTCTTTCTTTATTTTGTTTTTCTTTTGTTTTATTATAACTTTTTTTTCAGGTTTTGTTAATTTGTCAAATTTTTTTTCTAAATCTTGCCACAACAAATTTTCCGTTTATATTCCGTATGTGTTTTTGTTGACCTCTTGACCTATCACCTTTGCAGTGGTGACCTCGTTCGATAAGTCACGTCATAGTCGTTTGTTCACTTTGTTTTGGTTGTGATGATAATGATATTGTTCTTAGTGGCTTTTGGGATAATGATGTTGATTGTTGAATGTTGTTCTGATGATGATTGTGAACTTATCGCACAATAGTTATAGCACTGGAATATTAAGAGATGCACTTGCGGTTATATTTATATTTATATTTATATTTATATTTATATTTATATTTATATTTATATTTATATTTATATTTATATTTATATTTATATTTATATTTATATTTATATTTATATTTATATTTATATTTATATTTATATTTATATTTATATTTATATTTATATTTATATTTATATTTATATTTATATTTATATTTATATTTATATTTATATTTATATTTATATTTATATTTATATTTATATTTATATTTATATTTATATTTATATTTATATTTATATTTATATTTATATTTATATTTATATTTATATTTATATTTATATTTATATTTATATTTATATTTATATTTATATTTATATTTATATTTATATTTATATTTATATTTATATTTATATTTATATTTATATTTATATTTATATTTATATTTATATTTATATTTATATTTATATTTATATTTATATTTATATTTATATTTATATTTATATTTATATTTATATTTATATTTATATTTATATTTATATTTATATTTATATTTATATTTATATTTATATTTATATTTATATTTATATTTATATTTATATTTATATTTATATTTATATTTATATTTATATTTATATTTATATTTATATTTATATTTATATTTATATTTATATTTATATTTATATTTATATTTATATTTATATTTATATTTATATTTATATTTATATTTATATTTATATTTATATTTATATTTATATTTATATTTATATTTATATTTATATTTATATTTATATTTATATTTATATTTATATTTATATTTATATTTATATTTATATTTATATTTATATTTATATTTATATTTATATTTATATTTATATTTATATTTATATTTATATTTATATTTATATTTATATTTATATTTATATTTATATTTATATTTATATTTATATTTATATTTATATTTATATTTATATTTATATTTATATTTATATTTATATTTATATTTATATTTATATTTATATTTATATTTATATTTATATTTATATTTATATTTATATTTATATTTATATTTATATTTATATTTATATTTATATTTATATTTATATTTATATTTATATTTATATTTATATTTATATTTATATTTATATTTATATTTATAACATTCACTCAATTTTTTATATATCAATAAAGCTTAAACACCAAACTCTATAAACAATTTGTTGTTTATTTTGTTATTTCTTTGTAAATTTTTAACTAGTTCTGCAAAAAATAGTGTTTTATACCAGTTGTCAGCATTCGCCATTATTTAACACTCAATTTCTCAGCATGCATGCTGGATCTACGTTGAGAATAAAATTTAAAAAAATATAAAACAGTAAAGAAGAAATGAAAAACAAAATGGCGTTTGTGTGTTGGTTGTCATGGAGCTTCATTAAAAGTAATTTATATTTAACAGGTCAACAAATGAAGATTAATTTAAGAGTAGAAAATACCTGTCGAAGTAAATGATGATGATGATGATGATGATGATGACGGTGAATAATTGGCAAATTGTTTATGAAAAAAATGATGGTGACAAAGATGATGTTGGTAATGATGATGGTGGTGGTGGTGGTGGTGGTGAAGATGGTGGTGGGGGTGATGATGATGATGATGATTATGATTATGATGATGATGATGATGATGATGATGATGATGATGATGATGATGATAGTGGTGGTGGTGGTGCAAGTAGAGGTGGTAGTGAAGATGATGGTGATGGTTATGATGATAATGATGATGGTGTAATAATGGTGCCGATGTTTTATGAAGATTAAAGTTGTGTTGATTATGATAATGATGACTATGTTCAAACAAATAAAAAACACGTTTTAATAATTTTGTGGTTTTTGGTGAATTTTTTCGTCATAAACAATTGAAATGAAAATAACTAAAATATTAAAAAACCTCTTTCAATAAAGCAATAGTAAAAAAATGTGTTTTGTTAAAAAAGAATGTTTCAAAAATCATGTTTTACAACAATTTTGCATACTTTAAATTATGTTTCTTATAAACTATCAAAACCAAATAAATGAATTTATTTCTTTCATATTAACTTGGATCAAATTTTGATCTTGCTGCAATTAATTTGTTAATGAATTGCTTGCGAATGTATTATATAAATAAATATTATTAAATATTCAAAGTTTTTCAAATATGTATATATTTAATGATAACATATAAATTTTAATGCATATTTATGTAACAAACAAAACCAATTTACATGAAACGATTTCTTATACAAACACTCACAGGACCAAAACTGATTATCAAAATATCCATCAACAAACTCAACCTTTCACCTTCTTTCCATCCCGTCAACCATTCCAAAGAAACAAATAGCAAACTAGATCGTCGTCATCTTCATCCCAATAGTCGTCTCTATAGCAACAAACAAGATCGTTATCATCACTTTCCGTCACACTCCGCTGAAGCGGAACTTCAAATGACGACCGAACTTCTCAATAAGTTTTGTCCTTTCCCGGTGCCTGAAAAATACAACATGACCTATGAACTCATAAAAGTAGGCCATTTTTAGTTTTGTTTTTTACAGTTAAAATTGTTTTTCTTATTCATTAATTTATCCTATAAAGTAAATATTTCCAAAACATATATAATTTTTGACATCAAATTCATCCACAATTTATAAACAAAATTATAAGAATATTTGCATGTTTCATCTTAACTTTTTAATCTACAGACCGGATGTGAAACCACAAAAAAGCGGAAGACAACCGAAACAAAATCTGAACATCACGTGATAGACGATAATGATGATGATGATGATAATAATAATAATAACAACGGTGTTGATAATGATGACGATGATGGTAATGTTGATGACAGCGGCGATGATGATGATGACCGTGGAGACGTCCTTTTGTGTCCAGCAACCAGTGATCTGCCTTATCATCTTGGTTACGACGAAACGCTACTTAGTCGTTTTGATGATGAAAATTTGGGTGGTGAAGATGGTAAACATAGCGGTGGAGGTGATGCTGTTGTAAGCAATGATGGCAGTAAAAATAATTACATCAAAAATGTACGGCATGGTCATGATGATGATGGTGGTGGTGGTGGTGGAAGTTGGTACAATAAAGTGGTTATCGGTGATGATGATATTTACGATAACGATGATCAAGGTCATCAATATTCAGTTAATTATAATTATCACAAATATTATGGTGACGATGATGATGATGAGGGCAACAAAAAACAGAAGATCAATGAAAAAAATAGTGAAAAAAACAAGTAAATCGTTATTTTTATTATTTTTGACTATTTAGAAATAAAACGATTAACAGTTATAAATTATATTATCACAAAGAAATATAAGTTATTAATAAAACTTCTAATGTTTATAGACCAAGGTTATATATAATAATACATGACACTTAATGTTTATAACTAATTTTGAGCAACTAAAAATATAAAATGGAGAAAACAATTTTTTTTTTCAATTCCAACAGTTGTTCACCGATGCGAATCGGTTGTCAGGAGTGCATAATTTCATGTGCACGTGCTATGACGTCACGGACAGGTAGTCACAGGTGCAATGTGACACCTGGTGATGGTCACGATGGCCTGTCACCGAGGTTGGCCGTTTGCCTGAGTTGTTGTTCACTGGTGAATTGCCTTGAAGTTTGTAAGGACGAAGTTTTGTCGTCCGAAGAACTTAAATCCGGTTTTGCTAGCGGTAGTGGTAAAAATGGTACTGGTGACTATGGTAACCATGATGGTAGTGGTAACGGGTATAAATTTGGTGACAAAAATCAAATCATCAACAAGAAGAATGTTAACGTTTTAAACAACGAACGAAATTCTGACGAAAAATGCAAACAAAAAAAGCAAAGTTTCATTTTTTTACTTAATTTATAAATAAAATAACAATATGTGTGTATTTATTTTTGTCATTAAAATTATAAATGTGTTTCAATTCTTTTGAAGTTAAATAAAAAATTCTCCTTAAAACGTTTATGAATAATAATTCTATTAGGTGCAAAAAAGTTGAAAAAGTAAGAATGAAAATGAAACCGATTTTTCCCACAAAACCTTCCGTATTTGCTTGTCACGTGGAGCCGACACCGGAAGTTGTCATCTACGACATCGACTATACTGTCCTCTATGATGGTGTTCCTATAAATATATCGGAATTCTCAAAACAAGTGTTTGTTACTAAAAATAACCGGGTAAATTCTTGGAAAGAAAACGTTTTCAATGCTGTTAAAATATCAGAACGAGATGGCTACCCTTACAGAACAGTGGATGAGTAAGTGCCTGATGATGACGATGATGATGATGATGATGATGATGATGATGATGATGATGATGATGATGATGATGATGATGATGATGATGATGATGATGATGATGATGATGATGATGATGATGATGATGATGATGATGATGATGATGATGATGATGATGATGATGATGATGATGATGATGATGATGATGATGATGATGATGATGATGATGATGATGATGATGATGATGATGATGATGATGATGATGATGATGATGATGATGATGATGATGATGATGATGACGATGACGATGACGATGACGATGACGACGACGACGAAGACGACGACGATGATGATGATTATGATGATGATGATGATGATGATGATGATGATGATGATGATGATGACGATTACGATTACGATGATGATGACGATGATGATGGTGGTGATGGTGATTGTGATGTTGATGATGGTGATGATGATGACGGTAATGGTTATGGTGGTGATGAGGATAGTGATTTTGGAGGTGTTAGAGGTTGTGGTGATGATGATGGTGATAGCAGTAGTGGTAATAATTAATGGTGGCAGTGGTATTAAGGAGATCAGTTGGAAAAACCAAGAGCACCAACCTTCTCACCATCGGAAGGACAATTGAAAATTCCGTCCAACACCAACATCTGGTTCTTGATTAAAGAAAATCCTTTTTATTCTTTTGTGTTTTATTTCTTGTTTTTCATTTCTTTTACGATCTCTTTTTTATTAATTTCCTGTTGTATTTCTTCATCTATCCTTTTTTCCTTTTTTTCTTTATTTCGTTCTATCTCTTTTCATCTTTTATATACAAATATTCAACATGTGCAGTATTTACATATTGATGGCAAGGATGATAATGATACTAAGCTTTAACCAATCACCAGGTATGGTTTTCTCCGGATTCATTACGGATCGAATTTGAACGGAAACGTGGTCAACCTGATTGAAGGAGATTTCAAACTGAAAACTTTCTCCGCGGGAAAATACCGACCGACAACTTCAACAACTACAAACAACTATAAATTATTTCCCAAAGTGAAACTGGAAGAAAAAAGAAACAAAAAGCATTTTCAGCTTGTTGGGATTTCCCCGCTGCCATTTTCTATTCGATCAAACGATATTGGTATGATTATTAGTAGTAGGCAAAAATGACAATGATGATAATGGTAATAATGATGAAGATAAAGATATAAAGATGATGATGATGATGATGATGATGATGATGATGATGATGATGATGATGATGATGATGATGATGATGATGATGATGGTGATGGTGATGGTGATGGTGATGGTGATGGTGATGGTGATGGTGATGGTGATGGTGATGGTGATGGTGATGGTGATGGTGATGGTGATGGTGATGGTGATGGTGATGGTGATGATGATGATGATGATATTGAGGACTGAAAAAATAATACATCAATAATGTTTAATTTTTTGACATTTAAATTAGGTAGAAAACAAGGTGAATCAATTTATGTAATAATAAATTATTATCAATAAAAGCAATTATTTTCTCAATATCATAAAAATCTAGTATAAAACAAATATATCAATTATATCACTATGTCATATAAAAAGACTATAATCTACTAAGTTATTTAACTCCACCTCGCTATTGCGAGACAGTCCCAAGCCTGGATGAAGGAGGAGGAACAATTGAAAGAATCAAATATGATCCACGACAGGATATACTTATTGGATTCCAACAGACAGCTATTTCAGTCTTAAAACCCCTTGTGTGAAAGACTGTAAACTATCATAAACAAATAATTATAAGATATATATAAGAAAAAAACATAAAATACAACAATACAATATTTTTTTGGCACGAAACAGCTAGTCTCAGCTGCAATCGAATGAATTGGTTGTCCCACTTGGTTCCAGTTTTTGATGATCTGTCTCGGCCAATTGATCCGTATATTAGGAATTCCCACATTGGGGTTACATTCAAGTCTTCTTACACTTACCATCTGTACAATCGCTCGTTAGACATGCAACCATATCTGTTCTTTGACATTCCAAAAGAGAGCTCCGTTATGGGTCATTTTGCTAACGACACCCTTTTATTGGTTGATAACACCTTGATTGCTAACCTTACCTGGCAAGATGAAGAATATAATTGGGTGCTCAGCGTTAAAGGTCAAATTGACAGGTGTCCAGGTAAGTAGATTTTTATTATATTATATAAAAATATTTAATAAAAAGCAAAGATTTGTTTTGATAACTTTTGTATCAGTAAAAATGTATCGTTTCAAGGTTTCTTACATTTTACTGTTGATAACTACGATTGGTCAAGCAGCAGCCAGAAACAGCTGTTTTATTATGATTTGGTGATCTTGTGCCCTAGAACCTTTGAAACGAACTTTGTGATTGGAGGAGAAAAGGTCACGAAAAGACGGCTAACAAATCAAACCTTTGTTGTCCTTCTCTCTGATTCGTTCAGAAATACAACACTGGTAGTCCATCAACCAATAAAATTTCAAAGCGAAGGTAAGTAAATGATTAAATTACTTAATAATTTCATAATTATAACTAATTTTATTACTATAAATTAATTAAAACTTTTTTTATTACTAAACAAATTCATTTTTAAAGCAATTATTCTTCAATTAAGACAACTTACTATAATACAAATTACCAATTATAATATCATTTCTGTGGCAATTTTCAACGTTGTTGCTTACAAAACAACACAAAACAGGAAGTGCTGACGAAGCCTTTGACGACGAATTTTTGGAATCGTCATCATCATCATCATCATCACCACTATCATCATCATCACCACTATCATCATCATCATCATCATCGTCATCGTCATCATCTACGTTGTCGTCGTCGTCATTACAGTTAACGACACTAACATCTCTTTCATCAACGGTTTCCTTATTATCCAATGTCATCTTGCCTGGCTCAACGAAATCTTCAAACGCAACCCAATCAAACGCAACAACTCAATCGAATACAACTTCATCTACCACCGACTTTTCAGCTGCAACTGCTGCTACAATGACAGCCGTTAGCATTGCTGTAGTAGTTGCGGCTAATGTCGTCTCACTGCTGGTCGTCGTAAAAATCTCCGTCGCTAATAAAACTGCTAGAGTTAATCGGAGGACAGCTGTTGAGATAACAACAGCAGCGACAACGACTACAAGAGCGACAACGACAATAAGAAAAGGTCACTGCAAAAAAGTTTTGGTTGTTTTATTCGCGGCGAATAGAATCATCTACTCGCTTGTCATGAATCTTAGCAGTTCTGTTCTTCTCGCTCACCATTTTAACAGGTTTACAAATGTTTTTTTTTTACATTAGTTTCATGAATTTGTTATTATATGCCAATGTTACTATCAATATTATCATTAATATATTCACTATAAACACTTTTTCAGCAATGATTTAAAAGATCTATCTAACGCAGCCAATCGGTTTGTTTCCCTCCAAGAAAGCAGTCGGTTTGAAATTCAAAAGATCCAATCAGAAGCTATTTCGGAAATAAGGCGCCAAAACAGCCTGGCCAATAAAACAAGAGAAAAATGCTTCAAGAAATTCGAATTTTTCCAGAAACGAATTGAGGAGGTAATTTAAAACAAATAAACGAAAAAATTATTACTATTACTATTTATTAATATTTAATATTATTATAAAAAATATAAAAAAGTTTTTATCATTTAAAAGATTAAAAGTAAAATTCTGGCAAAAAACATGAAAATCGAAATTCAGTTTAAAAATTTCCTTAATGAATATGTAGAAGAAATTATGGCAAACATCAACAAGCAAATTCAAAATTACAGGTTATTTTAAATTCAATTTTGAAAGTAATAATTAATTTATTACTTATTTTATAATAATTAATTACAATAACTATGTTATAATTTTTATTTTGCAACATTTATGTAAATTATTTTCAAAACTTTGACAAATAACGATTATCTAACATCACTAGAGTGGAGTTTCTAAACAAAACAGCCAAACGATTAATTCGTGAATTTAATGCTAAAATGAAAAACCGCCTAGTCACAACAGCCATCTCAGCTACCGCAACTGCTTCGGCTACCACAACTTCAAATGCTACAACTTCATCTTTTTTTGAAAACGACTGGCTAAAGGCGGCAAAGGAATTATACCAAGCTGTCAAAAATAAAAGATCAAAAATGAGATTGGAAAGCAAAACCTTTGCAGATTTTCTGGGAATACCCATAGAACACATCAGCATTCCCGAGCCTGCTCTTACTAGTTGGTGTTTTGGTTTTCTTGTTTGCTAAAATTTGCATCTATTCGCCAGATGGAATCCTGTTCATAGAAGTTATATATTTATTGCAGAACGCCAACAAACGGAAGACATTTTTGCTGATCTCAAACCTATTTGGAAGAAAATAATTAAATCGAGTCCACTTGGTTCGAATTTAAATCGCTCATCAAAAGAAACAGACGCGCACCTGCCTCGTAGCGATTGGTTCTTTTTTATGAACAATTCAACAACAAAAACATCTAATTCAACAACAAAAACATCTAATTCAACAACAAAAATATCTAATTCAACAACAACAACAACAGCTAATTCAAAAACAAATCACAGCAAAAACGAAACTTCCCAAAAAGACATTTTTTCCGGTTTTTTGTTGAAAAGAATCGCAATAACAATTCTAGTAATTGATTTTACATTACTCATACTCAGGTCAGTAATTGCCTGGAAAACAGCTTGCCATCTAGCGGGCTGTACTGGTATTCTTGAATCCGAAATCTGCCATCAGTGTTCTCAAAGCTGTCAAATCGAAGGTTTTTGAGATTTAGATGCTCTATTTAATTTAAATTAATTTAATAGAAAAACTTTAAAATTTGTTCTATTTAAAATTAAAATATAAAAAAAACTCTAAATAGATCGTGGTCAGACGACAAAAAAGAAAGGAGCGGCTACAAAACTGAAAAATATTTGGATGAAGGTAATTTAATTTTATGTTTTATAATTCAGTCAATAAATTATTGTTTTGATAATAGCATAAATTTATCATCTCTGTAGCATTCTAATTTATTTCAAAAAGGTTGTCGAAATGGATTTTACGTCAAAGTTTGTTGTTTCACTTTCGTTTTCTCTCGGCTTCCACGTTGCGACAACTTCAACTGATAAATTCCTCACTTCGAAGATTTTATTCACGACGGGAATTGTTGACTCATTTGTTAGTTTCATTAACTAGATAAATAAATAATTAATATTTTAAAATAATAATTATAATTATTATCACATTAATATTAATAATAAACCACTATTCAAGCAAATAAACTTAATTTTTGTACCAGAAATATTATTATTATTATTATTATTATTATTATTATTATTATTATTATTATTATTATTATTATTATTATTATTATTATTATTATTATTATTATTATTATTATTATTGTTATTATTATTATTATTATTATTATTATTATTATTATTATTATTATTATTATTATTATTATTATTATTATTATTATTATTATTATTATTATTATTATTATTGTTATTATTATTATTATTATTATTATTATTATTATTATTATTATTATTATTATTATTATTATTATTATTATTATTATTATTATTATTATTATTATTATTATTATTTACTGAAAAGGTCATTCCAGTCGAGCAAACTTTCAACGCTGCCAAACATGCAACCGAACAAAACCACCTTCGAATCAACAACTTTGAATTAAACACGTTCTCTCAGCTCATTTCCTGGAAAACCAGGAGATCGAAACTACTATTCGAAATGTACTTAGAAATCGAAAAAGAAAAAAACCTTCGTCTGGCAGCTGACCAGTGCTACTGGAAAATGAAACTGAATCGGATTAAAAAATTTCCACAGACAGTTAATGAAGATTTACCGTTTTTAAAAAAGTCAACCCCATCTTTTTCGTCGTCGTCGTCGTCGTCATCGACCTCGACCTTCGATCTTTGCCTTTTGACACCAGTTGACCTTAGACCACTGACAAGGTCATTGAAATGCGTACATTATAAAGTTTCATTATTCCTACTAAAACAAGATTAAAGATAATAATCGGCTATGCAGCACAACTTAACGTTTAATGTTCTTAAAACCATTTTAATATCATTAATTCGTTTAATATCTTTTTTGTTCATTAGATGTCCTTAATTTTTTTATATTTTATTCTTATTCTTATTTTTCAGTGTTATTATAATTATTATAGACGAAATTTCACCTCAAAGATTCAAGCTAACGTCAAAACAACTTTAGAGCCATGTATCGTCCAGTTGACGCGGATCATAATCAGGACTGCCGCCATTTTAGCCGTCTACATTGCCGTTTGGTCAGTCTACGACGGCTTCTGTGAGATATTCTGGCATCTGCTTACCAGATCTCATTAGAAGGTTTGATACCGGATGTGAAATAGAAACCAACGAAATCACCAACAACTACAACAAGGAGTCTAAACAACACCAACAACAACTTCTGATGTTGCAACGACTAAATTTTTACAGAGTAGCAGTGTTATGATGTTAAATTTTTAAAATTGCTCTTTATTTTCTAAAATAATTAATATGTTTTTCAAATTAAAAAAAAATTGAAACAAAAACTTTACTCTGTTGATGCAGTTTCATTAAAAAAAGTAAATAAAATTATTATTTACTTAAAATTTTTAAATTATTTTAAGATAAACTTAAATAACAAATTTAATTTTAAATTCACAATATTTCATTTAATAAACAACAATTTCTTCTTCGGTTCACACAATAAAGCCAACCATTTGTCAGATGTCTCTGTTAAAAACTTTTTTTTTTTGAAAATCCGAACAAAGATATTAAAATATAAGTCTAATATCTTGAAATTGTGTTTTAATATATTAAAATATAATTTTAGTTTTAATATATTGAAGTACAAATTTATGGATTTAAAATTATATTTTTATAATAAAAACATAACTGTTATGATCAATTTAATAATTCAAGACCTACATCCAGTTTAGGCCTCGCGTTAATACCTCAACCAACCCTGTTGTTGTTCTGATGTGGATCAGCACGAAAATTGCTCTTCAAATATTTAAAGCAATAAAGAACTAATCTGATTTTTTCGATTCAATTAAAAACATGCTTTTAGCATATAAACATTTTTTTAGTTGAACAAACAAAATACGGTTTTAAAAGATATAAATGTTAGCAGTAAAGAACTTGGCGGTTTAAATATTCATTTGTGAACTTAATTTTGTTTAAATGTATAATTATTAAAGATAAAAATATTATTACAAAAAAAGTCGAAGCTGTAACAAATAATAATAATATTAATAATATTATTATTATTATAATATAATATAATACCAATATAATATTCATTATTAATAATCACTAATAATCAATAGTAATCAGTAATAGTCAGTAATAATCAGTGATAATCAGTAATATTTTAAATTTATTACAAAAAATAAACGCGCCCATACACACGAAAAGCTATTAATAGAATCACAGTTACACTTTTGTTTCGAGATAGCAGAACGTCGCGTCGTCATTGTTAGCTGATTGAAACTTTACGAATCTCTTCGAAATGAAATCTACCAAATGACTTCTGACGCTCTGGTGGTCGTCATTCGCAGCAGCAGCAAAAGCAACAGTAGTAGTTGCCGACGCGGAAGGCGACACGGAGTGGTTGTGGTGGTCGCGATGGTGGTGGTGGTAGTGGTGGTAGCGAGGCGCGTCGTGAAGGTACAACATGTTGAAGTAGTTAGTCACATGACGATGGTGATTATGATGATGATGACGGTGATATCTCTCGATATTCTTATCACTACTTTCTGATTTTTGGCTACAGGAAGAAGTTGGTACCACTTCAGTCTGCTCTTCCTTGCGTCTGAAACGTTGGTTGTCAGGGCAACAAAGGCTTTTTTCGCTTCTGAAACCTTGGCAACAAGTTCCGCAATTGTAACCGACGCAGCAGCAAATACGGCAGCTGCACAAGCAAGTCGTATTTGAATGATAATTAATTAAATGCTTTCTAACTAGGACTCTCACGCAATAGTCAATTACACAAAACAAGCAGTTGGCGACGACGACGACAATGACGACGATGACAACGACATTTGATGCTACCAACATCGTCACCAAAATATCGGGAAATGGAGAAGATGAATCCCAGTTATCAACTTGTAGGTGTCTTCCAGGAAGTGATGAAGGGAACGTCTTATTGTGGTGGTCGAGATGACGATGGCTGGAGTAAGAAAGGCCTGGCAAATAAAAACAATAATGAAAATCAAAATAAAAAAACATAAAAAATATAATATTTCATTTTAAGCTTAAAATAGCTGTAAAAGGGAAATTTGTCATTGATAAATTTCTAAATTTTCTAACATATTCTTAAATTAGAATTTTTAATTAGTGTCATTAAAGTATTGTTTTTTTGCCTTTCTGTTTTTTTTTGGCATAAGTGTATCAGAATGCCCGTTTTTCTATTTACCATGTAAGTAGGTCTATCTATTTGTTTTCAACTTGCCTGTCTGCCAAGTTGCCTGAATGTTTAACTGTCTAACTGGCAAAAATGTGGCAAATATTCTTCACATTCATACGACACAAATAAAATTAAAATTTCCTTCAAATTTGTTAAAGATATTTAAAAAAACTTGATCAAAAAAATAATTAACAAGAAAAATAAATATTGTATAACTTCTTTTTCTAAATCAATTTTCAATACTAAAAAATTCTAGAATGTTCTACTGCTCTTTCTTCCTCCCGGGAATCTTTGCAAACGAGCAAATTGCATATTGATCGTGCGAGAAATCTTACACCTTCACAGAATTTCTTCTCTGCTCTCCCCATCATCATAATCATCACCAACAGCATCATCATCATAATCATCACCAACAGCATCATCATCATAATCATCACCAACAGCATCATCATCATCATCATCATCATCATCATCACCGTCACCAACATTATAAGCGTCATCATCATCGTCATCATCACCATCATTACCATCACCATCACCGTCACCTTCACCATCGTCGTTGTCGTCGTCGTCGTCACCATCACCATCACAATCACCATCACCCTCGCAATCATAATCACCATCACCATCACTATCACCATCATCATCATCTCTAACTTCACCACAAATATTTGCCAACCTTTCAACGACGTATTCTGTTTTCTCTCTCGGACAACATCTGCTTTGAAGCATTTTATCAACGGGACTAAAACTTTAAACTGATCACCTCCATCATCTTCATAGGATCCTCTTGTTTCGTCATCATCATCATCATCACCTTCAACAACGAAGTCAGCATCATCATCATCATCACCGTTATTGGTTTCGTACGGCGACCGATATCTTTTTGTGGGCATTCCAGCTGAATAATTTATGTTAATAAATTAGTTTTAAAAACTTAGTATTTAAGTACCTTATTATACAAATCGTAGTAGCTCATTACTATTCATGGCGTTAATTGATTATTATTAACAAGTTATGGTTATAAAGACTAAATCTGACCTACTAACCTAGTTTTAATAAGTCCATAATCGTGCTGATTTCGTAGATGTATCCGCCGTTTCTGAAAAGATCTTGGAGCTTGTTCATCGAGACCGTCATTGTCTCGTACTCCAAATTCGAGATCGAGACTGGAACTGTTTCGATGGTTCTTTTGGAGTCCAAGATGTCGATTATTCTAATAGTTATATGAAAACTCGTTTACATCGCAGAAGTGATAAACTTTTATTTAGGGACTTATTATCAAATTCTAAATTTGTCGATTATGCAAATTAGGTGTTGTTGTTGTGGATGATGATGTTGTTGTTGTTGTTGTTGATGTTGATGGTGTTGCTGTTGTTGTTTAAGAGGTTATATATTAGGATCAAAAAAATATGTTTTTTAAAATTTCAACTTTCTATAAAAATCAAATTAAAAACATCTCATTAGTTTTAAGAAAAAAACTAAATAAAAAAACATTGGAAAAATAAACCTTAAAATTTCTACTGCCTGAAGCGATGTGGTCAGTAGATGCACCACGAATGTTGTGATTCCGAGCAGGAAGATGACGAGCGTGAATCTCGGAAAGGAACTTCTCCCCAGTGAGTAACAAGCCAAACCAAAGATACTGAAACAACAACGAAAAATTCTGAATCGTCTACGCCGGCGTATCTTAGCCGGAAACGGAGGAGTCTGAGTTTCTGGGTGCATTACTTCTAGTGGACGCTTTACTGAGGTTCTGTTGTCTGTTTTCTTCAAATTTTCCACATGGAATAAAGATGGAGATGACAAAAATTTTATTTTCTGAGCACTTTTTTTCCTCGCTATCTTTGTTGTCCCGAAAGCCGAAAGTTTGTGTTTTGTTATTTCGCTATCATCATCATCATCACCACCACAACCATTATCATGACTATCACCATTATGTTTGAGGCAGTTATTTTCATCATCGTTGTCGTCGTTTTTGGCTCGGTTCAATCGATCGGGGTGATCACTGGTCAATAAATCACGAGCGACCACGTGATCATCAAAGACACTCTCCATAGAGTTCAGATTTTTTACAGGGGAGTTGAATATTTTAAAAGCCGGGTTCGGTGAGCCAATGGATCTTCTGAAAACTGCCAAATTTGTTGGTTGTGGATGAACGGGTGGAAGGGAAGGGGGATGTTTTGAGTTGACCTCCCCGTCGGAATGTCTCCTCTTCTGATTCATTCCACTTTTTCCCGCTGTGGGAAAACTTCGAAAATCTTGCGAGAAAATCAGATTTTTGACATTGTGGCACGTGACGTCATGACAGCCAATGAAACATTTTCTGTATGCGCACGTGATTCGATAAAAAGTCATGGTCAGGTCAAAAAAGAACAGAAGAATTCGAACCACGGCTAAACTTTCCCAGCAATCATTGCGGACAGATTCTTTTAGTTTTCTTTGTCGTTTTGATGACGATGACGATGATGATGATGATGATGAATGAGGCAGAATTGTTATTAAAAATTTCCAGAAGAAATTATCGTCATTATATACTTCATCATTTTCGTTTATATAATCATGTTTGCCGCTACGATAATCAATGCCACCATTTTTATTCGAAACGCCGACAGTCTTGAGAACACTATCATTATCATCCCCACCACCACTATCGGAATCATCACCACCGCCGCCATCAGAATCATTATCATCATCGCTATCGAGATGTGAGTGGCTGGTGCTTTTGTCGCGTACTTTGCCAAGCGGAAGAGAAATGAGGCTGGAAGATCTCTGAAAGTATTTCGTCGTATCCTTCATCGGTTCCGTATGACGTCCAGCGGGAGTTGTCATCCCTTTGCGATCATTAATATGTTTTGCGCCGTCGCCGCCGCTCTTTCTTCTTTTTGGACTGTCGTCGTTGTCGCTGCGGCCGGGAAAACCCCCGAAGTGGCTCTCGTCATCTACATCGTTGTTGTTGTCGTTTCCTGGGCTTTCTCTTTGATCGCTGTTATTTTTTGCAAAAGGTTCATCGTATTTGTCATCATCATAATCATCATCGTTGTCACCATCGCGATCATTATCATTGTCTCCACCATCAACATCAACATCATCATCATCATCATTTTCAGTTTTGTCGATGTCTTTAAAGTTCGTACATTCGGTTGATGAAGATCGTATGACGTTCTTCAATTTCTCCAACGTGCTCAACTGATTTTCTCCTAGTTTCACCAACCTGTGATGTGAAATATCAAATAAATAATGTATCATTTATAAATACTATCAATATCTAAATATAATATAAATTTTCATTTTATAGATAAGTGTGTGTATGTATGTTTGTGTGAATGTGTTTAAAGACAAATTTTGGCAATAAATATTTCTTCATAATCTCGAATAAAAGATCAGTCGCCATTTTAAGAAGATTGTCTTTGTCATTATGTGCTCAATAGGTCTATCTTTTCTAACATCTTAAACATAAAATAAAACAATAAATAATAATTATATTTGTAATAATTATATATATATATAATATAATTTATATATATATGTATATTATATTATATTAAACTCAAAAAAGATCGAACAGCACAGTACATCAAATGACAGGTTTTTGATATTGAACGAAGTGATTAATACTCGTGAGAATTGTCCTCGTTGGTTGAACAATTTTAATTCAACGCAACGACGTGAAGATTTTTAAGTTAAACTACAAAATTCAAATTTAGTTTGTTTTTCTTTTATAAGTAATTTGGTTTTAAATAAATTTATATTCTTTTCATTTAACGACTGAATATTTTCTAAAAATCCCACATGTTTTTATTGCTCCATAAAAATGTTTAATAATGCAGTGGCAAAATCTGTGTTTACTGCCACGCACGCCTGTGAATTTCGTAAATAATCAAAACTAAAACTACTGACCTTTTTCGAATAACCTCGCTATTCTCCAGGGAATCATCTGTATGTTGGAAAATCCCGTGCGAGTATGGAAATCGAAAATCCAATTCTTTTCCTGAAATTCTCAATTTATCAACGCCGTCGTTAATTGGACGGTGGATAAACCCCCGGTGACCAATGGAGGTGTTAATGAAAGCGAACCAATCGTTGTTGAGGATTGAAGTAATGACGTAATTTCCGGTTTCGTTTTGAAACTTTGAAAAAATGTCGTCAAAAAATGAGCTCTT
>OZ022239.1:30775905-30783405 GCA_963978895.1 Erpobdella octoculata
ATCATGTAAAGTCAAATCAGTTGCTTTACTTTGGAATGCATTCCAGTTTGATCCAGGTTTAACTTTTGGCCAAAATCCCTTTTTAATGATCTCATTTAACTCTCTGAGTTCAGAGTCTTCTTCTGTCATAATTTGAATATCTTTCTTACTAACAGGTAATTGTCTCATCGTATCCTCTTGTATCATTGTGATGTCTTCGTTTACACCTACTATTATCAAATCCTCATTTCCTGTTGTTTTTTTTTTTTTGAAATCAATAAGTCTTGATAAGGCATAAGCTTGACCAAAATTTGCTATTCGTCGATATTCGATCTCAAAATCATAAGCTAAGAGTATCAGTTCCCATTTCTGCAGTCTGTTTGCAGCGTGTGCAGATATTCCTTTTTTTGAACCAAATACTGACAAGAGAGGCTTGTGATCGGTCAAAAGCGTAAACCGCCTTCCATAAACAAATCTATGGAATTTTCTTACCGCAAAAACTAGGGCTAAAGCTTCTTTTTCTATTTGGCCGTAATTCTTTTCTGCTTGGGTCAGCGCACGGCCTGCATGAGCGACTGCTTTTTCTGTTCCATTAAGAATTCGATGTGAAATCACTGCTCCAATTCCGTATTCACATGCATCAGCAGCTATTACGATGTCTCTTTTGGGATCATAATGCGTCAGCAATAAATTTGATTGTAACACGTTCTTAAGACTTGTGAAAGATTCCTGTTGTACTCTTAACCATTCAAATTTCTAATTTTTTTCCAAGTCATCTAGTGGGACTCTCATTTATCTCATCTTTGGTACAAAAACAGAATAGTAACTAACCATATCCAACTGTTTTCTGTCTTTTGGTGGGGGCATTTCTACAATTGCTGTTATCTTTTCTGGGTCTGGTTTTCGGCCTTCTTTGCTGATAATATGACCTAGAAATTTAATCTCTTTCTTGGCAAAAAGCACTTGTCCATCTTGACTCTAAAACCAAAATCTAAAATCCGTTTGAATAGTTCAATAACATTCATATTGTGTTCTTCCAATGTTGTGCCGGTCACAATTACATCGTCCAGGTAAGCCGCACAAACTTTTAACCCTGAAGTTAAATTATCCATTGTTTCCTAGAAAATACCTGGTGCACTTTTTACTCCAAAAGGAAGTCTCTGGTACTGATATAGACCTTTAGGAGTGTTGATCGTAACGAGCTCTTTTGACGATTCGTCCATTTCCAACTGTAGATATGCATCAGCAAAATCTACTTGAGTAAGCCAAGCTCCTTGGTTTAATTTTGAAAAAATTTCATCCGGTGTTGGAAGTGGATGTTGGTGCATTTCAAGCGCGTCGTTAAGGCCTGTTTTAAAATCAGCACAGATGCGCACCGTTCCGCTTTTCTTTGGAACAACCACAATCGGTGCCGCCCAGTGACTGTATTCAACTCTTTTAAGAACTCCTACATTGACTAGTCTTTCAAGTTCCCTAATGGTTATTTCTTCGTAAGCAAAAGGTATCTTTTGTGGTCTGCAAAATTTTGGCTGAGACTCTGACTTAAAGAGCAATCTTGCCTTCTTTTTACTGCAATGGCCCAATTCTTCTTTGAAAACATTTGGAAACTCTGTTTGTAAACGAACAGCTAAACTGGTTTCTTCCTGCGAAGGCTTTTTGCAACAGAACAACAGATTGCATCAAACGCTTTTATCATTGGTGGAAGTTGATCCATCCATTCAATT
Organism: Erpobdella octoculata; assembly: GCA_963978895.1. Lineage (NCBI taxonomy): Eukaryota > Metazoa > Annelida > Clitellata > Hirudinida > Erpobdellidae > Erpobdella > Erpobdella octoculata. The sequence continues at coordinate 30,777,609 of OZ022239.1, forward strand.
CCTAGAAGTTGTGTTGTATTTTTGGCCACAAAACAGCGTCCATTGCCTGTGAATCCTGCGCACGAAAATTTGGTTTGAAATTCACCTAGTACTTGAATTTCAGTACCGTTTGCAGCACCAATTTTTGTTGTTGCTTTATCTAGCCTTGGTGAACCAATCTTCACCCAAGTTTTTGTACTGATGATTGTGACATCGGCTCCGGAGTCCAGTTGCATCCTAATTTCGACATCACCAAATTTCACCGTGGTGTATCTTCTATTGGCTGCTATAATTGTTCGCTTGCTGGGAATTGTCTTGACTTGCCGTATTTCGTGTCGTCTATACGACAGACTTGGACTCCTCCTTATGCTTGGACTTCTCTTTCTACTGAAAATTTTTTTGGGACTTTTATCATCAGTTCTGCAGTTGGCAGTAAAATGTCCCAGTTTTCCACAGCGAAAACAAACATTTTTGTTTACGGGTGAATTCCGGATTTCTTGGCTGGCAGATTTTTTAGGTGATCTTTCTGAATAGTGATTAACCTTATTAACTAAGGTTTCTGAGATCATCATGTGTTCTGTATGTAACAGTTTTATCCTTTCACATTCTTCAATAAGCACTTCCAGTGAGCACTCTTGTTCTACCCTGAGCAGTAATTTGTGCTTGAATGTTTAAATATTTCGGATCCTTCAATTCCCATATAAAATGTAAGCACATACTGGCTTCTTTTGTGAAATTTTCCCATTGTGCTTCGTTGCACAGCCTGCTCACCCTTGTGCCGAATGCCCTGAAAGTCTCTGAGTCCCTTATTTGGACGTTTTCAAAATTAAACCGTCTTTGATTAATACTTTTGTTATCACCAAACAGTTTTTCTAGCCAAACTTTTGTTTCCTCATAGCTGAGACTCTCGAATGTTTTCTGCAATATACTACCATTAAGTAGTGTGTATTCGTTTTGTTGAAGCTTCCCGGTCAGAGTTGCTCTTTTTTCTGAATCGCTCATTGATTCGCCTCCGACTGACTGAACAGCTTCTTCAAATCGTCCAATCCAATCAGTGAATGTAAGGCCTTGATCTGGATCGTAAACAAATTGCTCAATTCGTTTGTAGAGGTCTGGTCTTACTTTGACGGAATTATTGTCCTGTATCATTGAGATTAACTGAAGAAATCTTTTTTCCGTTTCTTCATTTTCAATTCTCTTTTCTTCTTTTTCTCGAGCCTCTTTTTCAAGTTTTTCTTATTTTTCTCGAGCTTCCCTCTCAAGTTTCTCTTCTTTTTGTTGAGTTAACTGTTCTCGGAGAAGATCCATATGCTGTTGCTGTTGTTGCATCATTGCGATGAGTTGGTTATTGATGTCCATTTTAGCTTCGTGGGTTTTGTGTTTAACCTCGTCGCCAATTGTTATATCTTTATTATTCTAATTAAATGATAATAATTATAATCTATCTAATGTGGTTGCTAAATACTTATTAGATCTTTGTTAATTATTAATGAAATTATATCAGCTTTGTTTTTATGAAATAACTAAATAGGAAATAGAATAAAACTTATAGATAAATATATATATATATATATATATATATATATATATATATATATATATATATATATATATATATATATATACAAACATATATATATATATATATAACAGATGATGATGATGATGATGATAGTTATGGGGATGGTTTAAAGACAAAAAATATTTACCTGATCTTGGTTTCTTCTTGCTGTTTTTAGATGTATTTGAAAGATCACTACTATCATCGCAATGATATTCAACATTCGCTTCATTATAATCACCATAATCATCATCTTCAGTTACCGTGTTAACTGTTTCGAGATAGTAACTTGAGCCGTTTTCAGTCTTAGACTCAACAAGAATAACTTCCTCAGAAAATCTAAGGCAGGTGTCATGTTCGACATTTAGAAATCCAACTTTCATTTTCATTTTGGACCATTCCTTCATGTTTTTGGCAACGATCTTTTTATAATATGTTGTACTTTGATAAGTGCTAGCAGAAAATGATGACGATAACGACGACGATGAGGACGATGCTGATGACGATTGTGCTTTGTCGTCATTGGAAGGAGTAGTTGCAAAAATGTTGTTGTTGTTGATAAACGATTTTTTTTTAATTTTATCAAACGTTTCTGTCATTTCAGTAAACAATTTGTTATGATAATCGACTTTCCCGTCGGATTTTCTCGCTTCGTCAAATCGAGGATAATTAGACGAAGCAAAATCGTGGAGTTGATTGGCTGACTGCATCTGACTACCACCACCACGACCACCACTTGATTGCTTCTGATCAACTTGGTACTGAAGGTAGAAGAACAATTCGTAGACGACAGGTAAGTTACGATTTGCCGCCGTTTTGTTTTTTGAGTAAAAATTTCGACTTGCCACGTGACAAGCTGTTTCGTTGTGTATGAAAACAGGCTCGAGAGTGTAGACGTTTACCTGGCCTAATGTAGAAGAAAGTTTAAAATTAGTGTAAACGTTAATCTGGCCTAGTGTAGAAGAAAATTTAAAATGAGGTTTTATTTCATGTCTACATTGACAAATAAGTCGCATAACACGTGACTCACCTGACGAACACTCGACAGGTGCGCTGTTACACCTGGTTGATTTGGCCAATAAACAGTTGGAAAAAGAAAGGCAGTCCGTAAGACAGCATTTTTGCAAAACTGGATCTAGCATTTTTATAATAATTAAAATAATAATTATTATAATAATAATATGAATTATAATTATAAAATAAAATTTAACAGTAATTAATAAAATAAATTATTTAAATGTTACAGTTTATAATTAAAACTTTAATAGTTAGATGAACGTGTGATGACACTTGTTAAAAGTGTACGTAAAAAGCGCTAAAAATCTAAGAGCTACATAAATAGCAAAATTTTAGAGCTGCGAGTTACCTCCGATCCGAAAAACATTTTAGAACTGCCGTGTAGTGGCATGCAATCTTAATGTCATCAGTTCGAAATAGGACACGAAAGAAATGCAAAAATGATGAATTATTGTAGAAAATAATTTGTTTTATTTGGAACAAGTAAATAAAATTAAATCAAAAATCAAATCAAAAGTATAAAACAAATGAGCAAATCAATTTTTACAGTATTGAAATAAATGTATTACAAGAAATTGTTTTAAAATAAATAATACAAAATAAATAAAATCAAAAAAATAAAAATTAAAACTTTCTAAGAATTATTTTGTATATTTAATATTTAAAAACATGGACGAAACAACGACGGAAATGCCCGTAACCATAACAACGACGACTCGAATGAACACACTTAAATCAGGAAGCGAACGAAAAGAAGAAATTGTTTCTGACAAAATTCAGCCGGTTCCTTCCGAAGAAGTTGGCGAAACAGTGATGATGACGATGACGACAATGGTGATGGTGATGATGGTGATGATTGTGGTAGTTGGTTGTGGTGATGATTATGAAAATGATGTGATGATGGGGATTTAATGATGGTAGTGGTGGTGGTGACTCTTGCGATAACACGAGTGTTTGAAAGTACATGTATCAATCAAACAGGTATTTATTGATAAAGATTACGTTTGTGATAAATACAAAACGATGATTAAATTGACCAATGGGAAGATAGAGATGAGGATTAAGGAGTAAGATGGGAAAATTACTTTTGGTGGACTTGGTGAGTAGAAGTGAATGAACGAGTGAATGTACATTTATGATTTATTGGGTGATTTTGCTGGAAAAAAAGGATATCAGGAACATGAAATATTTGAACATTTTTACTGACATCATCACCATCACCAACACCATTACTGCAACTATCATGACCACCACCACCATTACTACGACTATCATGACCACTGCAGCTATCACCACATCTCTCATTACTAGAACTATCATCCCCACCATCAATACTGTAACTATTACCACCACCATCATTACTACAACTATCATCACCACCACTATCATAACTGTAGCTATCACCATCATCACCACCACCACCATTGTAATCATTGCCGTCATCGAAACAAAATCTTTTCAATTCATTATTTTGATTTTATTTTCATTAATCCTTCAATTCCTTACTCTTCTTAACCGAGAGATCCATTTAGTTCTTATGTATACAATATTTATGCATTCTATTTTTATTTTATATATTTAATTCTTATGAATAAAACATTTATGCATTATATTTATATTTTATATATTTAGTTCTTATGTATACAATATTTATGCATTCTATTTATATTTTATATATTTAGTACTTATGTATACAATATTTATGCATTATAATTATATTTTATATATTTAATTCTCATGTATACAATATTTATGCATTCTATTTATACTTTATATGTATACTATTTGTATACATTTTTAAAGTTATTCTTTATGTGAATACAATATTTATACATTAATTTTGCCAATTATTTTGAAAGCATTATTATTTACTTGCAATTATATAAACAGATTTTATTTAGATAAATAAATATCTATATACAATTTATATTGTGTATATATACCCGACGTAAGATAATATTAAAACTATAATATTATATTATAAAAATAATTAATTTAACACAATTCACTTTCTAATGTTTCTATTATGTATAAGCAATAAATGTAAATATTTATATAAAAAAAACTATCGGGGTACCCGGCGTTGCCCGGGATTTTTAGAGGTTTTTGAAATGTTTGTCTCTCTCGCTCCCGTTTCCTTCCCCGCTTGCTCTCCCGCTCTCGGTCGCTTTTCCGCTTCCGGTCGCTTTCCCGAGCCCGGACGCTTTCCCGCTTTTGATCGCTTTACCCTTCCCGCTCGCTTTTCCGCTCTCAGTTGCTTTTTCGTTCCCTCTTGTTTTCCCTTTCCCTTTTCCGCTCAGTTTCTAATTCCCGTTTCCGCTCGCTCTCCCGCTCTGCTCATTTTATGACCGATTTCAAGTTTTTTTTTCACAAAAACCTTCTTCCATGGCCTCTCAAGCTTGTGTAAAAATTGCATTACGATCGGATGAATGGTGTAGCAATGCATAAAGGACTAAGATACTTACATACTTAATTACTTACATAATCTAATTTTTATATATATACTAGCTGACCCAGCAAACGTGTATTGCCTAATAAATTATTTTGGTTTTCTTATTAAAAGTTTAATGTACAAAATTATGACAATTTGAAAAAAAATCAATATCAATCTTTCTCCGCATGCTCTCCCGTTCCAGCTTGCTCTTCCGTTCCGCTTGCTCTTCCGTTCCCGCTTGCTCTTATACAAAAAAATTTTTTTTTGGTTATCAAATGTCATTTTGTTTTGGTTGACTATTTCTTATAAAATGTATCCAAAGTACGTCGTAATTTTAAAACATCCGTCCTTAGGACGGGCAAAACCTTTAGTATGTATATATATATATATATATATATATATATATATATATATATATATATATATATATATATATATATATATATATATATATATATATATATATATATATATATATATATATATATAAATGATTATTTGTGTCCTATATATTATATATAAACTCCTCCGAAACGGCTGAACCGATTTTTATGAAATTTTTTGTGTACCTATCCTCAGACCTACCAAACGTACACAAAACATTTAATAAAAATCTGTTCAGCCGTTTCGGAGGAGTGTGGACACAAACACCGTCACGAGCTTTATATATATATAGATATATATATATAGTTAAAAAAAGTTACAATCAGAATATTATTTTACTTATTTTTTTCCTCTTGTACAAATATACGTTTATTTCTCCCGTATTTTCTCTGGCACAAATACGTACCCTACTTCCTGTATTT
>OZ022239.1:30788405-30828405 GCA_963978895.1 Erpobdella octoculata
GGTGACCACCAGTAAGCAGGCCATTCATTTATAAATAAAACCCATTACTGACCCAATCGAATGCCCGTGTATCATTCGTATTATTTTCAAGGGGTCTCTCGGGTAGCCCTGTAATGGCCCCATAAAACTGCTCATGCTCTAACACAAACTTACGTTTTTTATATGCAACTTAGGTGTTCATAGAGTTTCTTTATTGTGCGGTGATAATTTTAATTTATTTGTCACAGAAATTGTTTTAAATATATAAACAAATTTAATATTTAAAATTTGAAAATTAATTACCAGTTTAAATGTGTTTATATGTGTGAAATACAAAAAAATAATAAATAAATAAATTGATAAAAATAATTTTCTTTCAGCGGAAATTTTCTTTGCAAACGTTCTCATCAAATTTAGCGTTTTGGTATCACAAAAATTTCTGTTAAGAAATTTTCTTGAAATTGAAAACATTGAACTGGAAAATAAAGAAGAAATATTCGAAAAGATTATTTCACGCATTTAAATTGTCTGTTTCCTAGATGATGCAAGATGGTAGTGGTGATGGTGGTTGTACAACTAATATACAAATATTGCCACTATCTCTACTACCATCACCACTACTACAACAGATAGCACATATACTTCTTCTACCACTACCATTGCTGCTGCTGCTACTACTACTACTACTACTACTATTACTACTACTACTACTACTACTACTACTACTACTACTACTACTACTACTACTACTACTACTACTACTACTACTACTACTACTACTACTACTACTACTACTACCACTACTACTACTACTACTACTACTACTACAAACATTACTACTACTACTACTACTACAACAACTACTACTACTACTACTACTACTACTACTACTACTACTACTACTACTACTACTACTACTACTACTACTACTACTACTACTACTACTACTACAATTGCTTACACAGCTGCTACTCTCACAATCAAAGGTTCTTAAACGTTTGCAACAAATCACGTTCATTTCCTATCAATCATGGGATAGTTTTTGATACTTTCGGTTTTGTTGTTTTTCTACTTGCTCGAAATAGAAAGACATTATTTTTTCTAGTCAGCTTACAAGCAAAAGTTAACTTTCACCAACTCAAAATCACCAGCTCATTGAGTAATAATTTTATCCATTCCAGTATGCATGCATGCATACATACATACATGCATGTATGTATGTATGTTGGCATGCATGTTTTTCCGGTTCGGGCATTTGACCTCACATCAATCATAATCATAAATAAGTTTCTCTTAATGACGTCGTTATCACTACAGCAGCAATGCGGTTTTTACTACCAGTTTCATCATTCCATCATAATCATCTCCATCACTATCATCATCATCATCATCATCGCTATGATAATCACATCATTATCATGCATGTAATAGATCAATCATTTCGAGAAACTCGTCAACACACCAGTATTGTGTGTTTATGCTAACATTTCCTATTCCACGTTAAAAATCAAATGAAAGAGTACAATTCCCATTTATTTGTGTAATTGGAAATTTAAAAAAGAAAACTTTTGACTTAATTTGTTTCAATTTTTTTTTCCCATCTTGATCATTCATTTGACGGTTTGTTGGTTTTTCGGTTGGCTTGTTCGCTGGTTCATTAGCTAGTCGGTTATTTGTTTTCAGGCAATTTGCTGGTTCACCTGTTTCTTAGTCTTTTATTTTTAGGTTTTTTGAACATTTTTAATTTCACGCATCGCATACATTAATGTAATCGACGTTTTGGAAATTCAAATGTCCTTATTTATCATATATAATTTCAAATGTCCTTATTTATTACAAATAATTTCAAATGTCCTTATTTATTACAAATAATTTCAAATGTTCTTTTTATTACAAACTAGCGGGGCACCCGGCGTTGCCCGGGGTTTTTAGAGGTTTTTCTAATGTTTGTCTCATTTATGTATGTATGTATATGTATGTGTATATATGTATATAGTTCCCACTCACTCACCCGCTCCGCTCCGCTCATTTTGTGACGGATTTCAAATTTTTTTCTCTATATTTGATTCTCCTTGACTCTCAAGGTTGTGTGAAAATTTCATTACGATGGGATGAATGGTGTAGCGATGCATAAAGGACATACATACATACATACATACATACATACACACATACATACATACATACATACATACATACATACATACATACATACATACATACATACATACATACATACATACATACATACATACATACATACATACATACATACATACATACATACATACATACATACATACATACATACATACATACATACAAACATTCATTTTTACCAATGCTTTTATTAACTCGTCGTCTCTGTTTCTCTGTCTGTTTCAAATCTTGCAATCAATTTTTGAGTCACTTCCTGATGATAGATTTTTTTCAAATTTTGCATACATGCTCAAAATAGAAGACAATGCAATATTCAATTATTAGTTTTACAATAAGTCAATTAATTTAGTTAATTTTCTTGAGGATTTTATCGAGGGTTTCTTGAGGGTTTTCATGAGGGTTTTCTTGACCACAAAACGCTAACCGACTGGCAGACTATTTTACCAAGTTAACACGAACCACACTCACTGACCGCGATTCTCAAGCGTGTACGAAATTTTCATGAAAATAGTTGAGATATTTAAATTCGATATTTTTTGATGATATTTTTATTATTATTACCAATGCTTTTATTAACTCGTCGTCTCTGTTTCTCCGTCTGTCTGATTGTTTCTCTGTCTGTCTGTTTGTTTCTCTGTCTGTTTCAAATCTTGCAATCAATTTTTGAGTCACTTCCTGATGATAGATTTTTTTCAAATTTTGCATACATGCTCAAAATAGAAGACAATGCAATATTCAATTATTAGTTTTACAATAAGTCAATTAATTTAGTTAATTTTAATTAATTTCGATATTTCGATATAATTAAGATATTTCGACTTTAATATAAAATAAAAGAGTAATATAAGAAAAAATTGATTGCAAAATTTGTGTTTTAATTACATATAAGAGCATTGGTTTTAAAAATTCGTTTTTAATTTACTTACATACATACATACATACATACATACATACATACATACATACATACATACATACATACATACATACATACATACATACATACATACATACATACAAACATTCATTTTTATATATATAGATAATTTCAAATGTCTTTATTTATTACAAATAGTTTCAAATGTCCTTATTTATTACAAATAATTTTAAACGTCCTTATTTATTAGAAATAATTTCATATGTCCTTATTTATTACAAATAATTTCAAATGTCCTTTTTATTACAAATAATTTCAAATGTCTTTATTTATTACAAAAAAAGAACATTTAAAACAATTTGTCTTCAGTTAATCTTTGTTTTTATTATTAAACTGTTCAGTAGTTCACCTTTTTTTCGTCCAAACCTTCGTACAGGTCAGACACCAGCTGACCCGGGTCAACGGGGTCAACAGGGTGCGGCTGGACAAACATAGCATCCAGTCACGCCAAGAAGATAATCAGCCAATGGTTAACGAGAAGCCAAACAAACGGTCGTCTACCACACGTATCGGGTCACGTGGGACAAATCTAAAAATAGATATCACGTGACGTCATTTCCGGAAACTTTTATTCCTTTCGTGATGTTGATTCGAATGATAAGAAGGTATACTCGGGAGGTAGATGGAGTGATAAAAAATGATGGTAATAGTTTTATGGAGTCGGCGTCGGTGGTACTGATGATAATGGTGGTGATGATGATGATGATGATGATGATGATGATGATGATGATGATGAGGATGATGATGATGATGATGATGATGATGATGATGATGATGATGATGATGATGATGATGATGATGATGATGACGACGACGACGACGACGATGACGATGATGATGATGATGATGATGATGATAATGATGATGTTGATGATGTTGATGATGATGATGATGATGATGATGATGATGATGATAATGATGATGATGAGGATGGTGATGATGATGATGATGGTGATGGTGATGATGATGATGATGATGATGATGATGATGATGATGATGATGACGATGACGATGACGATGACGATGATGAGGACGATGACGAGGACGATGACGATGACGATGGTGGTCGTAGTTGTTGTGGTTATGATGGCGATGATGACAACGATGATGTTGATGTTGATGATGATTATGATTATGATGGTGATGGTGAAAATTTCACACAACCTTTAGCTTAATTTTAAATGGATAGGGTGACATTTTAGCTTTTCCGCTTCTTTGTTTACTTTCTTTATTTCCTGCGTTCCGTCATTAAAATCATTAAAATAAAACTTTAAAATTAATGAAATAAAAGTGGGTTAGAGAGAATGAAAGAGGAAAAAAAAAGAAAGAGAGTGGAAGAAAGAACAAAAATGAGTATAAAAAAATAACGACAAAGTGAAGATAAAAATTTTGTTAAATTTCTAGCATTTTTAGATTGCTTTTTAATAATTAAACTTCTTGAAAAAATATATTATTTTTATTATTTTTAATTATTTCACATTTCTTAAAATATAAATTTTTATTCAAAAAAAATTAGTAAGTATATAAATTATTGTTATTGTGGTAGTAAATATATAAATTATTTTTTTTGTTGTGGTAGTAAATATATAAATTATTTTTGTTGTTGTGGTAGTAAATATATAAATTATTTTTGTTGTTGTGGTTATTGTTTGTTGATATGTATTTTTTTTGTTATTCGTTGATAGGTAGTTGTTCTTATTGTTTGTTCAGGCGTGCAAATTAAAAATGTCGGTTCCACTGAATACGTCAATAACCTATGCGCACTTTCTGGAAGTTCTGTATGGATGTGAACCAATTTATTTTTTAAATATAATTATATTAATAATAATAATATTTTTTTTTACTTCTCTCTTGCTGTAAGGTTTCTTTCTTAGCTGAGAACTTATATAAACACTAAATCCACTACTATCAAAACCATGTGCATTAAAAAACAAGTAAATAAAAGAATTAGACTTAAAACAAAAATGGCTTCCATCCAAAAACTCTAAAAAATTTTATTTCGAAAACAAAAACAACGGGGAAGTACCAGAGAGGAAAAAAGTCGCAACAGTTTTTTGTAAATTCATTACGGTGACAGTGTAATGTGCTCATTTACATATTATTATATTCTTTTTATTTTTATCAGCATGTTATTTTGATATGTTCATTTGTTCGTGCGTTCATTTGTTCTTATGTTCGCTTGTTCGTCGTGCCCTCATACGTTCATACGTTTTTGTTCACTTTTTTGTCATGCGTTCGTATGTTCATATGTTCGCTTGTTCGTCGTGCACACAAAAGGTCAAATTTTTAAGTTTTGATTTGTTCAAGCGTTCATTATTTGTTCTTTTGTCCATTCACTCATGCAAATTTAGAGGTTTTATGTTTTTAATTGAGCCGTAGATAATAAACTTAATTTGCAGCGTTCTGTAAAATCCGTCGTAAAACCGTGAAATGTGTGAGCTACCACCTAGTGAGCTACGAATTTAGAAAAACACATTGAAAATGAACCACCGCTATAAAAACCGGCGGTTAAAAAGAGTATTCATAAGAGTGTTCACAATAGTGGATTTAAAAGTTATATGGAACCGAAGAGAGGCTGGGAAACCGGAGAATAGATTTAAGGAATTTTAAAGTCATATATTTTTATATACTTGAGCTGGCTTTGATTTCATTAAGGGGTCATTCATAAATGACTCCACGCACTTAAAGGGAGTGGTGGTCAGAAACTTGTGACATTATATTATGTCTGACTTTTGCGACGAAGTATGACTAGGGAAAGAGGAGGGTCAAAAAAACAAAATTACGTGGTTATTTATGGTTGACTCTTCGTGATTGACTGTTTTATGCGTCTGTGTAGAGCTGGTTTGATGAAAATATTGAAAATTATTATTGATTGATGTTTCTGAATAGTCGTTTTTTTCGTAAGTAATTTTAAATACTTGAAAAATCTGTTTGAATATCTGAAAATGCGTTTAAATATCTTAAATATGTTTAAATACCTGAAACTATATTCAAATATCTGAAAAAATGTTTAAATATCTAAAAATGGTTTTAAATATCTGAAAATATGTTTAAATATCTAAAATAATGTTTAAATATCTAAAAATATGTATACATATCTAAAAACCTTTTTTAATGCTTTAAATTGTTCAAAGTTTTGATATCGAGTTTATAAAAACTTCTGAGATGTTTAAAATATTAAAATATATTAAATATAATGGTATTAAGTATTTGCATTTGTAAATAATGATATAATTACTATTAATTTATAAATAATTTAAAAAGTTTCAGTTTTATTAAATTAGGCCGTTGCTATGTTCGATTCTCTACAACAAATCTTTTGTTTTTATGGAAAAGCGAGCATGCAAGTATTTTAATATTCATAAGCAGAATTGTGTTATTATTTATATGCATTATCTCATTAATATTCATGGAAAACCAAGTCGCAAATCGATTAACATCACAAAATGGTGAGTGAAGAACAACTACAAAACTAACTACTCTCTCTCTCTCTCTCTCTCTTTCTCTCTCTCTTTCTTTTTCTTTCTTTTTTCTCTTTCTCTCTTTTTTTCTCTTTCTTTCACGTGTGATCATTTTCAATATTTTTTTTCTTTCAAATCATAATCTCCAGTAATATCCGCCATTAAACTATAATACAATACGGATATTACCAAAACTGCTGAAAAGTAAAAATATAAGATGAAAAAATAAACAAAAAGTAATAAAACATAAAAATTAGTTAAAAACAACAAAAAAACTAAAAAAATACAGACACTGTGAGTCGTGATAGTACATCAAATTGGAGTTTTATGCAAATAAAATCTGACTGAAAAATACAAAAACTAGCAGACTATTATCAAACATATAAATGTATAAATAGGATACATATAAACAAATAAATAAGATACATATAAATAAAGACCATGAAAAACAAATTGTAAATAATAAGTAAAAGAAAAACTCTCAAAGAGTAAAAATGCAGAAAAAAACGAGGACAAAGAGAGAAAAATTAAAAAATACGCGAAGACAATAAAAAGCAAAAAAAAGATTTATTGCAAATAGAAAAAGAATGAAAAGATTGTGAGGAACAGGTATAATTTTTCTATGATGAAACACATAAAATATTCCAATCTGGACAAAAACTATAGTTATGATACCATTACCATTGTCGTCGTCATCATCAGCAGCAGCATAATAATAATCAGCAGCAGCATCAACATCATCAACATCATCATCATCATCATCGCCATCGTCATCATCGTCATCATCATCATCGCCATCGTCGTCATCATCATCATCATCATCATCATCGCCATCGTCATCATCATCATCATCATCATCATCGTCGTCGTCATCATCTTCATCATAATCCTCGTCGTCGTCGTCGTCGTCATCATCAACATGGACTTGTAAGATAATTTCAAGGAAGGACGTCAGCGAAGATAAATTACATATTGCAACAGATCTGATGCTTAATAAAATAATTGATCATCTTTTAATAAATAACCAGCCACTTGGTTCATTGATTAATCTTGAAGAAAACGATGACGATGCTGATGATGATGATGATGTTGATGATGATAATGATGATGATGATGATGATGATGATGATGATGATGATGATGACGATGACGATGACGATGACGATGACGATGACGATGACGATGACGATGACGATGACGATGACGATGACGATGACGATGACGATGACGATGACGATGACGATGACGATGACGATGACGATGACGATGATGATATAGACTCACTTTAAAATATTTTTGTAAAATTCTTTTCACCATTTTTCCTTTTCTTTTCTTTCGCCATCTTTAACGTGGCGTAAACATAGATACTTGAACATTTCGGACAATATTTCGCACAACTCAAATTATTGGCTTCAATTTAAAGTGCTATAACAATGGTGTTCACAATGGAGCTTGCCTGCAAACTTGCACAATATCCTGACAATTTGGAAACCGCATCAGCTTTCATCTCTTTTTCTTACTTGTTCCTTTTTTTATTTTCTCTTTTTTTTATTCAATTTTTATATTTCTTTCATTAGCTATATTTTGTTTCCTAAGGCCAAAATCACTTTCATTTTTTATTTCACCATTGTTGTTGCAACGTAAAAAATCACATTCACTCCAACGGGCGCTCTATTTGACAAAAAAGCCCGTTTAAAAAATCTAAAAAAATCGTTTGTTTGTTCGCCATAAGGTCACGTGGTTGTCTTGGGTCAGACATGTTTACAGTTTCCCAGGACGGAAAATTGGCCAGGGGACAAGTTCCCTTTGTTTTGTATTATATATATACACACACACACACACACGTATATATATATATATATGCACACACACACGTATATTTATGTATATATATACTTCAAACTCCTCCGAAACGTCTGAACCGATTTTTATGAAATTTTTTTGTATATTTGGTAGGTGGGAGGATAGGTTGTAGGCTATTTAGAATATTTTTTTTAAATTATTTCAAAAAGTTATAATGAAAAAACAAAGAGATGCAGTTATGTCCTTTTCATAGGAAAATGCAACAGATAAAAATGCATATATATATATATATATATATATATATATATATATATATATATATATATATATATATATATATATATATATATATATATATATATATATATATATATATATATATATATATATATATATATATATATGTATGTATATTAATATATATATATATATTTCTTATAAAAGAGTATCTTGAACGGTCTGATTAATTTGATTGGATTACTTTTAACTGATTTAAGGCCTAATTCATGTCGGAATCATTAAATTCATGTATTGCCATCCAGAATAAAGCTCTAGGTGGTCGAAAAGTGGGAAAGCGACCGAGAATAAATTTCGAGTTTTAATTTTTTTGCTTCAAATTAAATAAATTTTGAAATGAAATCCAATTGATTTTTAACGATTCGAGATTTAATTATAAATTTTTCACGACACGAAGTTTCAGTTTCAATATTTCATTAAAAAGAAAACAAACAAGTTTTGTATCTTGCTATTTATTTCTTTGTTTTTTAAATATATTTTTACATTTATTTTGTTATTATTTGATTAGTTTAGGTGTAACATTGTTCTGTTTATTTATTTTGAAAAAAAGGCTAATTTTTGTTTCATTATTTATTATATCGGTTTTTCTTTTAACTATTTTTTTTTGTCTTTTATTTTATTTTTTTGTCTTTGTTTCGTGAGAACCGTACATAACTTTCCCTTTAAAAATCTTTTTCTCAAAAATTGTTATTACGAAATTTCAATTTCCTAACGAAACGAAAGTGAAACTAAAGATGCATCAAACGACCCCCGATGACAAATAAAGAAGAAAATGCACATTTAAATGTTTTGTGACACTAACCAAACTTTCTAAAACGGGAATTCAGCCAAGTAAATCCCGATGACCATTAAACTTTTTAGCTGTTTTAACAAGACGTATCTATACTTTCAAGTGTCGTTAATGGAAATTTGGTTCAAACTTGCACTTTAAAATAATATTTCAAGTATCTTTTTTTTCTCCCTTTTTTATATTCTTTTTATTTTTATTTTATTTAGTTCTTGTTGTTTTTTATTCTTAGTTATCCTTTCTTTCTCTGTTGATCTATCCATCTATCTTTCTATGCATTGTTCCCGGAGTAATTGCTTCATACATTTTCTCTCTTTCTCTATTTCTCTCTCTCTCTTTCTCTCTTTCTCTGTCATAATATATTGAGAATAATAATAAATTGATAATAATACGTGACATAAAACTGCAATTATTATTATTTTTATTAAAACTATAAAAACAACAAAGTTTTTAGTTTTAGTTTTTCAATATTCTTCAGTGAGAATATGCGAGCAATGAAAACTCAAAAGTTTTTAGGCCGACATAAATAATCTTCCAGTTTATTTATATTAATTTTTTATTTATTTTCTTTCAGTTTTTATTTTGCTGTGCTTTTTATGTATCATATAAAATGATATCAAAATGATATCTGAATATCATATAAAATGATATCAAAATGATATCTGAATATCATATAAAATTATATCAAAATGATATCTGAATATCATATAAAATTATATCAAAATGATATCTGAATATCATATAAAATTATATCAAAATGATATCTGAATATCATATAAAATGATATCAAAATGATATCTGAATATCATATAAAATGATGTCAAAATGATATCTGAATATCATATAAAATGATGTCAAAATATATAAAAACATAAATAAAAAATAATATTTGAAACCAAAAATACAAAATTAATAAAAAAGAGAAGATAAAAAAGAGAAAGAAAGAAAATAAGAGAGAAAGAGGGAGAGAGAGAATAAGAGAGAGAAAGAGAGAGAGAGAGAGAATAAGAGAGAGAGATAAGGGAGAAATAACCAGCCAAGCAACGTCTTGGTTACGAAAGAGTGGAATGTTTTATTGAGCTGGAGCAACGTGTTATACAAAGTAATCGCTACATAAACCAATACTGGAAAAGAGGCGTAGAGTGAAATGGTTGGAAAAGTACTTATACGACGAGGAAGAAAAAATGGCGGGAATGGAAATAAATAAGAAATGGAATATTAACTTATTGAAGTACAAACAAATAAATGCAACAATTGGGACATTGGTACTGTCGTATATTTGTTATTATTTTCATTTTCTCCTTATATCACCTTTTTTATTTCTCTCTCTCTCTCTCTCTCTCTCTCTTTCTATTTTTTTCTTTCTCTCTCTCTATCTCGTTCTCTCTTTTTTATGTTTCCTAGTGTCTCCGTAAAAGTTTCTGTCTGATGTTTGTCTCTTCAAATACAAGCATCAGGTTACACGAGGTCAACATCGTTTGTAGAAGTGCTGTGAGTTACTGTAAATGTATTACTTGTTAAAGCTGCATCTACTGCTAAGTTTCAAGTTTTTATTGTGATGATGATGGTAATCTTAGTATTTTATGATTGTAATGTTATCCATAGCTTCATTGCGGTGGTGGCGGTGGAAACCATCCGGTTACTGTGAAATAAATTAATAACCATAATGTGATTGTGAAGATGATGGTAAACATATTATTATTTTTATAGTAACCAAACATAGTAATATTGTAATGGTTATGGTAACCGTAGTGTTATCGTGAAGATGATCGTAACCATAGTGTTATTGAGATGTTAAGTTTTTTTTTCAAATCTATAAAAATAAGATTTATTTTAAAACATGGAAACGGTATGATAATTTAGTTGCTGAGAAAAGACAGTGATTGAAGAGGGAAAGCTGCAAGGAATGTGAATTCATCAACGAAAGATTTGAAAAAGTGTACTTTAATTAGCCTGTGAAGATTTATTTGAAAATTAATTATTACAAGAGTTTTTGTATTTACATTCTCCCTTTCTCTCTCTCTCTCTCTCTCTCTCTCTTTCTCTTTCTCTTTTTTTTCTCTCTCTTTCTCTCTCTTTCTCTCTCTCTCTCTCTCTTTTTGTATTTCCTCTCTGTTTTTTTAATTTAGTGCTGTCAAATAACAACAGAAACATCCAATAAAAAGAATCGAATTAAAAAGTTTACTTTTTATTTTAATGAAGTTTATATTAAATGATAATAACAAACAAGTTTGAAATCGGTGCTTTTTATGATACAAAAATCCAGGACAATTTATAAAAATTCAATAGTACTCCACTGACCACTATTGAACTTGTCAAAATCGGAATGCGAAAAAATCCGTATTCATTCCAGTTATGAAACCGTTTGAATTACCGAAGAGGAATTGAGTACTGAGCTGGAACCAACGAACTGGTAACGAATCAGACACGTTGACCCGTCGGTTAATTTCTAGTTATTTAATAATATATTTAATAATGCTATTTTATTTGTTAAACGTCGTTTCAAACATTGTCGTTTTATTGTTACTATACTGACCATAATTTAACTTGGGAAAAAGTGAGTTCGGCTCATTAAATATGCATAAGTCTCATATGCTTATAGCTACACGTACGTATTTGCGGTTTTCTTACAGTTTATATCAGATCAAACAGCTCCTTTTTATTGTGGAAAAGCACAATAAACACTAGTACTACTACTAATACTACTAATACTACTAATGCCACTACCACTACCACTACCCCTACCCCTACCCCTACTACTAACACCACCACCACCACCACCACTACTACTACTACTATTACTACTACTACTACTACTACTACTACTACTACTACTACTACTACTACTACTACTACTACTACTACTACAACTACTACTACTACTACTACTACTACTATTACTGCTACTACTATTACTACTACTACTACTACTACTACTACTACTACTACTACTACTACTACTACTACTACTACTACTACTTATGCTGTCTTAAAAACAACGGCAGCTGCTCTGCTTCAACTATCGTTGCAATGCAAACAACCAGTGCAACCACTTCAGTATTCCACTGGGAAGACATGAATGAAGACAGGTGTCTTGAATGGGAATCCAATAAGATATGGAACCGTACTGTCATACTTGTGTTTTGTGTCGATCACCACAAGAAAACTCACACACGCACAAACAAAGGACGTCAATTGGGATGGCAGGGACAGCTTTTTTGGGAGCAAAATTAAAAGACGGTTTTGAAAGTGTTTTGGAAAAGTGGCTCCGATTACCCACACCCAAATTAAACTTTTTTTAATTTAATCATGTATTGTCATCTAATATAAACATATGCTGCAAGTTTCAGTTTCCTAGCTAGTCAGAAAGCTGGCTAAATTTACATTACATGTTTCTTGTTATTTATATTGTGTTTAGAAAGAATAAAGTTTTCTGAAAGACACAACAATTGGCGCAGTCGACATGTCTGAAGTTGATAAATTAATTAAATTGTTCGCTGAGCAAGAGAGATATCGCTCAGAACAAGAAATACTTCGCGAAAAAGAACGAGCAGAACACATAAAACAAATGGAGAGGTTGATTTTGAGTTTACAACCATCGGCAACAAATATTCCCAGTTTCGAAGCTTTCGACCCTTTGAAAGAATTATGGAAAGATTACTGGGCAAGGTTTGAAACTTTCACTGGTGCTCATTCGGTTCCTGGTCGAAAAAGACCTCAAGTTTTCTTGACTAATCAAACCTCGTCGACATACAAGTTTCTTGATACGTTAGCAAGTCAGCAAACACCGCAAAAGAAAGCGAATGACTTAACGATAGAAGAAATCGAAATGTTTATGGGAAATCAATTTAACCCATCAAAGTTTGTCGTCCGAGAAAGGTACAAATTCTGGACCGGAATGAAACGAGAACCAGGTGAAACCATCAACCAGTTGGCGGCAAGAATTCGTCAAGCAGCGACAACTTGTGATTTCGCTTCCATCGAGAATCCACAAGACGAAGCAATGAGGACCAGATTCATATGTTCCGTCAACAATGAAGCAGTCCTCCGAGCTCTGTTCCGCATAAATGACGATGAGTTATCTTTTGCAAGAGCAATAGAGATAGCATGCGAAACCGAAGATGCAGCTCAAGTTGCAAAAGAAACCGTTTGCGAAAAAGCCCCATCACCTAAGAGAACGTCTCAGGTATTCAAAGTTGATCGAAGAAAGCAGAAGAAACATACGGAATATCATCAGCAGCACGCAACTGATAAAACGTCAAATGTTCCTAAAGAAAAGTGTCGACGTTGCGGTAAGAACAACCACACTTTTAAAGAATGTCGTTTTGCAAACTACATATGCAATTTCTGTCAAAAGAAAGGACATCTGCAAGCTGTTTGTCTAAAAAAGAAAAGACAAGTTCAGTGTATATTTGCAAAAGATGAATTCGTAAAAGAACACGTGTTCACCATGAAAGGACGAAATCCTTTGTTGCAACAGTTGACTCTCAACAGTCAACCTTTCAGTTTTCTCATTGATAGTGGCTCCAGAGACAACTTTTGTTCACGAGCTGCATGGATCAAACTGGGGAAACCGAAGTTGCAGCTGAATGATAAAAGACATTGTTCAGCAACGGGAGATGACATCCCAACAATGGGCACATTTGAAACAGACGTAAAATTAAAAAACTCAGACATCCAAAGAAGAGTGTGGTTCAATGTCACAAAAGCACATGATCTCAACTTACTGGGATTTGAGGCGATACGTGATATGAAGATTGACGTCACCGCATTGCTGTCAAAGAACTTCAGTTCCGTTCAATTTATAACGGAAACAACAGAAAACCACCTTCAAAATGAATGTCAACTTTTGTGCTCTGAATACAGCGAATTGTTCGATCCACAACTGGGGTGTCTTAAAGATGCCGAACTAGAAATAAAGTTTAAACCAGATTCGGAACCGATTTTCTGCAAGCCCCGGACAGTACCGTTTGCTATCCTGGAAGAATTGAACAGTGTGTATGATGCAGGAATAAGAAAAGGTATATGGATTCCAGCTCAGTTCAATCATTATGGAACCCCGGTAGTTCCAGTCAGAAAACGGATTCAACCGAATCAGAAAAAGGCAGGACTAAGAATCTGTGGAGACTACTCGGTAACGATCAACTCTCAACTTGAAACACATCGTTACCCAATGCCACTTCCAGAAGATCTGATGAGAAAACTAGGAGGAAGTTTTTGCTTCAGTAAGATCGATCTCGCAGATGCATACCTCCAGATTAAACTGGCACCAGAAAGTCAAAGAAGATTAGCGTTGAGCACGCACAAAGGTGTACTTCTACAAACACGTCTACCTTTTGGCATCACTTCAGCTCCAGGTTATTTTCAAGAAATAATGGACAAATTAACGTGTGATCTACCAGGAGTAGCGGTGTATTTAGACGACATTCTAGTGAGTGGAACCACAGCTGACGAGCATCTGAGAAACCTACGGAATCTTTTTCAACGTTTACCAGAAAGAGGTTTAAAGTGCAATCAAAGGAAATGCGTTTTTGCTCAACCGTCAGTGGAATACTTGAGACATCGACTCACCAGAAACGGCATAGAAAAAGGAAAACGAGTAGATGCAGTGACGAAGATGTCACCGCCAACAAACGTTTCTTCTCTGCGATCGTTTCTGGGATCGGTACAGTTCTACGGAAAGTTCATTAAGAAACTTTCGACCTTAACCGAACCGTTAACTCGTCTCACAAAGAAAAACACACCATGGCAATGGGGCGTCAAAGAAAATGCAGTGTTCCAACATCTTAAAGATATTCTTGCGAATTAAGTTAGTCTAGCTCATTTCGATCCTACGGCTTCCTTAGGAATGTCATGCGATGCGTCGGAAGTAGGAATTGGAGCAGTGTTGTTCCACAGATATGGCGATGGTTCTGAACGTCCTCTTTACAATGTGTCTAAAACATTGACAGACACACAACGACGCTACAGACACAGATTCAAAAAGAAGCACTTTCTATCATTTTTGGTCTGCAGAAATTTCATCAATTTTTGTACGGGCGTAGATTCATCCTGGTGACAGATCATAAACCACTCCTCGCATTGTTTGGTCCGTCAAAAAGAACTCCGGTCCTGGCAGCAAATCGTCTAGCAAGATGGGCCTTGACATTGAGCCAGTACAACTACTCAATTGAATATCGAAAAACCGGAGAACACAGAAATGCAGACGCCCTCAGTCGCCTACCAGCATGCGAAGACGGAGAATTTGACTCGATAGAAGAAGATGCAGATGTTTCAACAGTTTGCGTTATTAACACAATCAGCCTGCAAATGTCCGATTCGAGACTGTTATCAAAAGAGTCAAGTAAACATCCTGTTATCTCTACAGTGATACGATTTGTGAGAGACGGCTGGCCTCACAGAATCATGCAACCGGAATTAAAACTGTATGAGAAACTTTCTGATTCTCTTTCAACAGAAAGTGGTTGTCTACTCTTTGGAGCAAGAATCGTGATACCAAAGAAATTACGCGGCAAGATTTTAGAATTATTACATACAGGACATTTCGGAATGCAAAGAATGAAGCGTCTAGCAAGAACTATAGTTTATTGGCCTCGAATTGACAACGATATTGAAAATTTAAGTCGTTCATGTAGTTCTTGTGCTGAACAGCAAAACAAGCCACCAAAGATGATGAATCACCCGTGGATGATTTCTGAACAGCCTTGGGACAGAGTGCATCTGGATCACGCCATAAATTTCTTTGGAACCAATTGGCTGGTTATAGTAGATGCCTATTCGAAATACCCGTGTATACATCCGACAAGTTCCATAACAGCAAAAACAACAACTCAGTTTTTGGATGAAGATTTCGCACATTTTGGTTTCCCACACACTTTGGTGACTGATAATACTCCAACCTTTACTTCTGAAAAATTTCAGAATTGGTGCAAAGAAAGAGGCATCATTCATCTTTCTGGAGCTCCTTATCACCTTGCAACCAACGGGGCAGCTGAGCGATTGATACAAACTTTTAAAAAATCACTCACGAAGTCTGCACATCCTCTCCGAAGAGCTTTGCAAGATTTTCTTTTGCAATATCGGAGAACGCCCTTGGAATCTGGATTTTCCCCAAGTGAACTCTTGAATGGACGACAAATCAGAAGCAAATTAGATTCTCTTTTGCCATGTCCTCCTTGCCTTGTTCGAGAGATGCAGGATAAACGAAGTCAAAGAACAAACAAAGAATCTTTCCAAATACAACACAAGTACAAAATTGGAGATTTTTGTTACGCTCTTCACTGTGGTCCCAGACAGGGTAAACAACCAAGATGGATTCCTGCAATCGTCAAGAAAATATTGGGAGCACGAAACATCCAAGTACGATTGTGCTCAAATGGGTCGATTTGGAAACGCCATGTGGAACAACTCCGCCCACGTTATGTTACACGTTACTCCACATCATCGAGTCTTGGAGACGACACATTTGACACCACGTCAACGAGGAGTCCAGCGACCACGTCAACGAGGAGTCCAGCGACAACGTCAACAAAGAGTCCAGCGACCACGTCAACGAAGAGTCCAGCGACCACGTCAACGAAGAGTCCAATCACGACGAAAAGTCCGGCAACCGTGTCAACAGGAAATCAAGCGACCAGTTTGCCAATGAGTTCTCCATCCAGTGCGACAACCGTACCAGGAGAAATTCTACCGACGGGTCTGACAAGATCAGCAACGCAAGCGAATACTTCAGTGGAAACCGGACTACGACGTTCGGAGCGCCTGCGGTTGAAGAATTTAGGATTTTGACACGATTTTTTTTTTCGTTAGAAGACATTTTTACATTTAGTTTTCGCTTTTGAAAAGACTCAAAAGCTTGTGGGAAGGTGTTGTGACGAGACACTCCAGGTGTAGTCAGGTGCGCCTTCCAAGCTAGCTACCGAGTTGTTGCGAGAAAGTTCTGTTTAGTGATTTGCAAGTTGCGCGGTATTTAAATTACATGTTTTTTGCTGTTTATATTGTGTTTTGAAAGAATAAAGTTTTCTGAAAGATACAACACATATGCTGCAAGTTTCAGTTTCCTAGCTAGTCAGAAAGCTGGTTAAATGTTACTTGCAAGATTTGCGTACAGAGAAAGCCACACACACACACACACACACACACACAGATTGTAACCTAAATAAAAGTTTGTAAAAAAAGTTTTGAAAAAGTTAGGTCTTTTGAAAAATTGGTGGGCTCTCAAAATAATCCCCCCACCCCCAAGGTTTTGCTGAAATGACATTCCTGGCACACACAGATTCTATATAGGAGTCAGACTGCCTAAAAATGAATAATACAAATATTAGACAATTATCTATCAAGCTGCAAAAAAAGTAATCTATATATATATATATATATATATATATATATATATATATATATATATATATATATATATATATATATATATATATATATATATATATATATATATATATATATATATATAAATAAGATTATGTGTGTGTGTAACTTATGCATTGCGACACCATTCATCCGATCGTAATGAAATTTTTACACAAGCTTGAAAGTCAATGGAAAAAGGTTTTAGTGAAAAAAATTATAATCGGTCACAACATGAACATTGTGCCGTTTCAAAATCTCTATCAAATACAAATTATGGTTTTTTCCTGCAAAAATTTAAAATAAATTTTTGGAGCCATTTTTGAGGAAGCTCAATTTGTACCAATTTATGGCCATGGAGTACCATTTACTGGCCACTCGAAATTTGTGGAGCAGAATAAGACAAAATATCAGAACCAGTTTCATCCATATTCAAGTTTTGTTCTGGTTTTGTTTGTAGATGATCCGAAGTCATCAACACTCCTAAAGCTTAAAAATACTTTTGAACCTTCTGCTGGTCCATGCACATATGACGTACAGCTTCTGCTCCTTCTGGACAGCGCAGAGTCATTTCCATATTTCGTTTTTTCATAAGTCTCCATCATTTTTTTGCTAGGAGTTCTTTTTTTAAAGAAACTTTATGCTTTTTTGCAAGTTTTCCAGCATACTCCAAAAACTGCTGCTTCTCAAAACCATGGCCAGTATATGGTCAAATAGGTGGCCATTAATTGGTCTTTATGTATGGTCTACTATTTGTAATTTCTAAGTTATTTTTAGTAGAAATTTAGATAAAAGAACTGAGATTAATGAGAACAAGTTATAGTGTCACCTTTTATTTGGATTTATTTTGTTAAACGTCCAGATAATTCACTGGTTCAGTTGCAAAAAGAATTCAACCAAAGTTTTCGAACTTTTAAGAGCGAAAAGTTGCAAACTTTTGAGCTTCTCTGTGGCGCTAAATTAAACCAGGAACCTGGATAAGTAACACTAGACTTCAAAATTACATTTAACCAAAGAGTTTAAAACTTTAAAAAAAATTCTAGGTCATGGGGATTTTTTTAAATGCGCCTGAAGACTGGCCAGTAATTGGTCAGTGGCCAGCATTTGGTCAGTTTACTACTCTTCAAAACTTTTGTAAGAAGCTTGTTATTATATATATATATATTAAACCAGGAACCTGGATAAGTAACACTACGAATATATGTCTCAACTTCAGACTCGAACCCACGACTGTCGGATCGGCAACACCACCTCGCATCATGCCAACTACCTTACCATCTGCGCCACTTCCACCGCCAAAAAACAGTGGTTGTTAAGCGCTTTTGTTGGGATATGTTGAACACAACACTCGACTATGAATGGGTACGAATCAATGCTCGATAGTATATATAAGTTGTGCGGCTTACAATCCGGCACTAGCTAATTTAATAGCTATCGAAGATATATGTTTTGTAATATATATTATAAGGAAACATAGCGTTGATATGTTTTTACGAGCCACATATATCAGAAACTTGGATGGCTTACAATCCACCACGAAATAACGCAAATATAAATGTCACAACTTCAGACTGGAACCCCCGACATATATATATATATATATATATATATATATATATATATATATATATATATATAAATGAACGGAAACGGAAAAGCAACTGAGAGCGGGAAAGGGAAAGCAACCGGGAACGGGAAAGCAAGCGAAATCGGGAAATCAACCGAGATCAAAAGAGCAAGCGGGAAAGAGAAAGTGACCGAGATCGAGAAACCGACAGGGAGCTAAAAAGCGACCGGGAACGGGAGAGCAAGCGGGGAAGGAAACGGGAGCGAGAGAGCCAAGCATTAGAAAAACCTCTAAAAACCCCGGGCAACGCCGGGTACCCCGCTAGTATAAAATATTAGACAGATACGTGTTTTTGCGTCGAAATAAATACATACGGCTTCAGGATTCAGGACGGACGTTTGAGCGATAGACATCGGTACACGGATCTTTATCATTCTACGTTGAGCCTTTAGTGAGTTTTTTTTTATTATTAGACCAGAAAAAAGTTTGAAATGTCAAGCAAATTATTAAGGTGGCAAAAGTAAAGGTCAATTGACAATTAAGTTAATATAATAAAGCGCTACAAAATGACTGATAATTACCTAAGCCCCGCTTCTTTGTTTATCTCAGGACGCGGTCAGTCGCATATTAGGGGGGGCCTCTGCTATTGACCCGGCCGTTCGCCGTGACTGCAATCTGTAAGATTGCAATACCGTATTAAAATTAGACCCTAACCCTAACTTTAGCCCTAACCCTAACTTTAGCCCTAACCCTAACTTTAGCCCTAACCCTAACTTTAGCCCTAACCCTACCCCAGCCCTACCCCTAACCCTAACCCTAACTCTAACCCTAACCGTACCCATACCCCTAACCCTAACCCTACACCTAATCCTAACCCTAACCCTAACCCCCTATCCTAGGTAGTCGCATAAAAAGTTTCAAAATAATTTTTTTTCTAAATTTGAATGGTATATTCAAATTCTGAGTTTGAATATACCATAAAGTGTAAAAAAATTAAATTAATAAAAATATAGCAAATCAAAGATCGCATACCGGCGACTACCGCCATGGTAATAGTTATAACGCATATTAGGCAACCGTTTTAAGTTAGAGTTAGGCCTGCAAAAAGCATTTCATGAGTTTGACTGAAAAATATCTTTATCTAAAATATCAGTAGAGGTACGTTATAACTATTACCAAGACAGTAGGCGCCGGTAGCCGGGGCAATAAGCGGTAAAATTGCAGTTGTGCCGCCGGTTTTGCCAAAACAATTGATTCTTCGATCAATTAATAAAGAAGCACATATTTTCTAAAGGGGTAGGGATAGGGTTAGGGTTAGGGTTATGGTTAGTGTTAGTGTTTAATTTTAATACGGGACTGCCGGCACAGTAGCAATTTTAGGTCGCTGCTATTGCCCCGGCGGTCGCGTGATTGCAATCGGTAAAATCAGCAGTCCCGTATTAAAATTAAACCTTAACCCTAACCCTACCCCTAACCCTATCCTTAACCCTACCTTAACCCTATCCCTAACCCTATCCCTAGCCCTAACCCTATCCCTATTTATTTATTTTTTATTTATTTTTATTTATAACATTACAATGAAAAAATTGTTTTATTATTCGTATGTATTCCATTCAAATGAATATATAAATATATTCATATAATATTTTTATAACAAATTTTTTAAAAATAATAAATTTTATTTTATTTAAACTCAGAAGAGTTCGAGTCTTACATAGGCAACGACCTCCTTTAATGGATACTTTTAACCAATTGTTCTCATCTTTAAAGTAGGTGAACGGTTCTTATCATCATCTTACAATAACGTTATCACTACAGTTTACGGACTTTCTGTCTGATGATGGGAACTAAATATATATATATATATATATATATATATATATATATATATATATATATATATATATATATATATATATATATATATATATATATATATATATATATATATATATATATATATATATATATATATATTTCAAATAATTAGGAACAAGATGTTCTTTTAAACACGCTTTATTAAAGACTATGGCCCATTTCTTATTACAAACTTTTTCTATCAAACGTGAAACTTTTCGAAAATCGGAAATACCAAGACACTTTTGAACCAACTGGTATATATTTTTATTAATGTTTTGGTCATGAGCTGACCTGCAGGTTTCGGCTTTATTAGCCATCATCAGAACTCATAAAACTAATTTACAGCTACAACGAAAATATATAAAGTGGTGTGGCGAGACATATCAGATATGTTTACACATCAATCGAGGTCAAAGTACAAAGAAGAGTAAAAACAAAATATGAAAACCGCTAAGAAACAACTAAATTTTTTTGCCTCGGAGTAAATAAACAAAAAATAAACATAAAATAAGAAAAAAGAAAAAATTACATGTGCTAAAATATACAACCAAATTAAGTAGTAAAATATAACTATTAAAAGAAAATTACTAATAAAAGCAAAGAGGTAAAATAATAAAATAAGAATTTAAAGCTACAATTCAAAGATAATAGGATAACGATAAAATTGAGAGTTTAATTAAAAGTTGAAAATGATCAACGTCTACGTATAGTCATATTGCAGTTATCGATCAAATGCGGACACATCGCACCAGTCCCATCGCCATCACGCAGGTCGGCAGTCTCGAGGCCTCGAGGAGGTTGGCTCATGGCTGACAAACCAGTGGAGCACTGTTCGACCGCGTCCAACGCTTCAATATGGTTGGTAGATGGAGGAAAGGAAACAGGACCACAAACTGGGCCGTTGTCGTATTGGTCGCAAGGATGATCATAACTGTGATAGGATACATTTGTAGTCTTGGTTGGCGAATTCCTAGTACGGAGTTCAGATAAATCAGAAAAGGAGAGGCGAGGTGTGACAAAAGGAGAATGCGGGAGAACAGTGAATAGCGGAGTCCTTGGCATGTCGGCAGGGCACAGTTCGGTTGCATTTGAAACATCGATACAGTTGGTAGGGTCTATTTCGTTGGCAGCGTCTATTGCGTTGGCAGACAAAGGAGATAAAACTCGACGAGAAATGGAACCGTTGTCGTACTGGTCACAAGGATGGTCGTAACTGTAATGGAAAACACCTGTAGTTTTGGTTGCCGAACTCCTAGTACGGAGTACAGATAAATCTGGGAGCGAGAGACGAGGTGTGACAAAGGGATAAAGCGGGAGAACAGTCGATGGTGAGGCCTGTGGCATATCACCATTCACCGGGTCCGAAGAAGGCCGGCAGATGGCCGACGGATCGATAAAGCACTGTTCGATCAAACGCACAGCCTCGATGCAACTGGTATCATCCACAGAACTGGCAGACGGAGGACCAGTAGGCCGATCGCAGTTTGGCAAACCACAAATTTCAATAAGGTTAGCATGGTCCATTGCGCCGGTGGACGGAGCACAGGAAACCGGATCACAACGTGGGCTCTTGCTATGCCTGTCAAGTGCATGATCGTTCAATATGCAAGTGTTGGGGACCACAGCGGATGACGAGCCCTGCGGCACACCAACGCTGTGGCACTGCAAGTGGTGCCTATTGTTGAATAGTTTAAGGGTCCGTCCAAAATGGTCATCTTGGACGTTTAGTATTGGTTTATCCCGGACAATGTAGATGGCCTCGAGAGGGGTCGGCCTCGTGATGGAGAATAACAGTGTTATCGACGAGTGTTTGTCTGTTGAGCTTTGTGCTGTGAGCCAGTTGCGAATGCGTTGTAATACTGCCACCCTG
Source organism: Erpobdella octoculata (assembly GCA_963978895.1). Lineage (NCBI taxonomy): Eukaryota > Metazoa > Annelida > Clitellata > Hirudinida > Erpobdellidae > Erpobdella > Erpobdella octoculata. Next base: position 30,811,488 of record OZ022239.1, read on the forward strand.
TAAATGCATAGTAACCCGGCGGGAGAGCGTAGTACGTGTCTGGCCAATGTAGGTAGCAATGACATCATGCGGTGCAGGACAAGTAAATTTATAAACTACATTTGTACACTGGAAAATGCTGGCGTGACGAGGGCTATATATATATATATATATATATATATATATATATATATATATATATATATATATATATATATATATACATATATATATATATGTATATATATATGTATATATATATATATATATATATGTATATATATATATGTATATATATACATATATATTTATATATACACGTTTTTGTGTGACGATCTGCTATCTATGGAAAATTAATTTATATATAATAAAATGAATGAATGAATGAATGAATGAATGAATGAATGAATGAATGAATGAATGAATGAATGAATGAATGAATGAATGAATGAATGAATGAATGAATGAATGAATGAATGAATGAATGAATGAATGAATGAATGAATGAATGAATGAATGAATGAATGAATGAATGAATGAATGAATGAATGAATGAATGAATGAATGAATGAATGAATGAATGAATGAATGAATGAATGAATGAATGAATGAATGAATGAATGAATGAATGAATGAATGAATGAATGAATGAATGAATGAATGAATGAATGAATGAATGAATGAATGAATGAATGAATGAATGAATGAATGAATGAATGAATGAATGAATGAATGAATGAATGAATGAATGAATGAATGAATGAATGAATGAATGAATGAATGAATGAATGAATGAATGAATGAATGAATGAATGAATGAATGAATGAATGAATGAATGAATGAATGAATGAATGAATGAATGAATGAATGAATGAATGAATGAATGAATGAATGAATGAATGAATGAATGAATGAATGAATGAATGAATGAATGAATGAATGAATGAATGAATGAATGAATGAATGAATGAATGAATGAAGGAATGAATGAATGAATGAATGAATGAATGAATGAATGAATGAATGAATGAATGAATGAATGAATGAATGAATGAATGAATGAATGAATGAATGAATGAATGAATGAATGAATGAATGAATGAATGAATGAATGAATGAATGAATGAATGAATGAATGAATGAATGAATGAATGAATGAATGAATGAATGAATGAATGAATGAATGAATGAATGAATGAATGAATGAATGAATGAATGAATGAATGAATGAATGAATGAATGAATGAATGAATGAATGAATGAATGAATGAATGAATGAATGAATGAATGAATGAATGAATGAATGAATGAATGAATGAATGAATGAATGAATGAATGAATGAATGAATGAATGAATGAATGAATGAATGAATGAATGAATGAATGAATGAATGAATGAATGAATGAATGAATGAATGAATGAATGAATGAATGAATGAATGAATGAATGAATGAATGAATGAATGAATGAATGAATGAATGAATGAATGAATGAATGAATGAATGAATGAATGAATGAATGAATGAATGAATGAATGAATGAATGAATGAATGAATGAATGAATGAATGAATGAATGAATGAATGAATGAATGAATGAATGAATGAATGAATGAATGAATGAATGAATGAATGAATGAATGAATGAATGAATGAATGAATGAATGAATGAATGAATGAATGAATGAATGAATGAATGAATGAATGAATGAATGAATGAATGAATGAATGAATGAATGAATGAATGAATGAATGAATGAATGAATGAATGAATGAATGAATGAATGAATGAATGAATGAATGAATGAATGAATGAATGAATGAATGAATGAATGAATGAATGAATGAATGAATGAATGAATGAATGAATTAATGAATGAATGAATGAATGAATGAATGAATGAATGAATGAATGAATGAATGAATGAATGAATGAATGAATGAATGAATGAAGCAAGTGTTGCAGATATATTTTTATGTATGCTAGTTATACACATATTAAGTAAACATATATAAAGTACACACCCTGAAGACATTTTATCAGTGTACACAATTAGCTTTCTGATTTGAACATTTTTTATTGTTGACCCTGTGCAGTCGAGCTGAAAATTTACTAGACTGAGAAGAATATGTAGATGAATTATTCTACATTACTTCATCAGCTTTACACCTACCGCTACCATACCTACTACTAGCAGGGAACATAGCAAGAACAACAAATACGTTACAGTTGTCAATAACAGACAGCTGTGGAAGATAACGCTGAAGAATGTGGAATTAAATTCTTGTATTTTTTTTATCAAACTCTTTTTTATCCTGCTTATTCTCTCTCTTTCTCTCCTTTCGCTCTCTCTCTATCTCTTTTTTTCTATCTACTATCATTGTTTCTTCTGTTCTTCTCGTGATAGTTCAAGTGTGTCAGAATTTGTAAGCTCCATTTCCAAAGAGCAGGAGTGATCATAACAATGGCACTGTACTGGAAAATAATCGAAGAAGATTGGGGAGTAGTTGTGGTAGTGGTTTTGGTAGTGGTGGTGGTAGTGGTTGTGGTAGTGGTTTTGGTTGTGGTTGTGGTGGTTGTGGTTGTAGTGGTTGTGGTAGTGATGGTGGTAGTGGTGGTGGTTGTGGGGAATAATAAAACTGATGATGTTGGTAATAAAACTGGTAGTGATGGTAATGAAACCCAGCGTTTGATACGGGTCCTGGCATCGATAGTGGTAGAAGGGATAGTTTTGATAACAACAAAGAAATAACCATATTAGAAATGATAACATCACAGCAAGAGTTTATTTGTTTGTCAGTGAATAATTCATGGCTCTTTGCAACATTGACCAGTATGTAAATGTAAATGCTTGCGTTTTTGTTTATGTTCGTCTGGATTTGTAAATATGTCTCTGATTGTTTGTTTGTGTGTGTGTGTGTGTGTGTGAATCAGACGTCTTTTGTACTCCGTGCAATTCTGGCAATTTTACAATGCCACGTTCTGTGAATGCGGAATCTCTGGTACGAAAAATCGAGCAGTGCGGAAAAAAACGGCAGCGTGCTGGAAAACGTGTGCATACATTTTTATAAACCAACTGGAGTGGGAAACGTATAGATGGATTAAAGAACGCAGAAGTGGAAGGATGCATAGTACAATGGAAAGACGTATGGATGGATGGGGGGATGGGTGAGAGACGAATAGATTAGAACTCTGCATTTTTGCCTGTGAAAACGAACTGGGCTCAGATGAACAGGGATCGGACCTCGAATTTTGTGCCTATAAAACGAGTCTAGCCTCAAATATCGGTCCATGCATTGCTCTAGAATGGATGATTGAAAAGGCGTGCAGATGAGCATGGTGGTTCAAAAATATTGATGAACAAATAAACACAAAACAATTCAAAGCTCACGCAGATACTGTAATCACCGTAAAAACTAAAGAAAACAAAAACTAAATATGTGATGATGATGATGATGATGATGATGATGATGATGATGATGATGATGATGATGATGATGATGATGATGATGATGATGATGATGATGACGATGACGATGACGATGACGATGACGATGACGATGACGATGACGATGACGATGACGATGACGATGATGATGATGATGATGATGATGATGATGATGATGACGATGATGATGATGATGATGATGATGATAAAGAAGACGATGCTGATGATGATGATGATGATGCTGATGATGATGATGATGATGATGATGATGATGATGATGATGATGATGATGATGATGATGATGATGATGATGATGATGATGATGATGATGATGATGATGATGATGATGATAAAGAAGACGATGCTGCTGATGATGATGATGATGATGATGATGATGATGATGATGATGATGATGATGATGATGATGATGATGATGATGATGATGATGATGATGATGATGATGATGATGATGATGATGATGATGATGATGATGATAAAGAAGACGATGATGATGATAAAGAAAGTGATAATGATAAAGAAGGTGATGATGATGGCGACGATGTAACATCTCGTGAGCAAAGCTTATTTCAATTCGTGGCATGATATTGACGACTCTTATTTGATTTCCGGTTGCAGACAAACAAACGGAATTGTCACACTTTTTATTGTCTTTTATTTAACCTAATCATTATCATCACAGTCACAACAATAAATACCAATATCATCGGCACGTATATCATCACTGCATGTATTCGAAACCATTTCTATTGTCAAACAAACGTAGCTCTGGTTTTTCTTTTCGGCACGTAATGTAAGTTATAACGTATATATCTTCCTCTTTTTTATCAATCCTCTTTTTCTTCACTATGTTTCTCTCTCGTAACACACACACACACACAAAAACGAGTTGTTTTACAATAAAATATTTCAGTTCAATTTTTTTTAATCTATCATAACCGTCATTTCCTCAAGTTCATCTAAAATAATTATTAAAATTATTTTTATATTGATAATTAAAAAAAATCACCTTCTTGATTTGATACGTCATCATCTTCGGACCAATCCGAGCTCGAGTCTATCTTGACAACGAACAGTAGTGACGTCACAGTGATAAGATTGAGCAAAGATGGAAACAGGTGTGGTGCCAACATAGGTGTGTAATTACTTGTTGTTCTTTCCAGTCAGAATAGAGGTAATGACTATGTTTACTATCAACCTGTAATCACGAATTCACGATGTATAGATAAATAATTTCGGCTTTCTCCGAAAACGTTGATTCAATTATCTTGTCCATCTTTTCATTCATCCGTCCGTCCATCCATCTATCCAACAATTCTTACTTCCGTCACTCCATACGTCCATCCATCCAGCTAACATTTCATCCATCGCACACTCCATGCGTCCATTGACCCATTGAAATAAAGATAGACCATCACTCCGCATTAAGTTTATTTTTTTTTTCATTCAATCGATCAGATCACCATCCATCAATCAATCTTTCCGTCCGTAGATTTCTTTTTACGTAACTCCGTCACACGTCTGTTAATCAATCTAATTTGTCTTTTGATCCAACGCGCCAGTCCGTAGGCTTTCGACTCGTGGGATCAGTCTATCAATCAACGTGTTTGTCAATCATTCAATCAATCAATCGGTTTGTCATTCAAATAGCTGTTTTCTTTCTCTCTATGGGCGATCTTAAGTTTTTGCCGCCATTAAATAATAAAACATCTTGAAACTATCTATTCATCAATCCATCCATATATCTATTCATCAATCCATCCATATATCTATTCATCAATCCATCCATATATCCATTCATCAATCCATCCATATATCTATTCATCAATCCATCCATATATCTATTCATCAATCCATCCATATATCCATTCATCAATCCATCCATATATCTATTCATCAATCCATCCATATATCCATTCATCAATCCATCCATATATCCATTCATCAATCCATCCATATATCTATTCATCAATCCATCCATATATCTATTCATCAATCCATCCATATATCCATTCATCAATCCATCTATACATCTATTCATCACTCTATCCATTTTTCAGTTTATTCATATCTATCCACCTGTCCATCCATTTATCTATCCACCTTTCCATCCATTTATCCATTTATCTTTCCATCAGTTCATCCAATCATCTACTCAATAATCAATTGCGGATGAAGCCTTGTACTCAGGGGTTGAATATTGAATGAGATTACTTCAGAAAGTGAAATTAAGATTTATAATCCCGCAAGTCTTTTCCGTTTTTTAGCGCTAAAAAAATTTTTTTAAGGAAATTTTATTCACTCTGTCACTCTCGCTTTTCAAAATTGCCTCAATCTATTTTAGTTACGGCTTTCGACGTTGTCATTGTCGTCTCCTATCATTATCAACGTCGAATTTATGAGGTTGGGTATGCTAACACAAGAGGGGTACCGGAATACCTCCGATTCTTCCTTGCCCTATTTCTCCATTACAGTTTTTCAACCTTGATCAACCAATCTCGTATATCTGGTCGCCATGTCTAGTTTTCCATAACATTTGAGTTACTAAAGACGCGCATAATCTTGTATAATTTTATTATTATTATCGTCATCATCATCATCTCCAACAACAACTTAATTACGACCATCTTCATCACCATCCTCACCTTTATTATCATCATAAAATGTACATTGCACCACCATGATGATCTTTCACCTTTCTTATTCATCAATTTCTATAAAGTTTTCTGCTTTTATTTCTTAATTTTAAAACTCATCAGTATCAAGTGTCTCTTTTCCTCATAATCCGACACCGATATCATTATCATAACTAGTTTATTATCATAATTCTCGTGGCATAATTATCATCGTTTGTTGTAATCGTTTCATTAGTCTCATTATAATTAACCTCATTAGTCTAATGATTATTATTTTCTTGATCGTCAACTTCATTAATCTCATCATCATTATCTTCATTAGTTTCATCATCATGACTTCATTAACATCATCATCACCATCATCATCATCATCATCATCATCGTCATCACCATCATCGTCATCATCATCATCATCATAGCTATAGCTAGGACACGTTAGGATTAGGATCTATGCTATAAATAACTCACCAAGAATTATAGAACGGAAGTCTACCAGGCTCCAAAAAAGGTGATGTTCCTTCGGGATGAGCAGAATTCCATCTTACAAACCTAAAAAATTTCTCAATATGGAATACGAAAATACTTTTGCTACCGTTAGATTACATACTCTTCAAATAAGCGAAAGTTTATTAAATTTTAATTATTAACCGACAATTTTATTAAATTTAAATTTTCGTATAATTTAATCAATTAATAATAAAACACAAATCTTCTGATTCCCAACTTTGGTGGAGTTTACTTTTCGGTAGACCAACGTTTCTAATATAATTTTCATAGATGATGAATACGACGATGATGATATCGATGAAGATGGTGTTGATGATGATGCACACGACGGTGGTGTTGATGACGATGATGTTGACGACCGTGGTAGGGATGATGATGATGATTTCGATAAAATCTTTGTGAGAAAAAGTCAATTCGTCGAAGATGTTGTTGCAAACAGCGCTTTTATGGTGATGTCCACGTGGTGCTGAAGTTTAAGAAAGACACGCATTGTGTGGGTCGGTCTGGTGATGGTAGTAGTAGTAGTAGTAGTAGTAGTAGTAGTAGTAGTAGTAGTAGTAGTAGTAGTAGTAGTAGTAGTAGTAGTAGTAGTAGTAGTAGTAGTAGTAGTAGTAGTAGTAGTAGTAGTAGTAGTAGTAGTAGTAGTAGTAGTAGTAGTAGTAGTAGTAGTAGTAGTAGTAGTAGTAGTAGTAGTAGTAGTAGTAGTAGTAGTAGTAGTAGTAGTAGTAGTAGTAGTAGTAGTAGTAGTAGTAGTAGTAGTAGTAGTAGTAGTAGTAGTAGTAGTAGTAGTAGTAGTAGTAGTAGTAGTAGTAGTAGTAGTAGTAGTAGTAGTAGTAGTAGTAGTAGTAGTAGTAGTAGTAGTAGTAGTAGTAGTAGTAGTAGTAGTAGTAGTAGTAGTAGTAGTAGTAGTAGTAGTAGTAGTAGTAGTAGTAGTAGTAGTAGTAGTAGTAGTAGTAGTAGTAGTAGTAGTAGTAGTAGTAGTAGTAGTAGTAGTAGTAGTAGTAGTAGTAGTAGTAGTAGTAGTAGTAGTAGTAGTAGTAGTAGTAGTAGTAGTAGTAGTAGTAGTAGTAGTAGTAGTAGTAGTAGTAGTAGTAGTAGTAGTAGTAGTAGTAGTAGTAGTAGTAGTAGTAGTAGTAGTAGTAGTAGTAGTAGTAGTAGTAGTAGTAGTAGTAGTAGTAGTAGTAGTAGTAGTAGTAGTAGTAGTAGTAGTAGTAGTAGTAGTAGTAGTAGTAGTAGTAGTAGTAGTAGTAGTAGTAGTAGTAGTAGTAGTAGTAGTAGTAGTAGTAGTAGTAGTAGTAGTAGTAGTAGTAGTAGTAGTAGTAGTAGTAGTAGTAGTAGTAGTAGTAGTAGTAGTAGTAGTAGTAGTAGTAGTAGTAGTAGTAGTAGTAGTAGTAGTAGTAGTAGTAGTAGTAGTAGTAGTAGTAGTAGTAGTAGTAGTAGTAGTAGTAGTAGTAGTAGTAGTAGTAGTAGTAGTAGTAGTAGTAGTAGTAGTAGTAGTAGTAGTAGTAGTAGTAGTAGTAGTAGTAGTAGTAGTAGTAGTAGTAGTAGTAGTAGTAGTAGTAGTAGTAGTAGTAGTAGTAGTAGTAGTAGTAGTAGTAGTAGTAGTAGTAGTAGTAGTAGTAGTAGTAGTAGTAGTAGTAGTAGTAGTAGTAGTAGTAGTAGTAGTAGTAGTAGTAGTAGTAGTAGTAGTAGTAGTAGTAGTAGTAGTAGTAGTAGTAGTAGTAGTAGTAGTAGTAGTAGTAGTAGTAGTAGTAGTAGTAGTAGTAGTAGTAGTAGTAGTAGTAGTAGTAGTAGTAGTAGTAGTAGTAGTAGTAGTAGTAGTAGTAGTAGTAGTAGTAGTAGTAGTAGTAGTAGTAGTAGTAGTAGTAGTAGTAGTAGTAGTAGTAGTAGTAGTAGTAGTAGTAGTAGTAGTAGTAGTAGTAGTAGTAGTAGTAGTAGTAGTAGTAGTAGTAGTAGTAGTAGTAGTAGTAGTAGTAGTAGTAGTAGTAGTAGTAGTAGTAGTAGTAGTAGTAGTAGTAGTAGTAGTAGTAGTAGTAGTAGTAGTAGTAGTAGTAGTAGTAGTAGTAGTAGTAGTAGTAGTAGTAGTAGTAGTAGTAGTAGTAGTAGTAGTAGTAGTAGTAGTAGTAGTAGTAGTAGTAGTAGTAGTAGTAGTAGTAGTAGTAGTAGTAGTAGTAGTAGTAGTAGTAGTAGTAGTAGTAGTAGTAGTAGTAGTAGTAGTAGTAGTAGTAGTAGTAGTAGTAGTAGTAGTAGTAGTAGTAGTAGTAGTAGTAGTAGTAGTAGTAGTAGTAGTAGTAGTAGTAGTAGTAGTAGTAGTAGTATAGTGGTGGTAGTAGTAATAATAATAAAAAACGGTCTTTATAGTAATAAATATTAAAGATGGCGGTGATAATATGATGTTAATTATGACGACGACGATGATGATGATAGTAAATTCCATAAAAAATAGAGATAACTTGGCGATGCAGACTTGACCAGTTAAAATGTTTTCGAGCAAAAAATTAACTTTTAATTTAGTTTACTTTAAACGAATTCTCGTTGAAGAATAATAAATAAATAACAAACTGCTCTTAGTGGAACGAGATTAAAGTTTAAATATTTCTCAACATTGTAGTTAATAACGATAACGAAGGGTCAACTTTGCTCACCGTAACTTTCCAGTATGTTTATGGATATCCGAATTTTTAATATTTATATCTTAAAAAATACTTTATAGAAGTAGTATGTTTATTTTATATTCAATTAATTATATACATATATTTGTTTATTTATTTATTTATTTATTCACTAGTTTTCTAATTAAAGATAAACTTCATGGGTTCGAATGAAAGCTGTTACACGATGACGCATGCATTTCCGTTTGTGCGGGAATTCTCGGGAAAACGCATGAAGATGCCCGCACGCGTTGACGTGTGTAATTGTAAATACGTACGTGTGTGCGTGATGCTCTCTACAAATACATCCACATACACATACACACACGCATATATAAATATATATATATATATATATATATATATATATATATATATATATATATATATATATATATAAATATATATATATATATATATATATATATATATATATATATAAATATATATATATATATATATATATATATATATATATATATATATATATATATATACTGGCATGTGCAGAAAAAGTTAGGGGGGACGGATGATTTTCAGCACAGACTGTATTGCTTCATTAGATATTAAGGGGTAGAAAGGGTTTTTTAGCATACGTAAAATTTTTCTATTAATGTTTTATCTAATTTTGTTATATTATTTTAACGCCAATTTCAAACAATTTTAAATGCAAATTAACCATTTATTAATGCTGAAATATGAAACGATATAAAAGAAAACTGTTTTGAGAGAAAATAAATACATGAAAGAACGATAACGAGGAAAAGAGAAACTAGAGATATCAAATTCACGTTTTTATGTAGACACGTGCGTATGGATAGATAATTGAAAAAAGTATGGATGGATGGATGGATGGATGGATGGATGGATGGATGGATGGATGGATGGATGGATGGATGGATGGATGGATGGATGGATGGATGGATGGATGGATGGATGGATGGATGGATGGATGGATGGATGGATGGATGGATGGATGGATGGATGGATGGATGGATGGATGGATGGATGGATGGATGGATGGATGGATGGATGGATGGATGGATGGATGGATGGATGGATGGATGGATGGATGGATGGATGGATGGATGGATGGATGGATGGATGGATGGATGGATGGATGGATGGATGGATGGATGGATGGATGGATGGATGGATGGATGGATGGATGGATGGATGGATGGATGGATGGATGGATGGATGGATGGATGGATGGATGGATGGATGGATGGATGGATGGATGGATGGATGGATGGATGGATGGATGGATGGATGGATGGATGGGTAATAAGTGGATGGATATATTGGATACCAAACGGTATTTTCTGTAGTGTGTACTTGCTTCTCCTGTTTGTATCCTTTTATTTTACTCATGAGAGATTGAAGAAACAAGGTCATTCCAATTATTGAAAACTTTTAAGAAATTAAGAATTGTTTCTTATCCATCAATAAAACATTCCTTCATTTTTTTTCATTTCTCTTTTTCGTCTTCATTTACATGGCATTTTTTATACAAACTCGAATCGATTAAGTTTCTTTTGTTTTATTCTTCCTTTTTTCTGAAATAATTCTTCCATCATTGTCTATTTTTAACTAAACCTACTTTCTCCAATGCCAAATGCCGTATCGCCCTTCATTCTCAACAACACACTCATTTTCCAAACATTCACCCATCTTTAAACCATCCACTAACCTTATTCACCCACCAAAATCTACTCATTTTCTAATCATTCACTGATATCTCCACCATATAACTATCTTTTTATCACCCTCTCGTCTTCCAACGATCAAATTATCTTCTAACATTTCATCCATCTACTATGTTTAAAACTTTCCATATTTTCACCATCTACTAATCTTGAATGTATCCACCCGCTCTCCAATCATCTAGAAATCTTGAATATATCTACTCATCCAATAATCATCTAGATATCTTGAATATATCTACTCATCCACTAATCATCTAGATATCTTTAATATATCTACTCATCCATTAATCATCTACAAATCTTGAATATATCTACTTATCCACTAATCATCTACAAATCTTGAATATATCTACTCATCCTCCAATCAATAATCATCTACAAATCTTGAATATATCCACTCATCCTCCAATCATCTACAAATTTTGAATATATCCATTCATTATCTAATCATCCACTTATTTTGAATCTAGCTACTCATCACCCCACCATCTACTTATCTCAAATCTATCCACTCACAGATCCTCCAACCATTCACTCATTTTCCACAATCTATGTTTTTTGAAATTATCCGGTCATTTTCTCATAGTCCTTCAGCTTGAAACTATTTACCTTTCTTTCAACCATCTACCAATCTTCAACCTACACACCAACCATGAAAATTATTTTCCCATATTCCCATCATTCACTCATATTCTCATCATCCACCCATATTCCCATCATCCACCCATATTCCCATCATCCATCTATCTTCATGCCAACACCCAACTTAAAACTAGCCACATATCTTCCAGCTACAAACACATCTCGAAACTATCCACATATCTTCCAGCCAATCACCCATCTTGAAACTATCCACATATCTTCCAGCCAATCAACCATCTTCAAACTATCCACATATTTTCCAGTCATCTTCCGACCATCCACCTTTCTTCCAAGTCTCTTCTACCAATATTAAAACTATGCCCACATCTGTACACTATGGACTAACTTTAAATTATCCACCCGTTTCCCCACCGTGCACCAATCTTAAACCTATTTAACTGTCTTATACTTTTTTTTTACTCTACTCTCACATACCCGTTCAACTACCTAGGTAATCTAAACACGCATTGGGTTAGGGGCCATCCATATATTATGTACGCACCATGAAGGAGTGGGAGTGTATCCCGAGTGAATTAGTTGCTTACGGGTGCATATGGATGAAAGGGTGGAGTGTTCCAACAAAAGCGTTTGTACGCAAAAAAAAAATAATAAACTGATTCAACCTAATGGGTTCTTGACATTTAAACACGCCAGTTAAATACCGACGTTTGAACACGTCTTACAGTTTCCTTCAAAAACTACAGAGAAGCACTATGGCATACAGTGTCAGCATCAGTTAATCACAAGACTACGTCAAATCTCAGTTTTTAAACATTTGAATATAGAAAAAAGTAAAGTTTCACTCTATAAAATATTTACTACGCCAACAACAAAACAAGCCAATTATACTTCTTTAATTGCATTGATTATGAGATAGAAAAGTTGTAATCTTCTAACATTTGCTACGTAATTGACTTCAATGATTGTAACGCTTAGTCGCGTCCGTATTTTTTATATTTATTATTAAAGCTTTCAGTTTTTCTTTACTAAATCATTGAAACACTTTAAAGATTAAGTAAAAATCTCTTAATGCTTTCTTAAATCGCTCCATTAGAAATTCGATAATGATGGGTAAGAAGACGATTTTCATTTGGACAATTAATAGTTTTTTGTATTGTATTCGTTACTATAAAACTTTCATTAACTTCAGATTAATCATTTTTCTTCTCAATGTTCAGATTTAGCTCTACTATCTAAGCATGGAAGTTTCTTCAGTTCCCTTCCGAACATCCCCGAAAAGTCGGTTTTTTTCGGTTTTTATCGGTTGTCGGAAGTTCGGAATTAAATTAACATAACATAACATAACATAACGTTTATTTTAAAGTGAATCAGAACAATTAATAATAATCGTGTGTGAGATCCACTATCAAACATTTAAAAACCATCTATATATATAAAAGAACATGTCCTGACTGACTGACTGACTGACTGACTGACTGACTGACTGACTGACTGACTGACTGACTGACAGATGACTGACTGATAATCAACGCCGAGCTCAAACGCCTCATCCTAGGAACGTGAAATTTGGAACTTATATTACTTTTATAGCGTAAACATCCGCTAAGAAAGGATTTTTGAAAATTTTGCTCCTGAGGGGAAAAAACTGGAAAACAAACTTTTTTCTAAAACAATGTATATCTCGAAAACCAAAAATGAGGAGATTTTGAAATTTGGTATATAGATTCTTTTTAAAAAATAAAAAGATACGTGTTTCACCATTTTTTGAAAATTCGGTTTCCCGGACCTCAAATTTGGGTTAGAAAATTGGGTTATTTGGTTTTTAAAGTAGCTTCTACTCAAAAACTGTTAATGCTACAGGAGTAAAAATTAGTATTTAGTTTCTACTCCAAAAATAATGAAATACGTGTTTTAGCAATTTTGAAAATTTGGTTTCCAGGACTTCAAATGTGGGGTGGAAAATAGGGCTAATTGTCTTTTATAGTAACTGCTACTCAAAAACAGTAAATACCACAGATGTAAAAATTATTATTTAGTTTCTTTTCTAAAAATAAAGATATACGTATTTCAACATTTTTTACAAATTTGGTTTCCCGGACCTCAAATGTGGGTTGGAAAATTGGGTTATTTGGTTTTTAAAGTAGCTTCTACTCAAAAACTGTTAATGTTACAAAAATAAAAATTAGAATTTAGTTTCTACTCTAAAAATAATAATATACGGGTTTCACAATTTTTTGAAAATTTGGTTTCCAGGACTTCAAATGTTGGGTGGAAAATAGGGTTATTTGGTTTTTAAAGTAACTGCTACTCAACAACTGTAATTGCCACAGATGTAAAATTTAATACTTAGTATCTACTCAAAAAAAAAAGATATACGTGTTTCATCATTTTTTGGGTTATTTGGTTTTTAAAGTAGCTGCTACTCAAAAACTTTTAATGCTACAGAAGTAAAAATTAGTATTTAGTTTCTACTCCAAAAATAATGAAATACGTGTTTTAGCATTTTTTGAAAATTTGGTTTCCAGGACCTCAAATGTGGGGTGGAAATAAGGGTTATTTGATTTCAAAATAACTGCTACTCACAAAGTGTAAGTGCTACAAATGTAAAAATTAGTATTTTGAAGTTTTGTGCCGGTTAAAAGTAGCTAAGTCCAGTTTATCATCGGCCGGGCCAAGCCGTTATTTTAGAGTCTTCACACGGGCCAGGCCAAACCTTAAATCAAAGTGGGACGGGCCGAGGCTTTTCACCAAGTATATAGATATTTTAGTGATTTTAGGGTCTTCAGTTTGGCCGGGCCAAACCTGAGGTCAAGGTGGGACGGGCCGAAGTTTTTCATCAAGTATATAGAACTTCTAGGCCTGTAAAAATGGGCCGGGCCTAATTCAGACGGGCTGTGCCGGGCCAGGAGTTTGGGTTTTTAAAACGGGCTGGGCTAATTTGTCGACGGGCCGAGCCGATACCTAAAAAAATGATCTCTACTATGGATGCACGGTTCAAACTCTCTAATTTCATGCGAGCGAAGCCGCTACGGGCACTGCTAGTATTTACATAATTTAATTTTAAATTCTTCAACAGTTTCAGCATTCACAACTTCATTCTCCAATTTATTCCATTCATTCGTCACTCTTGCACTAAAGAATTTATGTTTCATTGAACTCTCCCTTTTCTTATATAGCTTAAAGTTGTGCCCTCTGGTACTTTTGTATCTCGATCTCTCAAAAAATCTTTCCGGATTTAGGTCAACCAATCCGTTCAATAATTTGTAAGTCTCAATTAAGTCTCCTCTAGTCCTCCTCTTTTCAAGTGTGGTCAGATTACATCTACTCAAACGTTGTTCATAATTCAGTCCTTTTAACTCAGCAATTATGTAGATATCTTTTTTAAGACAAGGGCGCCATGCCTGCACACAGTATTCCAAGTGTGGCCTAACTAGAGATTTATACAATCTTAAAACTGTATCTTTATCTCTGCTGACTATGGTTCTTTTGATCATGCCCAAAATTCTGTTTCCCTTCTTTGCAACCTCTGCACATTGTCTAGACTGTTTAGCATCTTCATTTACTAATACGCCAAGATCTTTTTCTTCTTTCGTTTCTTTTAGCTGTATCTCTTCTAACTCGTATTTATATCTTGGATTTCTTCTACCCAAGTGCATAACATGACACTTGTCAACATTGAACCGCATCTGCCATTCCTGCGACCATTTGAATAACTGTACAAGATCGTTTCTCAGCACTTCGACATCGTCACTATTGCACACTGTTTTGCATAATTTAGTGTCGTCGGCAAATTTTGATATTTTAGCTGCTATTCCTTCATCAAGGTCATTTATATAGACAACAAAAAGAAGTGGTCCAAGCACAGAACCTTGAGGCACTCCACTGGTTATTTTCATCCATTTCGAGAAACTTCCTCTCACTCCCACTTTTTGTCTTCTATCCAGCAACCAACAATCTATCCACCTTAACAGATTACCACCTATACCAACTGCTTTCAACTTTGAAGACAACCTTTGATGAGGAACCGTGTCGAAGGCCTTGGCAAAATCTAAATAAATCACATCCACCGACTGACATGCATCCATACCTCCATAAACCTCTTCAAAAAAATCCAACAAATTTGACAAACACGATCTTTTCTTCACAAAAACCCGAAAAAAACCGAACGTTCGGAAATATTTTTCGGAAATGTCGGGTTTTTTCGGAATTCCAAAAAAAAATAATAAATTTCACCGGTCGTCAATTTAGATCAATGAAATATTATAATTAAATAATTATGTTATATCTTTTTATATATCTATGTATCTTTCCTTTTCCTTCGGTTTCCGATAATGGAAACAGATCAAATGTGTTGACATTTTGAGGTTTGCCCATCTCCTTCATCCCTTCTTCAAAGGTGCTCTGCTCAAGTCTGAAAAGTGTTTTGATTCAACTGTAAAACATTTGATAGAAGATCATGGTAGCACAAAAGAGTTCAGAAAGACCCTGAGCTATTCTCAGTCACGGCCCACCTTTGTACCTGGTGATGAGGCTGAAAGAAGGGTTCTGGAGTTGTCAGAAGATGAGGAATTAGAAGAGGTTTCCCAGCTTCAAAAAGAATTAGATCTGTACCTGACTTTGCCAAAACCTTTTGAACGTTCCAAGGTACTTTTTCGTGATTATTCTGATTTATTTGAAATATAAATAAATATACTAATGTTTGTGTTATCTCCCTATGATGGTTGACATTTTACAGTGGTGGAAGCAGCAACAGAGTGTCATGCCAATCCTTGCCAGGCTTGCGAGAGGAATATTCTGTGTCCCGCTTTTATCTACTTCTAGTGAGAGATTGTTCTCAGCTTCGGGCAACATCGTCTCCACCTCAAGGATGGACCTCAATCCAGGCACAACTTCGGCTCTTCTTTATGTCCAACAGAATTGGGGGAAAGTTAAAGTACCTAACTGGAATTATATTTTTGAAAAAGACAAGGAAGAGGAAAGTTTGTCAACGTTGTGCAAAGAATCGGGTCAAGGACCTACATGCATTAAACTCAATGATGATTGATGTTTAATGCATTTTTAATTTTTGTGTTTTTTATATATAAAAATGACTGTGAGTTTGTCTGTCTCTTATACAAATCTAAACCGCTGGAGCGATCTTGATGAAATTTGGCAAAGAGGTAGTTCTCATACAGGGGAAGAAAGTTAAGGTTTGGACTCCCTACCCCGATCCCCCGACCCCCCGACTCAGGGAAACCCAAAAAAAATGAAAAACTATAACAAAACCCTGAGCAACGCCGGGTAACCGCGCTAGTGGAAAATAAATTTGACTCCATACTGTTAGTTTTAGTCAAAATTTCGCCGCCGTAGCACTTCCGCAAGAATTG
>OZ022239.1:30833405-30850905 GCA_963978895.1 Erpobdella octoculata
CATTCATTCATTCATTCATTCATTCATTCATTCATTCATTCATTCATTCATTCATTCATTCATTCATTCATTCATTCATTCATTCATTCATTCATTCATTCATTCATTCATTCATTCATTCATTCATTCATTCATTCATTTATTTATTTATTTATTTATTTATTTATTCATATATATATATATATTTATTTAGATATTTATTTATTTATTATTTAATTATTGTGTATAACCATATTTTAATGGTTTTCATAGATTAATTATAACTTTTGGTGAAGATAGTAGGTAAGAATGTTGATGAACTGGAACTACAATATTTGTAGACAAACTTCAATTTTTGCTACATGAGTTTATTTTTCTGGGCACGCAAACAAAATCTTCTGAGCGTCTTTTTTTGAAGTGAAAAAAAGTAAAATATAAATCTTACGCTCTCTTTTGACGTTAAACAAAAATGAACAAAAGTAAAAAAAAAGATTTATGAGCAAATATAATATTTCACACACACGCATATATACATACACACAAAATCTTTGAATTTCACACATAATGATAATTATTAATGCCTACTTGTTCAGTTTGCTTTCCGACCCACGTGCTATTAACAGGATTCAATCAATGTTTAAATATTTTTTGTTCGTTAATTTCGTCCATAATCTTTGTTCTGATGTTCAAATTGAACATCTTTTTATTGTGCTTTGAATTCTTCTATTCTCTCTCTCACATTCTTTCTCTCTATCTCTCTCTCTCTCTCTCTCTCTCTCTCTCTCTCTCTATCTCTTACTCTCTTTTTCTCTCTTTTTCTCTCTTTCACTCTCTTTATTTTTTTCTCTTTTTCTACGATGCTTCTTAGTGGAATACACATAACAAGAAACGAATCGAGCCGCTAAGAAACAAGGATAAATGTGGAAATAAAATTAGACTTTTCTTTTTTGTCCTTTTCTTTTTTCAGACTCTCTCTTTCTCTTTCTCTCTTTTTTCTCTCCCTTCTCTCTCTTTTTTTCTCTTTCTCTCTTTCTTTTTCTCTCCTTTTCTCTTCCTCTTTTTTTCTCTCTTTCTCAATTTTTCTTTCTTTCTTTTTTTTTTTACTTCTTGGTTCTTTCATGTTTGTTGACGTTTTACAACTTGACTTTTAATCTATCTGTTTATTCATTTTTTCACTAAAGTCATTTCAGTCATTCGCCTTTTCCGTTACCTTTTCTAGAGTTATCCGTATCCGTGGGCCCATTTATTTGTGACCAAACCCAATCTAGCCCACAAATTGACAGGCCCGACCCAACCCTTCACAAACTGAAAATGTTTGACACAAACCAACCAAGCTCACCAAAACTAATAAAAACAATTATTTAGGTTTTTAATAACTATTATAGACAAATCAATGATAATTTGTGCATGTATTTTCATCTATTGTGTTTAATTAATTAATCAATCTTAATCTACTAAAGCCGAAACAGAGAAGAAGTAAGGAAAAGTTGATCGGATGAACTTGAACTGGCCAAGATGATGTATACTATACGCAAAGAATCACTTTTGGAAATACTGGGAGGTTTGGAGAGGCTTCTACTATTTTATTTCCAGAATTGTAGTGGTGTACACTCAGCTGGTACACGCATGGCTTTGCAAGATGATATTTATTTATTCAGTTTAACGTAGGGAAAGATAAAACAACAAAATTAAAAGTGTATAAAAATAAATTTAAAGTATATATTTAAAAATTTTAATTTGGCCTAACCCACTTCAAGTTTAAGTATTCTCAAGCCAACCCACGTATGATCACATATGTATAGTCGATGGAAATCTCCACTCTCTTCTCATCTTCCTCCATATATATCTCTCTCTCTCCTTCATCTCCACTCTCTTCTCATCTTCCTCCGTATCCTTCTCTCTTTTCTCTTCTACGGCGATTGAAGGAAATATTTTATGGACAAATATAGAAATATTGAGAAAGAGATAGTTAAATATCAGTTTGAAATCGTTTCTGATTTTTATTGCATACCAATGTTAGAGTCGGTGTCTTCAATCGGTGCGTAGCTGATAGAAGATTCAGAGAACAGTCTGAAATAAAATACAATAAAAGCAATAAAACCTAATAAAACCTAATGAAACCTAATGAGATTAAGTGTGATTAAACAGAACAAAGAAAAACAAAACAAAACAAAACAAAAAGAGGAAATGAGGAGCAACTTATATTCAAGAAGGTTCACATAAAGTGGGAAACGGCTTAAATTGAAGAACGACCACATAAAAGTTGCACATAGTTTATGAAAAAAGAAGTGCAACGTAAACAACAAAAATTGATTTAGTTGTTGTGAAACTTGTCGTAGTAGTAGATTTGAACTATTGTTGTGGAAATTAGTTGTTTCAAATAAGCGAAAGATAATTTTATTTACAAAAGTGTCGAACAGATTTTATTTGAAATAAAGTTTTATCAAATAATAGCTACTTTCACCTTTCAGTCTTATACCAATTATCCGTATATAGCAATCGGTTGAAACAGAGTATTTCGTGAAACAGTCGGTTTTTCTGATGATGCAGTATTCATTCAAATTTACCGTTACGATGACAACTAAAGTGACGGAATGAGTAAACTCTCATGATAGGTCTTCGATCGAAACGCATTAAAAATGACACTGAAGTTTTTTTAATGTATATGTCTGAAAAGAGGGCAGTGATATTATGATTGATAGAGTTTAGCGAAGAGGAAAAATGAAATAAAAACTCAAATATTTTTATTCTGACTTTTTCCAGCAATGATGTTTTTTCAACCAAGGTTATGTCAATTGTTTCTTCGTCAGGTTGAGCGTTGTAATAAACAAACTTACAATTTTAATTTTTCTTTTGTGCTGATGACCAAATAAGTGGTTTTTTAACCTATATATATATATTTAAAAAAGAACATGTCCTGACTGACTGGCTGGCTGGCTGGCTGGCTGGCTGGCTGGCTGGCTGGCTGACTGGCTGGATGGATGGCTGGCTGGCTGGCTGGCTGGCTGGCTGGCTGGCTGGCTGGCTGACTGACTGACTGACTGACTGACTGACTGACTGACTGACTGACTGACTGACTGACTGACTGACTGACTGACTGACTGACTGACTGACTGACTGACTGACTGACTGACTGACTGACTGACTGACTGACTGACTGACTGACTGACTGACTGACTGACTGACTGACTGACTGACTGACTGACTGACTGACTGACTGACTGACTGACTGACTGACTGACTGACTGACTGACTGACTGACTGACTGACTGACTGACTGACTGACTGACTGACTGACTGACTGACTGACTGACTGACTGACTGACTGACTGACTGACTGACTGACTGACTGACTGACTGACTGACTGACTGACTGACTGACTGACTGACTGACTGACTGACTGACTGACTGACTGACTGACTGACTGACTGACTGACTGACTGACTGACTGACTGACTGACTGACTGACTGACTGACTGACTGACTGACTGACTGACTGACTGACTGACTGACTGACTGACTGACTGACTGACTGACTGACTGACTGACTGACTGACTGACTGACTGACTGACTGACTGACTGACTGACTGACTGACTGACTGACTGACTGACTGATAATCAACGCCGAGCTCAAATGCCTCATCCTAGAAACGTGAAATTTGGAACTTATATTACTTTTATTGCGTAAGCATCCACTAAGAAAGGATTTTTAAAAATTTTGCTCCTGAGGAAAAGAAACTGGAAAAGAAACTTTTTTCTAAAACAATGTATATCTCGAAAAACAAAAATAAAGAGGTTTTGAAATTTGGTATATGGATTATTCTTAAAAAATAAAAAAATACGTGTTTCACCATTTTTTGAAAATTTGGTTTCCCGGATCTCAAATGTGGGTTGGAAAATTGGGTTATTTGGTTTTTAAAGTAGCTGCTACTCAAAAACTGTTAATGCTACAGAAGTAAAAATTAGTATTTAGTTTCTACTCCAAAAATAATGAAATAAGTGTTTTAGCATTTTTTGAAAATTTGGTTTCCAGGACTTAAAATGTGGGGTGGAAAATAGGGTTATTTAATTTTTAAAGTAACTGCTACTCAAAAACTGTAAATACCACAGATGTAAAAATTAGTATTTAGTTTCTATTCTAAAAATAAAGATATACGTGTTTCACCATTTTTTACAAATTTGGTTTCCAGGACCTTAAATGTGGGGTGGAAAATAGGGTTATTTGGTTTTTAACGTAACTGCTACTCAACAACTGTGAATGCTACAGATGTAAAAATTAGTATTTAGTATTTTTTTTTATTGAGATTTAGCATACGCCTTATCAAGACAAGTCTTGCTCAAGGCAAGAGAGGGAGGGTACTTGCAAAGGCGGCCATTTATAGGCGCCTACCCCTTTAGCAAATGCGAGTGAACTCCTTGCTTAAGGGAGTTACGCTATTGACGCCGGCGAGGTTTCAACTGCCGACCTAACGATCGACAGTCGAACGCTCTACCGCTCTGCCACCAGCGCTTCAAAAAATAACGATATAAGTGTTTCACCACTTTTTAAAACTTTGGTTTCCATGACTTCAAATGTGGGGTCAAAATAAGGGTTATTTGATTTTAAAATAACTGTTACTCAACAACTGCAGCATTATAGATGTAAAACTTAGTTTTTTGAGGTTTTGTGCCGGTTAAAAGTAGATGAGTGCAGTTTATCACCGGTCTGGCCAAGCCGTTATTTTAGGGTCTTCTTACGGGCCAGGCTAAACCTTAAATCAAGGTGGTACGGGCCGAGGTTTTTCACTAAGCATATAGACATTTTATTGATTTTAGGGTTTTCAGACGGGCCGGGCCAAACCTAAAGTCAAGGTGGGACGGGCCGAAGTTTTCATCAAGTATATAGAATTTCTAGGCCTGTAAAAAATTATACGGGCTGTGCCGGGCCAGGAATTTTGGTTTTCAAACGGGCTGGGCCAAGTTGTCGACGGGCCGAGCCGACACCTATGGATGCACGGTTCAAATTCTCTAATTTCATGCGAGCGAAGCCGCTACGGGCACTGCTAGTTAAAAATATACGTTTTAAAATTTATTTATCTGCATTCTTTTTTTTTGAGCTATAACGTAGAACCAAAAAATAATGCTTAAATTGGATAAATTTATCATCTGTCTGTTCATCTTTCACTCCTCTTTCTCTCTCTCTTTATCTCTCTCACTCTTTTCTTTCTTTTTCTCTCTCTTCTCTTAAAAAATCACAATCTATTTATTGGCATAGCAAGTGCATACGGTCATACGGATCGCATAATTTCTTCTGCCATCTCAGATTAAGTTACTCAACCACAAATCGGCGGACGTGAAATCTTTACTTTACGAGGCTTAAAAAGCCAAAGTAGGGATGGCAGTGTTGAATTCAAATGAACCGATTCTGTAGTCGGTATAGGCTTGTTTGAATCAACGGTTGCGATTTGTCACCAAAGGGATTTTGTTTTCCCGACTTCAGAGTATTTAAGCATCAGAGTCAGTATTTATTTAGAATTAAAACAATTGATTTGTTAACCAAAACTGAAACAGAATTTCAATAATTTCAGTATGATCAATACATGAAAAGATTACCACAAAAAAATTGATAAATTTTTTTTAATTTGAATTATCATTAAGTAAAACATTTTTAACTTTGCATATTCATAAAATTTTAATCGGTGGTTCAGTCGCTTGATATTTAAAAAAAATCATTTTGATCGACTAATAGAATAAATTCACTATAAATATTCAACATTCGAGTAGAGAATTTTTTAGAAGGAAAACTGAAGAGGGTGGGGCCAGGGGTAAGTCGCAATTGGTAGTAATTTGATTAAAAAGTAACTTAAAAAAATTGAACAGGTATCGACCTGCTGTAGATATAATCCTCAAAAATGTTTACGCTCAATTTGTGTCGACGATATATAATTTTTTTCTTACACTTTTGCTATATCTTTCTTATTCTTTTTTTTAATTATTTTTTCTCTCTTTTTTTAAAACAAAAAGTAAGTAAAAAAAAGATATTATTATTTAGACATTTTGAAAAAACTTCCTCCCACTTTTCATTGGTAACATTTTTGGAATGAGAAGAAATCTCCGAATATTTTTATTGTATATTTTATCGGTTCTGTTGATACCCAATATTTCTTCAAACTTATTGCTAGCGTTGATTATATTGTCCTTTTAGTATACATTATAAAAAAAATTTCTCTATTACAATATTTAAATATAACTAATAATCAATATCAATTAAAATTTTAAAAATTATAAATACAATTAATTAAATTTTAAATATTATAAATACAAATATTAATTCATCAAAAACTTCTGTGCTATTGGATCAATACGGCGTTAGTTAAATATTTATTGATTTTTTTCGGTGACTTACTTGAATGTGGACGTAGCAAGTAAATGAGGTGTTGCAGGTACTTAATAGTTCATTCTAAAATTGGTATTCAATTCAAAATTTTATAAACTTTCATCTAGTGACAAGTTAGTAAAATATTAAAACTCAGCTGATTTAATAAATCTGGTAAAGTTATTTACGTTAATTATGTTATTATAACTACAAAAATATAATTCTCTTTTTGAGATTTTTAGTTTGCCGCCTTAAATATTAATTAGACTGACATGCATCTCGGAGATGTTTATTTTTTATGATAAAAAATTAACTCAATTTTCAATAAATACTGTTTATAGATTAATCAGTTGTAAAGCGTCAAGATCATGCTGCGGATTAAAGTTCCTTTGATAATAGTTATGGTAGCAGTTGCTGTCTCATCGAGACAAAGTAAGTCAATTTAAAAAAAAAAATTTATTTATTTATTTATATACTAGCGGGGACACCCGGCGTTGCCCGGGGTTTTTAGAGGTTTACCTAATGCGTTTCTTTTTCGCGGGGAAATGCCAAAAGCCCGAATTTTGACATTTGCCCGAATCGGTCTAGCCAATCGGGCAAATAGCGTACGAAGTCGGGCAAATAGCGTACGAAGTCGGGCAAATGGCGTACGAAATCGGGCAAATGGCGTACCAAGTCGGGCAAATGGCGTACGAAGTCGGGCAAATGGCGTACGAAGTTGGGCAAAAGGCGTACGAAGTCGGGCAAATGCCATACAAATTCCGGCAAATGCCGTTCGAAGGTTAGCAGCCGGACAAAAACTCGTCAAATCATGACCAAAACTGCCGTGGTCATACACAACCTCTAGAAGCTGGCCACATTAACGTTGGCGCAACCAATACATCAGTCCACTGTAAGCAGAGCTGACAAACCACATTATGGTGCCTCAGATTTGACTCTCTAATTAAAATGGCATTTGGTTTTGTCGCTAGAGTAACCAAAAATAAACATTGAATAAAGTTTTCAATATTTATTGGTAAAAAATTAAAAAAAAACTTTCAAGTCAAAACAATAATATCAGTGTGTAGAGTATGGACATCAATCTCATTTAGTTCATAGGCTATCTATAGCTCCCACACCTTTTCGTCTGTTTTTTTCGCTAAACTCTAGCGACTAAAGTAACAAAATATAAACATTGAATCAATTTTTTAATATTTATTTCTAACAAATTTAATAAATTGTTTAGGTCAAAACATTAACAATGTCGGTGTGTAGAGTATCGACACTAATCTGGTTGAATAAATGAATGAGTGATTGTTAGACAATATTTAAGGTGGCGTAAGTCCATGTCAATGGGCCTCAAGGCCACCGAACAGGTGTGTTTTTAGGACCTTTCTGAAGCCTTCAATGGTGCAAGCGGATGTAACTTCTGGTGGGAGTTTGTTCCAGATTCTTGGCCCAACAACCTCAAATGACCTATCTCCAGCACTCTTGAGACGTCCTGTCGGAGCGAAGAGAAGCGACGACGGAGAGGATCGAAGTCGTTTTCGACATGGCATGTCATGTAGGCGTTGGAGTGATGAGGCAAGATACTGTGGGGCCATCTCTCTGAGGCACTTGAAAATGATGAGTGCCAACTTAAACACTATCCTGAGTTCAATTCTAAGCCAGTGAAGTTCGTGGAGTATTGGGGGTAATGTGGTCATGTTTGCGGCTTCTCGACGCGAGCCTGGCGGTTGGTCTCGTAGGATCAGGAAATAGATAATATACATTACAAAACAGAAAAAATAATTTCTCAAAAAATAGATAAAACCGCTTTTAAAAAGTAAAATTCAGTAAATTTAAAAAAATTTCCCAAACTTAACGAAATGCATTTATGGCGCAAGAGTAACTACAATAATTAATAAACTAATCACATGAATAATTATAATTACTCTAGCGACAGAAACAAAAATTAAAATTAACATCGGAGACTAAACTAAAACGATAATTCAACAAGAAGGAAAAAACACTAAACAGTAATTTAGAAGCTGTTGTATATTTTTTATTCAACTTCATAAGAATTTTAATACGAAACATTTGCCACTTTATTATAGGGCCAAAACTGAGACACCATTATTTGGTTCACGACACCTGCTTATAATGAACTGATTGTTAGCTTGTACTCCAACTCCGCCTTGCTTTTGCAAGCCAGTCCCAAGCCTGGAGAAAGGAGGAGGGAAAAGTTGAAAGGATCAAATTATGATCCACGACAGAAAGTACTTAGGTGCTTCCAACAAACAGCCATTACAGTTTTAAAACACCTGGTGTAAAGGACTATAAACTATTACAAAAAAAAAAAAAAAAGCTTGTACTCCAACTCCGCCTCGCTAATTGCGAGCCAGTCCCAAGCCTGGATAAAGGAGGAGGGACAGTTAAAAGGATCAACCTTTGATCCACGACTGGAAGTACTTATGTGCTTCCTACTCAGCCAATTCAGTCTTAAAACACTTAGTGTAAAGGACTATGAACTATCTTAAAAAAAAAAAAAAAAAAAAAAAAAAAAAAGTTTGTATTCCTAATTCCGCCTTGCTTTTGCAAGCCAGTCCCAAGCCTGGAGAAAGGAGGAGGGAAAAGTTGAAAGGATCAAATTATGATCCACGACAGAAAGTACTTAGGTGCTTCCAACAAACAGCCATTACAGTCTTAAAACACCTGGTGTAAAGGACTATAAACTATTACAAAAAAAAAAAAAAAAAAAAGCTTGTACTCCAACTCCGCCTCGCTAATTGCGAGCCAGTCCCAAGCCTGGATAAAGGAGGAGGAACAGTTAAAAAGATCAAATTCTGATCCACGACAGTACTTAGGTGCTTCCAACAAACAGCCATTACAGTCTTAAAACACCTGGTGTAAAGGAATATAAACTATTACAAAAAAAAAAAAAAAAAGCTTGTACTCCGGGCGGCATTTGCCAGATTTCGTACGACATTTTCCTGACTAAGTACGGCATTTGCCTGACTAGGTACAGCATTTGCCCGACTAGTTACGCATTTGCCCGACTAGTTACGGCATTTGCCCGACTAGGTACGGCATTTGCCCGACTAGGTACGGAATTTGCCCGACTAGGTACGGCATTTGCCCGACTAGGTACGGCATTTGCCCGACTGGTGTGAGAGATTCGGGCAAATGACAAAATTCGGGCAAATGTGTAGAAGCCGTTTCCTTCCCGCTTGCGCTCCGCTCCCGCTCCCGGTCGTTATCCGTTCCCTGTCGCTTTCCCGCTCATTTTTTCGTTCTCAGTTCCCCCCCTAGATCCGATTCTACATACACACATACATACATTCATACATACATACATACATACATACATACATACATACATACATACATACATACATACATACATACATACATACATACATACATACATACATACATACATACATACATACATACATACATACATACATACATACATACATACATACATACATACATACATACATACATACATACATACATACATACATACATACATACATACATACATACATACATACATACATACATACATACATACATACATACATACATACATACATACATACATACATACATACATACATACATACATACATACATACATACATACATACATACATACATACATACATACATACATACATACATACATACATACATACATACATACATACATACATACATACATACATACATACATACATACATACATACATACATACATACATACATACATACATACATACATACATACATACATACATACTTACATAAATACATACATGCATACATACATCTATATATATAAAAGAACATGTCCTGACTGACTGGCTGACTGACTGACTGACTGATAATCAACGCCGAGCTCAAACGCCTCATCCTAGGAACGTGAAATTTGGAACTTATATTACTTTTATAGCGTACATACATACATACATACATACATACATCTATATATATAAAAGAATATGTCCTGACTGACTGACTGACTGACTGACTGACTGACTGACTGACTGACTGACTGACTGACTGACTGACTGACTGACTGACTGACTGACTGACTGACTGACTGACTGACTGACTGATAATCAACGCCGAGCTCAAACGCCTCATCCTAGGAACGTGAAATTTGGAACTTATATTACTTTTATAGCGTAAACATCTGATAAGAAAGGAGTTTTGACAATTTTGCTCCTGAGGGGAAAAAACTGGAAAACAAACTTTTTTCTAAAACAATGTATATCTCGAAAACCAAAAATAAATTTGATATATAGATTCTTCTTAAAAAATAAAAAGATACGTGTTTTACCATTTTTTGAAAATTCGGTTTCCCGGACCTCAAATGTGGGTTGGAAAATTGGGTTATTTGGTTTTTAAAGTAGCTTCTACTCAAAAACTGTTAATGCTACAGGAGTAAAAATTAGTATTTAGTTTTTACTCCAAAAATAATGAAATACGTGTTTTAGCATTTTTTGAAAATTTGGTTTCCAGGACTTCAAATGTGGGGTGGAAAATAGGGCTAATTGTCTTTTATAGTAACTGCTTCTCAAAAACAGTAAATACCACAGATGTAACAATTATTAATTAGTTTCTTTTCTAAAAATAAAGATATACGTGTTTCACCATTTTTTACAAGTTTGGTTTCCCGGACTTCAAATGTGGGTTGGAAAATTGGGTTATTTGGTTTTTAAAGTAGCTTCTGCTCAAAAACTGTTGATACTACAAAAGTAAAAATTAGTAGTTAGTTTCTACTCTAAAAATAATGATATACGGTTTCACAATTTTTTGAAAATTTGGTTTCCAGGACTTCAAATGTGGGGTGTTTGTTTGTTGTGTGTGTGTGTGTTTGTTTGTTTGTTTGTTTGTTTGTTTGTTTGTTTGTTTGTTTGTTTGTTTGTTTGTTTGTTTGTTTGTTTGTTTGTTTGTTTGTTTGTTTGTTTGTTTGTTTGTTTGTTTGTTTGTTTGTTTGTTTGTTTGTTTGTTTGTTTGTTTGTTTGTTTGTTTGTTTGTTTGTTTGTTTGTTTGTTTGTTTGTTTGTTTGTTTGTTTGTTTGTTTGTTTGTTTGTTTGTTTGTTTGTTTGTTTGTTTGTTTGTTTGTTTGTTTGTTTGTTTGTTTGTTTGTTTGTTTGTTTGTTTGTTTGTTTGTTTGTTTGTTTGTTTGTTTGTTTGTTTGTTTGTTTGTTTGTTTGTTTGTTTGTTTGTTTGTTTGTTTGTTTGTTTGTTTGTTTGTTTGTTTGTTTGTTTGTTTGTTTGTTTGTTTGTTTGTTTGTTTGTTTGTTTGTTTGTTTGTTTGTTTGTTTGTTTGTTTGTTTGTTTGTTTGTTTGTTTGTTTGTTTGTTTGTTTGTTTGTTTGTTTGTTTGTTTGTTTGTTTGTTTGTTTGTTTGTTTGTTTGTTTGTTTGTTTGTTTGTTTGTTTGTTTGTTTGTTTGTTTGTTTGTTTGTTTGTTTGTTTGTTTGTTTGTTTGTTTGTTTGTTTGTTTGTTTGTTTGTTTGTTTGTTTGTTTGTTTGTTTGTTAGTTTGTTTGTTTGTTTGTTTGTTTGTTTGTTTGTTTGTTTGTTTGTTTGTTTGTTTGTTTGTTTGTTTGTTTGTTTGTTTGTTTGTTTGTTTGTTTGTTGTGTGTGTGTTTGTTTGTTTGTTTGTTTGTTTGTTTGTTTGTTTGTTTGTTTGTTTATTTGTTTATTTATTTCTTTATTTATTTCTTTATTTATTTATTTATTTATTTATTTATTTATTTATTTATTTATTTATTTATTTATTTATTTATTTATTTATTTATTTATTTATTTATTTATTTATTTATTGATTTATTTATTTTTTTATTTATTTATTTATTTATTAATTTATTTATTAATTTATTTATTTATTTATTTATTTATTTATTTATTTATTTATTTATTTATTTATTTATTTATTTATTTATTTATTTATTTATTTATTTATTTATTTATTTATTTATTTATTTATTTATTTATTTATTTATTTATTTATTTATTTATTTATTTATTTATTTATTTATTTATTTATTTATTTATTTATTTATATATTTACTAGCGGGGTTACCCGGCGTTGCCCGGGGTTTTTAGAGGTTTTTCTAATGCTTGTCTCTCTCGCTCCCGTTCCCTTCTCCACTTTCCCGGTTTTTAGAGGTTTTTCTAATGTTTGTCTCTCTCGCTCCCGTTCCCTTCTCCACTTTCCCGTTTTCGTCGCGTTCCCGGTCGTTTTTCCGCTCTCGGTCGTTTTCCAGCTCCCGGTCGCTTTCCCGCTCAGAAGTTCTGTTATCGATTTTCTCTCTTGCTCGCGTTTCCTTCCAAGCTTGCTCTCCCGATTCCAGTCGCTTTCCGCGTTCCCGGTCGCTTTCCGCGTTCCCGGTCGCTTTCCGCGTTCCCGGTCGCTTTCCCGTTCCCGGTCGCTTTCCCGTTCCCGGTCGCTTTCCCGTTCTCGGTCGCTTTCCCGTTCCCGGTCGCTTTCCCGTTTCCGGTCGCTTTCCCGTTCCCGCTCACGCTTGCTCTCCCGTTCCCGGTCATGCTTGCTCTCCCATTCCCGGTCACGGTAGCTCTCCCGTTCCCGTTTCCGTTCCCGCTCATTTTCTCTTTTACATTCTTTCATAACTTCTGTTAGCCTATAAAACGCAAAATAGATTTGCTAAGACTATATATATATATATATATGAATGTTTGTGGGTTAGTTTGTCTATTATAGAAACGGGAAAGCACCCGGAACGGACAGCGAGCGGGAACAGAAAAGCAAGCGTGAGCGGGAATGGGAGAGCAAACGTGAGCGGGAACGGGGCAGCGACCGGGACGGGAAAACGACCGGGAGCGGGAAAGCGACCGGGAGCGGGAAAGCGACCGGGAGCGGGAAAGCGACCGGGAGCGGGAAAGCGACCGGCAGTGGGAAAACGACCGAAAACGGAAAAGCTAACAGGAGTGGGAAAGCAGGTGGGAAAGGAAACGGGAGAGAAAGAGACAAACATTAGAAAAACCTCAAAAAACCTGGGCAACGCCGGGTATCTCCGCTAGTACATACATAAACACACACACAGACACACATACATGCACATACACATACATACATACACACATACATACGCACATACATATATATATAGTTCCCGCTCGCTCACCCGCTCCGCTCCGCTCATTTTGTGACGGATTTCAAAAAATTTTTTTTTACTTTTGATTTTCATTGACTCTCAAGGTTGTGTGAAAATTTCATTACGATCGGATGAATGGTGTAGCAATGCATAAAGGACATTAACATAAATACAAACATTCATTTTTATATATATAGATTTATTTTTTACTTAGGTTACAATCTCTGTGTGTGCGTGCGTGCGTGCGTGCGTGCGGGCGTGCGTGAGTGCGTGCGTGCAGGCGTGCGTGCGGGCGGGCGTGCGTGCGTGCGTGCGTGCGTGCGTGCGTGCGTGCGTGCGTGCGTGCGTGCGTGCGTGCGTGCGTGTGTGTGTGTGTGTTTGTGTGTGTGTGACTTTCTCTGTACGCAAATCTTGCAAGTAAAATTTAACCAGCTTTTTGACTAGCTAGGAAGCTGAAACTTCCAGCATATCTTTATATTGGATGACAATACATAATTCAATTGAAAAAAAAGTAATTTGAACATCTTTCGTATACATACACACTACATACACACAGACAGACATTGAGTGTATCAAATAACTCAAAGTTTGTGTTAAAAACCTCGTGTTTTTTTTACTTGTTATTACATTATAGTAGTTACAGTTACAGACCCTGAAGATGAAGAAGACCAAAATGGTCCGTAAGTTAGAAACAATGATTTATACAATTTTTATCACCGCTTATATCTATAAGCATTTACATAGGGCCATCAAAAGAAATCAGATCTGTATGCATAATTGAAAAAGGTAGCGGTATTGGAGAAATCAACGGGACTTTCACTTTCAACCAAGAAGTTAGTTGGATGAACAGATAACTTCAATTTTTTATTACTTTCATCAAATCACTCATTATTTCTGCTGCTGCTGCTGTTGTTATTATTATTATTATTATGGTCTCATTAAGGCTCGAACAGGTAAAGTTTATATCAATATTCACCTGGATGGATTCGAAATAACACCAGGCAAAATGGAAAATTTGTTTGGTTTTCATATCCACAAAAATGGAATAATCACAAACAAGTGCAATGACACGGGACCACATTATAATCCACTCAATGTAAACCACGGAGGCCCACAGGACACAATTAAGTAAATATATTATTTTTTATGATAGTCAAAATGTCAGTAAGTTCCATAAAATCAATAATATTACCTTCACTATTCTGAGTTTTTTATCATTATTTTTTATTAGAATTAAATAAAGTTTACTAGGCTATAAAATAATGTAAATTTCTAATTAGACATGTTGGTGATCTTGGAAACTTAAAGGTACACGGTCGTATTATGGCGATTACCTTTACCAAACAGATAACTTTGGAACGAGAGTATTCGGTTCTTGATAGAGCTGTTGTAGTTAGTTTTTTTTTTTTTAATTCAATGATTGATTGTTTATTAATGTCGATAAAATATACAAACCAGGGGCGTCATTTTGGAGGGCAAGGGGACCGTCGCCTCCCTATTAGGGATGGACCGAAACTTGTCTCACCAAATCGGACTCGGCCGATTTTGCGGTACTCGGCAAAACTCAGACTCGGCAAAAAAGAAAATTTTACAAAATTTTTGGAATTTAGGAAAATTTTGTTTTAATCCTCCTCCCCTTTCCAAAAAAAATGCTGAAATGACACTCCCGATACAAACCTATTCGCTGAAATTTTGCCAGACTCCACCTCCACTGGTTGGGTGGATGACAATTCTAGCCATTCTAGCTTGAATAACTGGTATTTTTAACAGAAAAAATATACTACTCAAGCACCTTACACCTTTTGTGCTTTATATTACCCGCAAGTGAACAGCTGAAAGTGACTGATTTTAAAAGTTGATCTATGTTTAAAACATATTCAACATTGTGCTTTTATAGTACCCGCAAGTGAACAGCTGAAAGTGACTGATTTTGAAAGTTGATCTATGTTTAAAACATATTCTTATTTTATCTAAGGTGTAGCCTAGTGTATGAAAAATTTGTGCAAAAGTATTGTGCATTACCTCAACCAATATGATCTGTGATTAAAAAATTTCAGGATTTGTGTTATCGGTTGTTTTTTATATAAAAACTAGACTGTTGATTGAAAAGACTAGACTTCAGTTGACAAATTTAAAACTTCAATCATATAGGTCCATTCCCAGCCTGATGATCTTGGAAGAGGTCCTGGTCCGGAGAGCTTGGTCACTGGAAATGCAGGAGATAGGCTAGGTTGCTGCGTTATCAGAAGAACCAACTGAAAAAAAGAATTATTGATTAAATTCTAAAAACTAAAATGTGAAAGTTTTGCAATTAAGTACCAAGTATATTCTTACAAAATAACAAAATATATGTTTTAATAATTTTTGAAAATTTGGTTCCCAGGACTTCAAATGTAAGATGAAAAATAGGGTTATATATATATACTAGCAGTGCCCGTAGCGGCTTCGCTCGCATGAAATTAGAGAGTTTGAACCGTGCATCCATAGTAGAGATCAATTTTTTAGGTCTCGGCTCGGCCCGTCGACAACTTAGCCCAGCCCGTTTTAAAAACCCAAACTCCTGGCCCGGCACAGCCCGTCTGAATTAGGCCCGGCCCATTCTTACAGGCTTAGAAGTTCTATATACTTGATGAAAATCTTCGGCCCGTCCCACCTTGACTTCAGGTTTGGCCCGGCCCAACTGAAGACCCTAAAATCACTAAAATATCTATATACTTGGTGAAAAACCTCGACCCGTTCCACTTTGATTTAAGGTTTGGCCTGGCCCGTGTGAAGACTCTAAAATAACGGCTTGGCCCGGCCGGTGATAAACTGAACTTAGCTACTTTTAACCGGCACAAAACTTCAAAATACTAATTTTTACATTTGTAGCACTTACAGTTTTTGAGTAGCAGTTATTTTGAAATCAAATAACCCTTTTTTCCACCCCACATTTGATGTCCTGGAAACCAAATTTTTAAAAAAATGTTGAAACACTTATATCATAATTTTTTGAGTAAATACTAAATACTAATTTTGACATCTGTAGCATTCACAGTTTTTGAGTAGCAGTTACTTTAAAAACCAAAGAAACCTTTTTTCCACCCCACATTTGAGGTCCTGAAAACCAAAATTTCAAAAAATGGTGAAACACATATATCCTTATTTTTAGAGTAGAAACTAAATACTAATTTTTACTTTTGTTGCATTAACAGTTTTTGAGTAGAAGCTACTTTAAAAACCAAATAACCCAATTTTCCAACCCACATTTGAGGTCCGGGAAACCAAATTTGTAAAAAAATGGTGAAACACGTATATCTTTATTTTTAGAAAAGAAACTAAATAATAATTTTTACATCTGTGGTATTTACTGTTTTTGAGTAGCAGTTACTATAAAAGACACTTAGCCCTATTTCCACCCCACATTTGAAGTCCTGGAAACCAAATTTTCAAAAAATGCTAAAACACCTATTTCATTATTGTTGGAGTAGAAACTAAATACTAATTTTTACTCCTGTAGCATTAACAGTTTTTGAGTAGAAGCTACTTTAAAAACCAAATAACCCAATTTTCCAACCCACATTTGAGGTCCGGGAAACCGAATTTTCAAAAAATGGTGAAACACGTATCTTTTTATTTTTCAAAAAAAATCTATATACCAAATTTCAGAAAAAAATTTTGAAAAAATTTTTAGAAAAAAGTTTGTTTTCCAGTTTTTTCCCCTCAGGAGCAAAATTTTCAAAAATCCTTTCTTAGCGGATGTTTACGCTATAAAAGTAATATAAGTTCCAAATTTCACGTTCCTAGGATGAGGCGTTTGAGCTCGGCGTTGATTATCAGTCAGTCATCTGTCAGTCAGTCAGTCAGTCAGTCAGTCAGTCAGTCAGTCAGTCAGGACATGTTCTTTTATATATATAGATATATATATATATATATATATATATATATATATATATATATATATATATATATATATATATATATATATATATATATATATATATATATATATATATATATATATATATATATATATATATATATATATATATATATATATATATATATATATATATATATATATATATATA
>OZ022239.1:30855905-30988405 GCA_963978895.1 Erpobdella octoculata
GTGAGTGAGTGAGTGAGTGAGTGAGTGAGTGAGTGAGTGAGTGAGTGAGTGAGTGAGTGAGTGAGTGAGTGAGTGAGTGAGTGAGTGAGTGAGTGAGTGAGTGAGTGAGTGAGTGAGTGAGTGAGTGAGTGAGTGAGTGAGTGAGTGAGTGAGTGAGTGAGTGAGTGAGTGAGTGAGTGAGTGAGTGAGTGAGTGAGTGAGTGAGTGAGTGAGTGAGTGAGTGAGTGAGTGAGTGAGTGAGTGAGTGAGTGAGTGAGTGAGTGAGTGAGTGAGTGAGTGAGTGAGTGAGTGAGTGAGTGAGTGAGTGAGTGAGTGAGTGAGTGAGTTACGTGGGCTACTATAATATAGATTTTAGGCCTGTAAAATTAGGCCGGGCCCAAATTAGACGGACTGGAACGGGCCTGAATTTTTGACTTATGAAACGGGCCGGGCTATGTTGTCGACGGGCCGTGCCGTAAAAAATTGGCCAGTGCGCGACTTTATTTTTTACACTAGGTGCTGGGACACATTAATAATTAATCATATGCAACAACACCTGATTGGTTTCTATAAACTAGCCGAAAAACAATTGCTTGTGTTTAGTTAACAAATTAACATTTTTTAGGAACGTTTATGTAAGAAAAGATTTTCTTTGTTTAATTAATTATTAATTGATAATATTATTATTCAATATTAATTCATTGATTGAATCTCTTGATCGTGATATCCATTCCTACATTGATGTATTATTATCCCTAGGTCAGGGGTAGGCAAACTTTTTGGACCTGGGGCCACTTCGAGTTCCAAAAAATTTTGGGGGGCCGGATTTCAAAAATTCACACTTTCTATAAGTGTAAAATATAATGAAAACAAATGCAACCATATAGTGAACATATTTAAAAATTTATTATAATAAAAATAAGCAATTAAAATTTAGCTTTATCCATTGTTAGTGCGAACTATGTAGCTGAGAACACGTCTTAACAAGTTTATCATAATCTGGACTGATTGAACTGGTCACAATTCTCATTATTGATGTCAAATTTGCATCAGTCAACTGAGATCGACATTTGGATTTGTTGAGGTTCATAACTATTTCTTCTTTTAAATTCCATTCTCTCTGTAATACTCTTCCCAAGCTCAACCAACGGACATTTGTATGATAAAAGACATTTTTTTCGATGAAAAATGGCCGGTTTTTTAACGTAAATGATATTTAAAACATAAATAAGGAAAATAAAGACTAAATACAACATAAATAACTGAAAAAAACACAAATTATAGCACTTTAGAACATTTATAAATTACTCCCGAAGTTAACGTAGTTCCCGATGAAGATCTATTTGTCAATAGCGATAGAAGTGAACAGTAGGAATAAAGGTAATAAAAATTAAACACATTTAAAATAAAAATAGATAATTAAGAAAAAAAATATAAAAAATTTTGAAAGTAAAAAATTGAAAAATATTAGTTTGCTTTAGAAGTACGAGTTGAGTAACCCGCTCCATGTCTAAAACCATTTCTTTAAATGCGGCGCTTTATGTCAAATTGCCTTAAGAAAAATTAAAAAAACATTGAAAACAATAAATTAGCAACAGAACACCAAGAAAAATTAAAATAATATCAAAGTAAAAGTACTTGGCGACTTGGCTGTCTTTGGTACGGTTTCTATCATATTTCTTGGAGCAGAAATTTTGAGTTTTAGAGGTCATGTGGCTAGCAGAATCGTTTGGAGAGCGAAAGAGCGAGCGAGAAAGCGACCAGGAAGAGAAGAGCAATCGGGAGCGGGAATGCGACCGGGAACGGCAACGCGATCGGGAGCGGGAAAACTATCGGGAGCGGGAAAACGATCGGGAGCGGGAAAACGATCGGGAGCGGGAAAACGATCGGGAGCGAGAAAACTAGCGGGGAAGGAAACAGGAGCGAGAGAAAAATAATGGGAAAACCCCGGGCAACGCTGGATCCCCCGCCAGTCATAGATAAATTTCCACTCAGCGCTCTGATTTTTTAAAATTTAAATAATTAAAAATTTATTTGTAACTTTTTAAAATGTATTTATTATTTTATTATGTTATTTTATTTGAATATTAACTCTTCCTTGCTTTTCATTCCTTGAATTGTATTATTCCGCGTGTCAACACTGCCTTTGGATATTTTTGCTTAAAGTCGGTTTTTAGTAAGTTTTTCTGTAAAATACTTGTTTGTAATATGTTTTGATAATGTTCTATGGTTATTCTATTAAACAGTTTTTTAAACCGTTTTTTCATCGAAATCGGTTCAGGAGGCTATACTGCAGGATTACCTAAGTTACGTCCAAAATCGCTGTGTTGACTTTGAAAGTGCCGTTTCAGATTAAACTCCTTAAAAACGGCCACAGCTCTGCCATTAAAATTTGTGAAAAAATATTTCCTTGTCCAATTGTCATTAAACACTCGACATTCGTGATCAACTTTCCTCTTTTTCGTGGAACTCATTTCGAAGGCAAGTGATAATATCAGAAAATTATTAACATAAAAATTTGCTAAATAAACATGGACGCGGAAGTAAGCAGCAAAGATCGTATACTAAAATACATAGATAAAAGTACATAAATTATTATTTATATAACAAAGATCTTATATAAGTATAAGTAAAAGCACAAGTAATACATTCTTATCTGATTTTTTTTTTATTTTTAGGAATTCTTTGGGGGCTGGATAAAACGCATGTGCGGGCCGGATCCGGCCCGCGGGCCGTAGCTTGCCCAACTCTGCTCTAGGTGATAGCATGCTACCAAGTTCTCCGCGTGGATAAATTAACTAAAACTAGTTTATTTTTTACGGCTCTTTCTTTTCAGCATCTAGTCGGGTCGTTTGATAAAAATTCTTTTGAAAGGTGGAAAAAAACGTTGTAAGCGATTTTAGATATTCAAAAGTTAGATAATATAGTTTTTAATCCGAATCCACCGTTAACAGCTTGTATAAACCTTGTTTAAATAAGATTTCGGAGCGAGTTTGATAGCCTAACACAGGTGAGCGACAAGTTGACCGGCTGATCTGAATCTCCTGACATACGGAGCTCGTAATTAAGTTGCGACAAGGGTTTCTTATTAAAATTGTAAGCTAAATAAATAGATTAGTTGTTGGATCTTAACGACATTCAAATTTGAAAAGTATATACTCATTATTTCATATGTATTTAGTAATCAAGCACTTGAATTGGATAGATTGAATGAGTGCAAGTTTTTTCGTTGTAAAATAATTTCTAGGCAATTATTGATTAGCAGTAACTTCTGTTAAATTATTTTTAACAAATTATAACAGTTGAATTTGAAATTAAAAACTGCTAATAAGTGACTAGTGAACTTCATACCCATTTCAATGTATTTGGCGGTTGAAACACAATTTCAGCAATTTTCTGCCACGGCAAAGGAAAGCTATTCACACAAATTGCTAGAAGCAATAGCATGACCAAGTACGTTGAAATTTTCCAAAATCCTGCATTAAGCAAGTCTAAAGTCTAGTGTTTGTGAAGCATTGATTTGTAACAGCATATGGTGTAAAGGTAATCGATCAACTGGGTGTTATGGGCTACATGGCTTATTCTAGGATGATCGCTTCATCAGGAGGTAGTTTTGAGGCTGAGAGGTTGCCCCCACTGATGATGTAGCTGAGCTACATGCCTTGCATGTGCATTATCAGGCAATTGTTTGGGGATCTTTAGGCAAAACTAAGTTGCTGCCACAGATTGGGGGTGGTATACAAAAAATGGTTTATTCCCAATTCCTATGCGACAACAGCCCGACCCACCTTATCTGATGACGTTTATTTACTGCAACTGTAGAAGTGAAAGACCTTGCTGTTTACAATTGTTCACATGTAGAAAACATAACTTGAAATGCATTGAAGCATGTAGACACTGTCACGGTATGGACTGTTGTAACGTTGAAGTCGTTACTCCAGACCTTAATGATAGTGAAAATGAACCTGACTGTGGAGATGAAAATCTTACAATGCTCCTTGACATGATATGGGATAAAGATTTAGAATGGGTAGATGAAAAGGAGGTTGTACAGTCAGGGTCTGATTTTATTTTTGATCCTGCTCACAGCACTTTAACGTATCAGATATTGTTGAATAAGAAATTTTAGACTTTTCAGAATGATCAGTATTAAACTTTTCAACATCTTTTTTTTAGTATTCTGTTTTTTTATATATTACTGTTCAATTAGTGCTCTGTTGTTAAATAAAAAAATTATCGTTTACGACTTCAATGTGGTATGACCTTGAACTTTGATCCAATGACCTTGGATTTTGATATTTTCCACGAAGTATATGTGAAATAGAAGATCTTAAAGATTATTTCAGTAATATCTTGCTTATTCCAACACTAATGATGAAAAATTATGCGGTGACCTTGATCTTGGATTTTTCAAGGTCAAATTGCGTAAATGGCTGGTTAAACCAAAAATCTCACTTCCTAGTCATGTTTCACATCAAAATTTAATCTAAAATGTTTTATTTTTATTTCCAGTGTTTTTTATACATTTGACCTTGACATTTTCTTCTGCCAAGGTCATGTCGATAATTTTTCAGGTGTGTTAACAGTGACATCATTTAATACTAAAAATTCCAAATCCAACGATGTATAATACTTGCATGCAACATTTTTTCCCACCTTTTACTAATTCTACCAGACTAATCTAAAAACAGTAACTAAATGTGTTTGTGTTGTTTTTTTATTGTTCTTCATTTGGTTATAGAATGTAACATACTAAGAAATAGTTATAACCAAACCATACCGCTGTTGGTATAACTGAAATGATAGAGCGCGAGAATTGGGCATGA
This sequence comes from Erpobdella octoculata, assembly GCA_963978895.1. NCBI lineage: Eukaryota > Metazoa > Annelida > Clitellata > Hirudinida > Erpobdellidae > Erpobdella > Erpobdella octoculata. The sequence goes on from OZ022239.1 coordinate 30,860,711, forward strand.
GGGTCTGGCAGTTCGATACCTGCACGATGACTATGATAATTTTTAAAAACTTATCCAGAAAAGCTAGTTGATATAAAAACTTTTTATCACAAATTTGCATACTCATTACAAAATGACAACTTACTAAACAATTTAGCTTTATTTATCCGATTAGTTTTAGAGTCATCAAACAAAACCTGTTTTAGCTTAAACAAAAGTACGCCAACTACTTTAAATTTCATCAAACAACTTTTTTAAGCTATTTTATTTACATGACGATTTCCAACGACTCCATTCTACCTGTGGTTTTTTTTTTGAGAGGTTGCGCCGCCAAAAAACTAAAAAAATTTTTGGCTTTATAAAGACCACCCTAAATAAATATACTTGTCCGAAAATTACATTAATTTTTTATGAACAAATAAAAAAATTTCACTTGAAACTTGGGGACCACTCCTAAACTTAGTCCACGCCCAACATTTGGTTGTTAAGTGAAGTAGCGCTTGGCTTCCGACAACTTACTAAAAAAATTTCTGTAGAGGGCCTCGTGGAAATAAAACCATTTCAACCACTTATTTACGTAGTATAATGTTATTGTAGAAGCAGTGGGGAGCGCGACATTTTAAGCAAAAATATGTTCAATATCAAAAGATTATGCTAAAGTATCATACGTTCTTGAATAAAAATTTAAATTATTCTAAAGTTATTCAATCAATCAATCAAAATTAATTTATAAATCAACAAGACTATAACGGGGCGTCCGAAATACCTGTGACTTCATATGTAATAAAGATCATAGGACCCTAAAAATCAAACGGAAACAAGTAAAGATAAAAAATAAATTTAAAAAAAATTTTTATTTGCCTCTTTATTTGAGTCAACGAACTAAAATCTTTGAATCTAAAACAACCGTTACTGTCCGTTACGCTCAATATTGTACATTGTTTATTTCTTTCATATGAAATCAAAATTCATAAATTTAACTTGATGTATGGATTATTTGTTATCTAAAACACTTCATTCATATATTGTTATCGAGAATACAGCTATTCTGAAGGTTTCAAAGCTCTACGTAAATAAATATTAGTCGAATTTGTGTTTACCTGTAACGGTCAACTTGATTAATTTGATTTGATTAATTTTAATTGATTTAAGGCCTAATTTATGTCGAAAACATTCAATTCTTGTATTGTCATTCTGAATAAAGCTTTCCTAAAAGATTTAGAGCTCTAGGTAGTCGAAAAGTGGGTGAATTTTTCTTTCTAAGATTTGATCACCACAGACAAGCAAACAGAAAGACGAGTGATGTTAAATAAAAGCATTTACAAATTTTAAGAGCGGGTTGGAAATTCGTCAGGTTTGTTTTCAATCTTCATTGATTTTAATTTAGTCAATGACGTAAAATGCTGCTATATTTACTTAATATAATAATTTGTGGTGCCTTTAAATTTACGAAAAAGCGCTATATAAGTTAATTTTACTGATTGATTGGTTCGGAGCAGGCCATCTAGTCGCTGCCCAGCTGCCGGCGACTAGTTGGTCGGCGGCTAGTTGACCGGCGACTAGGTAACCGGCGCCTAGTTAGCCGGCACCAAGTTGGCCTGTATCCTGATTGGTTCTCCTACATTTAGTTAACATAGTTACGTGATATCATAAAAGCATTTGTTTTTAATTAAATAGTTGTTATTGTTTTGCGTAGATATTACATAAATTGTGACTTTTAGAAGGTGATTTATCATTGTTTTTGTTGAAATTCAATGTATCTCTAGTCTTTGGTGTCCATTTTTTTCTTGACGTACTGTTGAGCTCTTGAATTTGTCGTTTGGCGAAGTTTCTGACGAATTTCGATCTATCGGTTAACAAGATTGACTAGAATTGTTTTTTTTTGGCGTTTTATGGTTAGTGCGGTGGAATTGATGTTACATAGATTTTGTGTTTAAATGCTAGAATTGAGAATCGATTGCTGAACAAGTATTGTTCAGACATGTTGGATTTGGGATTTTCCTACCGCACTACTTACTAGTGAAGAACTAAGACTTTTAGTCTTAGTCTAAGAGGCTGTTCAGCGTTAATTAAATTCTTTAATATTATTTTATAGTTATTTAGTGAAGACTACCTCTATGCAAAATTTCGTTAAAATTGATCCAGCGACTTAGATTGTCTTAGATGTAATAATTGATCTCAAACATGTATTTATATAGAGATTTTGGGATAAACTATTCAGCCACAGAAGTATTGTTTATGACTTGTTTTGGCTGAGTATGTGTTTTTTGCAGCTGATAAATAATTTATGATTATTAATACATAGAAACTGTGGCATTTGTTGTTCATACATTATTAACATCACAAATCAAAGTTAATTTGATAAAATGTTTAATCCCAAGAAAATAGTTTAAGTTAAAAAAATTCTTCAATTCTCTCAGCCTATAACCTTTGAATAAAAATAAGCCGTCGAGGTTGAATTTCAGCTAGATTGTTGGGTTGAAAACCAAATCATGAAGACTATACTATAAATAAAGCTACATTATGGTGAATTTTAGTGTTCCAATTCATGGAGTTTTCATTTTCTCTGAGGTTACATACAAACTAATGTCTGTGCAGAGCAGAACACATCAATATGAATTTGCAGTTGATGACATGATTTTTAAAATATTGTCACTTTGTTCTGGAACGATATAATGTTTACACTTGATGAAGTCTGCTGAGTTTGTTTTCTATTTTATATAAGTATGTATATTATGTAGTTGTATTTAATATTTGACCCTGAGGTTTTGAATTAGAAAGCAGACGTCTCCAAATGTTTCTGTAAATTTTAATGGACTCAGAGCTTGAATGTGCTTTTGGACCATATTTGTTAGCAGTGCCGTATTAAGGGCGGTACTACTGCACAGGGCGCAAATCTAGACGGGGCACCAGGAAGAAATAACTGTAGTTTCCTTCCTTCATCAGGTTTTTTTGGAGGAAAAATGAAACGAGGGTTTTGGAGAAATGTTTGAAAAGTGGTTCCGACTACCCCTCCTGATCATCAGGTTTTTTCAAGCAAAGTTGAAGACAGATAGAATGGTGTAGGGTCTAGACTTTGCTCTGGGCACCAAAAACTCTAGCTACACCACTATTTGTTAGTTGATGACAATTGAGAGTTAACTGCAAAGTGGATGAATAAAGATGATTACCTTATATTAGCAAGCCATCAAGTATTTGTATTCAAGGCTTAGCAGCAACAGCTTCCTTAAATGTTATTCATCTTTCTTGCCTGGATATGGGCTTTTAAAAAATGGAAAACAATTCTTTTTTGTTTGGGTGATCAAAATAATTCCAGAAAATTCATTGGATTTGTAGAATTTTTAAAGGCAATTTGTTTGTCAAGTCTTCAGAAAGGGTTAATTTGTTTGTGTTATATAAATAGAATTCGAGATGGTAGGGAAAGGTAAATGTAAATGTGATAATCATTCTAAAATGTCTCTACAAAAGTCTGGATATAATGTGTTTCGATTAGGTTTGATGGAATGTTGTGATTTACTTTTTTAATCTTGTATTTGTGAAGCAGTCTTATGAAAGCCATTACACATAGAATTGAAAATGAAAATGCATTTTATGTTGTACTATTAACATTTTGTTCTAGTTGGCTTTCTTCTTTCATTTTCACTTCTAGTAATCAAAATGTTATAAATTATTCCAAAAGGAGTTGTAACTAATAATGATGATGATGGCTTTATTAGCATTACAGATGTCTGTTAATTTTTTTTCTGTAAAATATAACTTTTATATTTATAAATAAATAAATAACTATATAAAATAACTAAATAAATATAGTTTTATTTAGAATGTGTGTGGTATAAGTAAAACAACTAATTTTATGTGTTATGCTGACAGGTAAATTGACAGAATTAAAAAGGGGCAACAACGTGAAAGACAAGAAGGTGCAAAATATTCTATATTTTGAGAAAAAAATGTCAATCATCATTAGACTGCAGAATCTTCCTTGGGATGCCAGTGCCATCAACATTAGACAGTTTTTTTATGGGTTATCTATACCGGATGGGGGAGTTCATATAATTGGGGGTGACAAGGGTGATGCTTTCATTGCTTTTAGCACAGACGAAGATGCTCGCCAGGCAATGAGAAACGATGGGGGGTTTATCGGTTCTACACCCGTAAGACTTTTCCTGAGCAGCAAGACAGAGATGCAGAGTGTTATAGCTGCAGCCAGAGAAGGTTCTACTATAACTGCTGCAGCTGGAGCTCCAAGACCCAGCATGGATCCTGGCCAGTTTCAGAGAGGGAAATACGGTATGACCCAGAATCAGCCTAGCATTCAGTATGGTCAGTCACTTTATGGGACGCAAAGAGACAATAATTCTGGTGGTTTTGAACCTAAGAGTGGAAGTTTTTTGCAGCAGCAACAACAACAGCAGCAGATTTTCAACAGGCTAGCTCCTAACGACTACAAAAATCCAGTTCCTTCAGTACAAGAACCAAGGTTTCCTTCTTTTGGTGGAGCTCAGAGACCTCAGGGAATGGACCCACGTCCCTTTGATAATAGACAACCCTTGGCTGATGTTGCACCACGTGGCATCACACAAATTCAGTTTAATCCCAAACAGCCATTTCATGAGCAGAGGCAGTTGTTGCCTCCACCCGTTTGGAATGATCCAAATAGCCAGCAGCTGTATGAACCGTTTGGAGTTAACATGGAAAAGCAGGGAGGGTATCCTTCATTCAAAAAGCCGCTTCCACCACCCGAGAGATCTCTTTTACCTGCACCTGGGGAAGGATTAGGGAAAAGAGAAGATTGGGGCAGGCAGAATGAAAGTCTCCAGCCAAGGGACTTTGGAGGAAGACAGAGCGATAATTTTTTTAGACCCTCTGGAGCTCAGCCTCTGATGGATTTTGAGCGAGGGGCTCGGGGTCCTGATTCTAAGAGGAATGGTCCAGATAGGCCTCCGAGTTTTGATGGTCAATTTGAACCAGTGGGTGGTCGATTTGAACCAGTGAGTGGTCGATTTGAACCAGTAGGTGGTCGAGGGCTTGGACCCAATGCTCCAAGGGATACTAGGTTTGAAAGAATGGGTCAGCCCAATGAAAGTGGTAGGAACGAAGAGTTTTGGCCAGGTGAAAATGTGCCACGGTTTGGTGCTAATAGTTTTCCTCCTAGAAAAGAAGAGGGTCCGAACTTTGAAGGGGGAAATAGAGCAAACATCAGAAATGACTTCCAGGAATTTAGGGGCTTTTGTATTTTTGTACGTGACCTTCCACACTCATTTGGGCCAAGAGAAATTCGTTCTGTGTTTCGAAACTGTGACATACCATCTTCGAGGCTTAATATCATTTATGATCGCAATGGGCAAAAAGTTGGTCATGCTTACATTCGTCTGTCCTCGCCCGAAGAACTAGACGCTGCATTGCGAGAAAATGGACAGCTAATCGATGGGCGTCGCATCCGTGTGACACGATGTCACGAAAGAGATTTCGAAGAAGCTGGTCGTCCACCTGGGGGGGAATCGAGATCAAAACATCGGTCGAGGTCAAGATCCCCGATGAAAAACAGTTCTGGAAGTGATGGATACTTTGCTGTAATTAAAAATCTGCCAGGTCCTTCGTTTATCAAGAAATGTTTAACTGATATTAAGGTTGCACGCAACGGTGGACCATTCATGGAAATTGGAAGAAATGGTAAAGAAACTGGGAATGCATTGGTAGAGTTGGAACACAGAAAGGATTTGTCAATGCTTCTTGAGAGACACAAAACAGCTTACAGCGGCCACTTGACTTATGTCTACTCGATCAACCGAACTGAATTCAAGACTAGAATAAAAGATGCAAGGCAGCTGGCCATTGAAGAAGTTGAGCTTGACAAACAAACTTGTTTAGAAGTTGACGGTTTGCCTTGGAGCTCCACTGATGAAAAAGTGAGAAAGTTCTTCTCTGGTTTGAAAATAGCAACGAATGGTGTTCACATATTCTCTGACCATGCCGGCAAAGCGACCGGCCTTGGTTTTCTCGAGTTTGAATCTTCTTCAGATTGTTCTAAGGCAATGGAAAAACACAAACAGTACATGGATAACCGGTACCTGATCCTTAGAATCATTTCGAAGAGCGAAATGGTATCTCAAATTGAGAAACACTTAAAAACTGGCGGACGTCTTCTCACTGACAACTTCAACTGGGACAAAAAGTCTGAGCTTCCTTCGATTCCTCCTCTGATGGGTGTTATGGGACCGGGAGATGTTGGAGCAGTTGTCTACATGAAAAATCTAAGTCATAGAACACAGCTTGAAGACATCATTGACTTTTTCGGCGGATACACCATCATAAGGGATTCTATTAAACTCCAGTACAAAGACGACATTCCTACCGGCGACGGAATGGTAGAATTTGTAAGTCGAAGAGAGGCGGAAGATGCAGTCAAGAAACTTGCCGAGAAGCCTATGCTTGGAAAGCCGATCAAGTTGCTGTTTTGAGCCCTTCGGTTGAAAGGTATTATTTAAGTTTGTTTTATAGTTGGGCTGGGAAAAGTCTTAGGTATTTAGAGCTGCAATTTTATTAGTTATCACGTCAGTAATAGTTGTTTGCTTCCATCTTAAAATTTCAGATGAAATGTGATTAAGCCATGCATCGTTCTAATAAACTACTTTTGAGTTGTTCATAATCTGAAGCAAAGGTGCCAAGATGAATATTAAGGGGTCTGCTGGTTGTGATTTGATTCTCAAGACAACTTAATAATAATAATAATAATGATGAATTTATATAGCGCCAGATAAGTCAGAGGCGCTTACGAAGGTTCCTTTGGATCGGAAACTTCGAAGAACACGCTATTTTCATAGACATGAGAAAGCAATGCGAGTGAACTCCTTGCCTAAGGGAGTTACGCTGGTGACGCAGGTGAGGCTTGAACTGCCGACCTAACGATCAACAGGCGAGCGCTCTACCGCTCTGCCACCAGCGCCTCCATTCATTTTATTCATTCATCTGATCAGAAATGAGAACTGATGATAATTATGGTGTTTTTGGATATGACTTGTGGAATCCGTTTTGTATCTCCAGCTGGTTGTCTGACAGTAAATCTGGAAATGTAATAAGCTTTAAATAAACTAGACAAAATAACTTTACAAAGTTCCGGTAGGCAGCTTTTTTCCATGCCTGTTAAGAGTTTCCTACATCAGGAGTTAGAACAGAGATTGATTGATGGTTGCTAAGTATTGCTCCAGTATGTATATCTATTCAATTCATTTTTGCTGGATTCGTCTTCAAGATTGAGTCATTGGTGACTTAATTTTGTAATTTGTCTTCGCTGGTAAATCATCAGGATGCTGTCGAATAAGCTGTAACTATGCTATTGTGAGAATTTGTTGAGATGCAGTGTTTAAAGTAGAGATGGGAATCGAACCCTAATTTAAGAGTTCGGTTCGGTTGTGGCTATAGTTCGGGTTCGGTTCGCTAGTGGTTACAGTTCGGGTTCGGTTCGGTAGTTGTTAAAGTTCGGGTTTGGTTTGGAATAGCTATGGCTCAAGCTAGATTCGATGATAATTGCATTAAAAAATAGTTTATTAATTCAAGACATTTAAAAAAATTAAGGTTCCATATTGTATTTGAAAAAAAATTACATTTTTAATGTTTCTGTACTCATTCGAGCTCTTCGCTCACTCATAGTCATGTTGCTGACACTAAGCGTGCCTTTCCTTCTGTAACAAACGTTTCCAGCTTTTGCTTGCTCCATTTAGAACCGTTTGCTAACTTATTAGTATTTGCCATATTATTTAAGTTGTTCTATATAATAAATACAACAAAATAGGTAATTCAAGCGACACGACCGCACGGTGTAATAAGCTACGCGAGAAAGAAAGTAAACATAACAACAAAGATGTGCATAAGTTTCCATAAGACAAACAATAACAGCGATATTAAATACAGAAAACAAAATAACGATTTTTATTTCAAGAATATTTCATAGTCAATATTTAAATTTAAAAAATAGGTTCGATGAATTTAGCATGGGTTCGTTCGGGTTTGGTTCGTTCCGAGCGAAACAGGGTTCGGTTCGGTCAACAACTAAGTTCGGTTCGGTAAAAAGTAGGGTTCGAGTTCGGTTCGATTCCCATCTCTAGTTTAAAGCAGATTAATATGACGTAATAAGTATGTTAAAGCAAATCTTGTATGTTGAAAAAAATTTAAACTTTCTGTGATTGATATATTATATTTTATACTTGCTCACCACAGATCTCCAAGTTCAAGTAGCAGAGGTGTCTTCATTGCATTTAGAAGAAGGAAAATAAGAAAGGAATAAACAGTTTCATTTTCTTATTATTTGTGTTGTATTCTCAAGGGATTTTTTTTATTATTGTAAGTAATTAATTAATTTCTAGAATTTTGTTTTCATTGTTGTGTTTTGATTTAAAATAAATTTAATGGGGTATTATTTAAGTGAAACTTTTATTTTTTTGTACTAAGAATTTCAGTAGCTGACGTATGGTGTTTTTTCTAGTTTTTTTGTATTGTTAACTAGGGCGAGATTTTTCCGTGTTGTTCGCTAGGTGAAAGTAATAAAGTAAGTTCCCCAGTGTTTGATAGCAGATCATTTGCTTTATTATAGTAAAAAGCGTATTTTAATAACTTTTGCAACTAATGCTGTTAAATATAACCATTGTAGTCGTCATTAGCCTTGTTTGATAATATATATTCAAAATACGATCGTTATCAAGATTTGTTATTGTCATTTTATTTAAAAGCTCATTTATTTGAATATTTTTGAGAAAATTTAGTAGTATATATAACATAAATATATATTTATATAGTACAAATAATTAATATCAAACAATGTAAATAAAAGCCAATGCCACTAAGGGCTCTTATGAGTAATTGAAATAAAATGGCAATGCAAAAATATTAATATACATTGTATTTTAAATGTGTTTTATTGAGCGTTTTGCCCGATGGGCAGATTCGCTGTTTAACCAACCAAGAACGTTTCTAAAAGAAAAAAACAAGACTGCGTCTAGATGTGCCCCCAAAGCGTTTTCCCCATCTTACCATGCCACCAAAATCGCGTGGTGACATTACAAGTTTCGCACAATAGCATCGCGCAGTGACGTCACACGGGGGTTACGCACACTAACATTATGCAGTGACGTCACACGGGGGTTTCGCACACTAGCATCGTGTAGTGACGTCACTCGGAAGTTTCGCACACTAACATTATGAAGTGACATCAATACTCTCAAGGATTATGGAAAAGATAGTGGTACAGCGATTCGTCTATCCAATCCTGGGAGGTTCGGGGTACAACCACTACTTCCATGACCAATATGCTTTCCGTCCTACGGGATCCACAACGGCGGCACTAATCAGCCTGACACTACGCATTTCAGAACAACTCCACCCGTATGTCCACGTTATAACGCTGGACTTTTCTAAGGCCTTCGATACTGTCAGCCACTCAGAGCTTATGAGAAAGTTTGCCAAACTACCAATAGAAGACGAGGCGTACAACTGGCTGGCTGACTTCCTTAGAGGGCGAATGCACTGCACTAAATTCCAAAACCAAGTGTCGTCATTAAAAGAAATAAATGCAAGCATCGTCCAAGGTTCAGGAATTGGACCCAGTTGCTACATTGTTGCGGCATCGAACCTCTCCCCCAGCATAGATGGTAACCGTCTAGAGAAATATGCAGATGATACATACCTTATAGTACCACCGGGTAATTCTCGCTTAATCGTTGATGAGCTCGCGAGCATACAGACATGTGCCAAAAAAAATAACCTAACTTTAAACGATTCAAAAACAAAGGAGTTGATTGTACGTCGCCCCAGAACAAAGACAAACACACTCCCTACCCCTTTGGTCGGAATAGAAAGGGTAGATACAATGAATGTGCTGGGAGTCCTGATCGACGGAAAACTCTCATTCCGGGAACACGTTGACTGGATCAGCACAAAATCTGCACAGTCTTTGTATGCACTAAGAAACTTACGGGCTGTGTGGCCGGGAGCTCTGGATGGTCACGGAGGCGACACTTATATCCAGGATCACCTACGCCTCTCAATCATGGTGGGGTTTCATAGGTTCGGGAGATCTTCAACGCATCCAGTCGGTCATTAGGAGGGTGACACGCCAGGGTTTCTTGGCTCCCGACCGCCCTGATTTTGTACGCCGTGGCGGATTCAACTCTGTTCAACCGGGTTCTGTCTAACCGCCTTCACGTCCTTCACCATCTTCTCCCAGACGTCAAGAAATCAGGATATCACCTTCGTCCTCGAGCTTACGACAGAGTTATTCCGCATGCAGATTCCATACTCAGAAAAACCTTTATCCATAGATCGTTGAACTCAAAATAACTTAAACAATGCCGAACGCTATGTTAAATCTCTGAAAAAGACAAGTTTTAGATTTTATTTTAAGTCTTTAACTCGTATTCCTTTTTATTTAATTCTTTTTTTTATTATTTTATTATTTAAATGTAAACCGCTGTGCGTCATTGTCAGGCTGGATAATAAAGATTTACTTACTTACTTACTTATCACACGGAGGTTTCGCACACTAACATTATGCAGTGACGTCACACGGAGGTTTCGCACACTAGCATCGTGTAGTGACGTCACACAGCGTCATCCTAGTGACGTCACTCGGAAGTTTCGCACACTAACATTATGCAGTGACGTCACACGGCGTCATCCTCGTGACCTAGTGACATCACACAAAGGTTTCGCACACTAGCATCGTGTAATGACATCACTCTGAGGTTTCGCACCGTCATCGTAATGACGTCACACGGGTGGCCTTTTCATTAAAAACGCACAATCACCCTATACTTCATCCCTTCACGAAAAACAACCAACCCTTTCGGTTACTGTTAAAATTAATTTATCTGTTTCTGTACATTTTGAATAAAAGTGTGGCATTAAAAAACGTTTTTTTAAATATTTTTGTAATAAACTCAATTCTTTTTTGCTAGATTCTTCCAAACTAGTTACAGTTGGAAGTCCTAAATTGTCTATTACTATTGCAGTGCTAATTTCCATAAGATGAACAAGTTCAAAATATGAAAATGAACATTTTTTAAACAAGCAAAGATAAAAAAATAAATTTTTTAAAGAAATGCTTTTGAGTTGAGCCTTTTATATCTCGATAATTCAGGCGTCTATATAGTCTTTGGTTACATCATGAGAATCGTAAAAAGTGCGCCTAAATATTGCGTCTGGAAGTTTGGTCCACATTTTATTTTTCAATTTTCTTATAACTTTCTTATTTGGGGTCTCACAACTTATGTTTTTGTTTCCTTGTCTTAAAGCGTTATTAATCTATATTACTGGAAATTTTCATGGCTATAAAGTGCCCCTAACGCTGTAACTCTGACCCACTATTTTGTCGGTCAGAATAGCAAAATCGCGAGCTGACGGCCATTATCGTCATCACCTTAGTGACTAAGGTGACTGACTAAGGCTTAGTCAATCCTTAGTTATCGAATTACTTATTAAACTATTAAAACATTGTGATGTATATTAATCATTTATGTTTGTTTACAACATTTTATCCTTTATTTACAAAAAATAAACAAATTTACGTTAAAAACTTTTCCAGCAGATTATTTCAAATTTGTTTTTATAGATTATTATTATTCAATTATTTGAAAAATTAATTGTTGTATATATGGTTTAATTGGTGTGACTTTAGTAGTTTAAGTGAAAAATGAATAAAACCGTTAAAATCAACGCGTAACACAAACATCGTTTACGGCGTCTACGCTCTCTAAGATTTGATCACCACAGACAAACAGAGACGAGTGAAGTTAAATAAAAGCATTTATTAATGTATTAAAGAATTACAGAACTAAAACCAATTATGACAAACAGATAATGGTTCTAATATATAACACTAAATGACTACAACAATGTGATTGGATAAGTAAAAAACACAAAAAACCTAATGAACAAGCCAAGAAAATGAATAAATAAAAATGCTACTCTAAAATCAATTCCAACTGAAAACATGCCAGAAATCTGAATGGACTTCCATTATTTACAAAAAACATGCACTGGTCCATTATTACATGCATTGCTCAATTATTACATGCACCGACTCACAACTACACACTCAAGTTCATTAGACAGAGCATTTAACCCCACATGAATGCTTCAGCTTAGATTTCCCATCATCTTGTTGTTTCTGCTGCCAAAGGAGGCAGTCCCACTGAGTAGTTTAGTCCAATCTATCTGGTTGAGAAATACTTCTCTCTCAAGCCATTCTTCATAATTCTCTTTGAATTCTTTGCTCAACTCCACCTTCCAGCCTAGGACGCTCTGCAACCGGTTGTCAACTGGTACGAAATCACCAAGAATTGAACTGACCAATCCCGATTGAGTCATTACCCCAGGGCCACCACTACTTCCTACAGCGGGAGATCCACTGTCACTTTGCTGCTGGAAGACTGCTCCGCTGTTGATGCCCTGGTGATGTTGGTAACGTCTGGCATTGAACCTCTCAACGCATGCCCTGAGTGAACATTCCTCTGCCTGGAAATCCCAAGGTCTTGCATCCATGTCTGAGCAAAAAAAATTATTGTTTGTGGGACTTATTTTTATTTAAATAAGCATCATTATCATCTCCATGATGATGACAGTTGACCCAAATTAACAATATACTCACCATTGCCGTAAGCCCAGTCGTCCGTAAGCCTGTGCCTGACTTTCTGGTAGATGGCCGACATGGTTTTCATGTTACTTTTTCTCCACTGTCGACCGAGATATTTAGTCTGCATCTTCAACAGTTTGAGCACGTACAGTTGCATCATCGGTTGTCGTACCTTCAAGGTTCGCTTCAGGATAGGAGCAGATTTGAAAACCACCAACATCTGTGAAAAATGAGTAGATGTATATTAGTGGCAGTCATATAGGGGAGCGAGAACTTCGGAATAAAGAATTTATATCTGGAGAGATATAGTACAAGTATATGTCAAATGGAAAGAAATTATCGATAAAACGTTATGTAATGTACATTCTCACGAATTGCGTTCAGTCAATTGTTTTCGAGCTGATTTCGCCCGCACTAACTACAAAGCCTTTTCTATTAAATGTTCCAGTCCTCGCATTTATTCAAGTATATCGATCTTAAAGTATCTCATTATTTAAAAAATCTTTAAAAACATATCTACTATTATAAGACTCATAATTTAAAAAAATAATATATGTATGTGTGTATATATGTCAATATATGTATTTCTATTGCGTATTCAGTTGTTTTATTTTGTTATATGCATTCCTCAGCTCAGATCTCGTTTGCGAAATTTGGGTTTGTTCATAGTTATAGGTCACCCAGTTAGCCGGAATTATTTCCCTTCGGATGTACCTTTTGAGCAAATGACTCTGTTTTATTTCTAATTGCACACACCAGAATACAATAAAAAAGCTCACCATTGTCCTAGAATGCTTCCACTTAGTAAGCTTGTTGAGAACCCTCAAGAGATTGATACATGCAAATAGATTCCTCCAACAATATTCCTGGTTGTCTCCAGACTCCTGTGAAAATTATTCAATTATTTCATCAGTGATGTAATGTCAACAATAATAATAATAATAACTATTTATATTACTGTTAAGAAGTGATGCAATACTTTCAAAAAACTTGCCTCAAAATTAACATCTAAGAATACGAAGTACACACATGAAAAACAACGGCTTTCGTAACAAAGCAGTTTTCAAATTGTTTTTAACCATTCGCCAGGAGGCAAAAATCGCTAATCAAACATAAGTCTGAATTTATGAATAACCAAATAATTAAAGTATTCGCCAGGTGTCGGGAACATAAACCTTAATAACTCAATATTTAAATTATTCTCCTTTTTTTTATTATAGTTTATAGTCCTTTACACCAGGTGTTTTAAGACTGAAATATCTGTGTAGGAAGCACCTAAGCACTTCCTGTCGTAGATCATATTTGATCTTTTCAACTGTCCCTCCTCCTTTATCCAGGCTTGGGACTGGCTCGCAATTAAATTATTCGCCATGTGGCTGTGTTTTATTTTGGCTTTACGACACATTTTTAAAAATATAAAACAGTTGCTGATATTTAATTAATATAATAATGGCCATATTTCTACAATATAAAACTTAGCTCTACCAATGATTCAGCTGTCAGTTCATGTTGATCCCCAATAATGCATGAAGGATAATCAATGACAGGGATGCTAAAAAGTAATAATAGCTTATTATAGCTTTTAAAAATTATAGCTTTTAAAATTAGCAGCAGCATCATCTTATTACACAATCATCACAACAACCACCATTGTAAACCATCACAGCAATTACACAACATCTACAATTCAAATTCAGGAAAAATACCAATGCTTTACTCTGATCAAACTAGATAATAAAAAGATACACCAGACTTCCAATTTAAAAAACTCCCAGATAATCAGATCTCAAAACCAGAAACTTATTGCTTTTAACTATCTACTTAAAACATACAACGGGCCAAAAAAATCATGCTAAAAAAATGAAGACCCACTTATTCTTGGCACACACGTGGGATGTGATGTTCTGGTTGAAAAACTTCAGAATAAGGGGGATGCAGTTGGCAAAAACAAGGTGCTGACTCATATATTCAAACTGTATTTAAAATATTAATTAATTATTCAAACTGAATTTAAAATAATAATTAATTAACTAAAAAATAAATTGAAAAGTTGATAAAAGTAATTCAAGTTGAGAAACATACATACATACATACATACATACATACATACATACAATGACACAGATCTAAAAAATATCGTAAAAAATCTCATAGATCTTTCTTACTATTAGTATTTTTATCATCGATGCACAAAACATTGAAATTTTCTTCACAAAAACCTACCTGATAAACGTGATTTATCTTGAAATGTTTGAGCAAAAGGAGGATGATTGCGGAGACTGCCTTCACGATGATCTCTTTGTGTCTGTTTGCATCGATTCCGAGTTTCATGGAATATATGATCGACGAACCTCCCCTTGGAGACATGTAAAAAAGTTACAAATTATGATAGCAAGTGTAATGTAGTTATGATGACGATGACAACAATATCGCACGTGTTCGAGATATCAATGTTGATGATGATGATGACAACAACAATATAACACATGTTCGAGATAGCGATGTTGATCATGATGACTGTAAGATGAAGATGTCACATCTTACGTATATTTGTGTAAATAGCTTATTTTATTGTCTTTTATTATGTTAATTGGTGTATTATGTATGTGCATCGCTTGTATATGTATCCTGATTGGTCATTGTATATATACCTTTGTTCTAATTGGTCGGCGTATATCTATGTATATATATATATATATATATATATATATATATATATCATCATCATCATCATCATCATCATTTATTTTTGAAACGTCCCTATTCCACGCTATGCTAGGGTTGGACGTTTTTTCCATATCAGACCCTCCACAAGTCACAATCCAGGGCAGACTGTCGCTTCAGGCCGAGCTCATAAATTCTTCTTCAAGCCCATAGCTAACTTTTCACATCCGTCTAGGCCCAGAAAAGGAAGCGCGGACCTTGTCGACCTTGTTTGATCAGGCGACGTTCGAGCCGGCATGAAATTCTTTGTTTTGTTACCCATATGGAATTTGGAGCAAAGTTTTATATATATATATATATATATATATATATATATATATATATATATATATGTCAATCCTTTTCCTTTTCTGTAACCTCAGTATATATATATATGTATGTATATATATAAACTCTGCCTCGCTAATTGCGAGCCAGTCCCAAGCCTGGTTAAAGGAGGAGGGACAGTTAAAAGGATCAAACTTTGATCCACGACAGGAAGTACTTATGTGATTCCTACATACAAACAATTCAGTCTTAAAACACTTGGTGTAAGTGTAAAGGACTATAAACTATCATAAAAAATATATATATATATGTATATATATCAACTCCGCCTCGCTAATTGCGAGCCAGTCCCAAGCCTGGAGAAAGGAGGAGGGAAAAGTAAAAAGGGTCAAATTCTGATCCATGACAGGAAGTACTTAAGTGCTTCCTACATACAGCCATTAGAGTCTTAAAACACCTGGTGTAAAAGACTATAAACTATTATAAAAAAAAATATATAAAAAAATAAAAAAAGTATATATATCAATTCCGCCTCGCTAATTGCGAGCCAGTCCCAAGCCTGGATAAAGAAGGAGGGCCAGTTAAAAAGATCAAATTTTGATCCACGACAGGAAGTACTTATGTGCTTCCTACATACAGCCAATTCAGTCTTGGTGTAAAGGACTATAAACTATAAAAAATATATATATATAGGAAGCCTCGCTAATTACGAGCCAGTCCCAAGCCTGGAGAAAGGAGGGAAAAAGTAAAAAGGATCAAATTCTGGTCCAAGACAGGAAGTACTTAAGTGCTTCCCACATACAGCCATTAGAGTCTTAAAACACCTGGTGTAAAGGACTATAAACTATTATAAATATATATATATATAATATATATATATATATATATATATATATATATATATATATATATATATATATATAGGAAGAACACCGCCTCGCTAATTGCAAGCCAATCCCAAGCCTGGATAAAGGAGGAGGGACAGTTGAAAAGATCAAATATGATCTACGACAGGAAGTACTTAGGTGCTTCCTACAGAGCCAATTTAGTCTTAAAACTAAGCTTCTGCGTCCCGTTATTTTTTTGGAACGATACGATACGATTTCTGAAATTTGTCTCGAATTAAACGATAAGATACGAGACGCCTCGATCAATAACGAGGTGATTCCGATACGATACGATATCGGGATCTCGACTGAAGTGGAAATTTTGTCTCGAATAAAACGAGATAACATAGAATGATGAACTATACGCGACAGACAATATTAATAACTACATTAAAGAAATTCATTGAAAAAAAATATTTAAATATTAAAAAATTTATAAAAATTTACAAAATTTATTTGTTTTTTAAAACTTGAAATAAGTTTCATTTGTTTAGTTTCGGTACATCTATTTGTCTAAATTTAGACTCTAAATGATGACAAATGCGAGAAAGTACCTGTATGCAAGAATTAAGAAAGTGAAGAAAACCCAGCAGGTTTATTTATAGGCGATGGCGAATCCGGTTGGCAAGAAAGAAGCTGGGAAAGTTTCGAATTCCAGCTGCAGACGACGTGCACACTACAGGTGGCACACACATACTCACACACAACCAAGAATATCATCGAGATTATAAAGATATATCTTAGATGAGCTACTATTACGGTCAATTACGGATATCGAAACACTAAAATAATCATTCCAATTCTATGTAACAAATTTTAAACAAAGTTTATGAAACAGACTAAACCAAAACAGAAACATAGAATGATCATTACTATTACATTACTCATTAATAATAATAGTCATCGATGTCAGCGAGTACGATTGCCTTGTAGGGCTTGTAGTATCAGTAGTATGCAGAGCTCGACTAGCAGCCTAAGAGGAGCGTGGATTTTTTGCTGCCGGTTCCCAGACTAAAAATAGTAAATAATGGGGCTACAGGCTGTCTGGAAAACCGAATTTAAAGTGGGGATGATAATAGTTATAAACTTCTGTCAATAGGTAGATTAATTAATCAATGTTGATGAATCAATTGCAAATATTCACAGTTGTGACAATCGTTAATTAAATATGTATGACTTTCGTTATTTATTGGAAAATACTTTATTAAAATCTCGGTATTTGTTTCGAGACTTTATACGAGAACCAAATTTAAGTCTCGCTATTTTATTTCGATACGAGACTCCTTCCGCAGGCTGTATCGTTTCAATGGCGATACGGGATCTCCCATTCCGTTTTGAAATATCGATTGATTTCGAGATAACGATTACGGGACGCAGATGCTTACTTAAAACACTTGGTGTAAAGGACTATAAACTATCATAAAAAATATAAAAAAAATTAATCAAGAGGAGCTAGTCGGTTCATGAGATCTAAATTTAGAGTCTTAGAGAACAGACTCTGTAGTTAAGCAAGTTGATAAAAGTTATCTAATAGAATCAAAAGAGATTTCTGAAACGTGAGATATTGTTAGATTGAGTCAGTGCGAAAGAAGTACTAAGCCGGAATTATAATTCGAGAAATATTGTGCTATAAATAACTTCAAGCTTCATCGTTACGAATCGCTAGCGAGCTAATTCGGCAACGTTTAAAATGACAACTAAGATGATGACAAAAATATCGCACATGTTTGAGATATCGATGATGACAGCAACAATTTATTTCTTTGAGATATCAATGTTGATTACGATGACAAATTGATAAAACATTTAAAATCCAACTTGTTGTTGTTATCGTACGGAGACTCGGGAGGGAGAAGATCGGCCAGAATGTTCACGGATTCTGTTTTCGCTTTCGACGTCGGAGCAGCAGCAAGCAGAATTTTGAGTAATGCGATCTGTATTACAATAGTATTCACATGATAATGCAATCTGTATTACAATAGTATTCACATGATAATGCAATCTGTATTACAATTATGTTCACATGATAATGCAATCTGTATTACAAATATGTTCACATGATAATGCAATCTGTATTACAATTATGTTCACATGATAATGCCATCTGTATTACAATTGTGCACACATAATAATGCCATCTGTATTATAATTGTGTGCACATAATAAATAGTATAATAATAATCAATATAATGCATTTAAAGCGCCTTGGCAAGCGACTAAGGCGCCATGAAACAGCACGTTGGGATCACACAGAGTTACCTGCCATCCACGCTTTTCTAGGGGCTGTTCCTTATTATTGTACAGTACAATATTGTATAATCGTACAGCTGTTGTATGCAGTTAGTCATACAAATTAAATTCCTGAATTCACTACTGAAAACGTACGAATTAAACAGTATCGTCTATACAAGCTTCCGCATGCAAATTAAAAAAACTAATAAAAGCAATCAAAAATGCAAACTGACCATGTACTGAGGCAGAGAAGGATACATAACTTGATACAACAACTCTACTGGTGTATCTTCTATGTCACCTTCGGTCTATAGTGCAGTAAAAAAATGGATTTTATATATATATATATATATAGTGTTAGTACTCACCATGATTAGCACAGCCCTCATCATCATCGTTGTTATCATTAACCTTTATCATTCTCAAATTCAAACGAATTAAATATTATAATTAATCAACCATCACGATCCCACAATCATCATAATCATGATCACTTAAATCATCATCATCACCATTGAAAGTGGATTCCTGGTCATGTCTTCTTCTTTCTTCACTTGAAGTTCTCCATAAGATACATACAAGTGCTGGGAAATTCAAAAAAAATAACAACTATTTAGTTAATTAAACTGTAGAATAGACTTTGACCAGTTACTAATAAATAAAAATAAAAATAAATAATATATATATATATATATATATATATATATATATATATATATATATACCTAACAAAACAAATAACTGAATATAATATCAACCGTTTAATAATAATAATAATAATAATAATAATAATAATAATAATAATAATAATAAACTCATTAAAATGTGCTTACCTGGTGGAGAACGCTGACACTTTCGTGTATCGGCAGAGGAAGACCTGCCAGCGACTTGCGGTCGTTTTTAACATAGAACCCAACGAACTTTGACCTTGTCTGATCTAAGAAATTTTCTAGGTCTTTTTGTCTGTTGAGTGGAAAGGAAAATAAAATATTTTTATAATAAAAAACAAAACATTATAATTAAAAATACCAAATCAACAAAACATATTTAAAAATAATGTTATGTCGCAATTTTATCGAAATCTCTGCATATGTCGCGAAGTGTTTAAAACAAGATCCAACCTGACTTTCGGAAGCCACGGCAAAGCTTTTTCTGGCTGAGGAGAAGCGGGTCTGGGAGGAGTCACGAGACCTTCTTCATCACTGATTGGATCTCCGTTACCGTTGTCCATCCCACCTTCGTCAGATCCAGGACAGCAGCCAATTAAATCTTCTAAACTTGTTTGTTTTGTGATCCCTCTCTGAATGTGGTCAGTTTGTAAACAAACCAATCATCAAACATCCGTCACAATCACACGCGTGCATAATAAATATGCCTACCTTTCTAGCTCCTCCACCTCCTCTAGCTTTCCTCCTCACCTGCTGATGCTGCTCTATTAGGTCAGCTGCTGATGCAGGTGGAGATGAAGCCCTCATGTGCTTGCACACCTGTCGTAGTGATGATGATGATCAATTTAAAGCAGTAAACAGTAATAAAGATACTGATAGAGAAGACATATTCACACACGACAACTTCTAAGAAACAGTGTTATATGACGTCAATAAGATCATCTTAGTTACGACTATGTGCTTTGTCACTGCTACCGTAGTTACGACTACGTACTATGACACTGCTACCGTAGCGATAAGGGTGAATGTAATCGCGGTTTGACGACGACAACGTCACACAAACAACAAACCTCGTGCGTGTTTTCAACAATCGGTGGAAGTCCAACCTTGACCCTGCACTTGTTCTTCAAGTCGAAAGTGCTGTCCAGTCCACCAAGAATCATCTTAATAACAAAATCATTTAATCGTATTGTCAGGACTCGAACCAGACCGGCTCAACGAACCGAAACAACTCACGAGAATAACTTTCCAGAGAAGCAGGAGAATTTTTTTGATCGGGTAATGAGAGGCCGTCCCCCCGCAGAACCGGGTGACCATGGCAAACAGGGTCACCACCAAGGAATCTTCCCCGGTCGATGCTAGCACTTTTTAAATCGTAACAATGGTCGAAATAATGTAAATATTTTATTTAAAAAATACATAAATATACTCAATGAAAACTAGAATATGATACATCATTATCATCATAATCATCAACACCATGACTTACATCAGCATTATCCTCACCAGGACTTACATCATCATCATCATCATCATGTCTTACATCCACATAATCATCTACTTACATAAATCTGTTTTCATGTTCTCCCTAAGTTCTTTGATGTCTTCCCCTTCTCCATCTCTCTCGTATCTCATCGTCTCCAGCATTGTGTACATGATGTTCAGGATGATTCTGAAAACAACAGTGGAGATCATGATAATAGTAGTAGTAACAATAAAATTCATGATAATGATTATTTCGACATAAAATTTATTTTATTGAGGCCTACTGGTCCAGCAGAAACCCAAGTATCATCTGTTTCAGCTCAGTATACCCATTTTGACATTTTCCATAACATAAAAACTGCACAAATGGCTAAAACTAAGTAGAAAACAAATATAAACAGTGAGTGTTTGGACATGTCAGTAGTAACAATCCAGTGACCAAAGATTGATGATGATGATGTAAGTCATGATGATGATTATGCTCAGGCAATAACAATAACCTTAGATCAACGCTATCGGAAATGCATGTTGAAGATTTGTTCTGATTTTCATGCTGCAATCTAAATAAGTAAACAGAAGTTAACAATTAACTCTAAATATACACATTACAACATTTAATTCTAAATAGACACATTAAAACATTTAATCCTAAATATAGACACATTAAAACATTTAATCCTAAATATAGACACATTACAACATTTAATTCTAAATATAGACACATTGCAACATTTAATTCTAAATATAGACACATTACAACAGTTGCAATAACACTAATGGTTATCATGGGATCACAAGCTATGCTGTCTTAAAGTTTGACAATGTTTAACATGGCCCTAGACCTCTGAGCCACCAATCACTTATCTAACCTTAATCACAGAACAAACAGAAGCAGCCATTTATAAGTTCCTACCCACGCCCTCTTGCAGACGATGGTGACGCCGGCAGGATTCGAATCACCGACTTTTAGGTCTACAGGCAAACGTCCTACTGCTATACCATTGGCGTCCGCACAAAACAAATATGCAATTTTAACTTATTACAGTCAGCAATAAGAGAACACAACTCAAGAAAACAGCATAAACTTTATAAGCAACAACACACAAAAAATACAAAAAGTACTAACTCCAGTTCCAGGTTGAGAAGTGGAACGCAAGCTTGGAAAGCCCCGCACTCAAACAAGAGTTGTACGTTCTTTACAACATTGTACGTATGCTCTTCTTTTGTACTGCATTCTGCAAACCTACCTGTTATCATTGTGGTTTGTACATTATCGAACAGATTAATTGAAACAAGATGAAATTTTTTATAAACTATTTTATCTGTCATTATTAAATCCCTCAACCAATCACAAAACACATGCTACACACTGTGCAACGCTCGCTAGACTGTGTTAAGAAGTAAAAAACTGACAGTGTTGCCATTACAAACAATAAAAATATTGCTAAAGCAAGAAATGCAAAAAATTTTTTCGTTTCAATTAATCTGTAGTTGCTGTACATGCCCGTTGTGAAACAATCAAACGATATGTCACCATGGTGACATCCTACAACACAAATCCGACTGACCTTGACACAAGAACAGAAGAGACCTCGTGACGTTCAACCTTATTTGCCGGTCAGAAACTTCGGTCATGTCAATCAATCGCATGACGTGACATGTTCTTTCGTTGCTGCTTAATGTGGCCCATGTCCTGTCTCCATCTTAAACAGGAGTCACATAAGTGGCAATACAGGTTAAAGCATACATACATACATACATACATACATACATACATACATACATACATGCATACATACATACATACATATATATATATATACATACATACATACATACATACATACATACATACATACATGCATGCATACATACATACATACATACATACATACATACATACATACATTCGTACATACATACATACACACACCCGCATACATACATACATAGTAGAATAAGTACCAAATATTTAGAATGTTACTGAGGTAAGCTAATTTAAATAATAATAAATAAAATTAAATATATAAAATAACTATAAGCAAAGAACTCTCAAAGTAACACAGAAAATAATCAATTACAAATATGAGTAAAGATAACTTACAATAGGTCTTCAATAATTCGTCAAAGCAGGTTTTATTAGCAAAGAACTCGCTCTCCTCAGAATAACTGTATAATTCTGTCGATTGGTAAATATAATTCAATTGAAATTTTAAAAAACAATAAAATATAACATGAAACAAGTGAGAGCAAATAATAACAGTGCAATAACAGTTCAATAAAGAAGAAAACCAACCAACCAGCCATTTCATTTTCGTAACTGTCGGAATCGGCATAAGTGAAGGAGATGTCCGGAGAGTCAGCAGACAACTGAAGATATAACAGAGAAAAAAATACCGTCAGTTGCACGATTTACAAACTCATTCACATTGATTATTTACAAATAAAAAAACTCAGATTTTAATTAAAAACTCAACAGCCTCTACCAAAAACAACTCTTAACGTTTACTTATAACTATAACAGTATAACAAAAGACTAAATAAATCCTTAAAAATATCTAGAAATAATAATTGATTTTATCACTAAAAAACACATAGACATCAAAATAGACAAGGTACACGATGACAATATAATAACACAAATAAAAGTCTATAGAAGTAAAGGAAAAATGAGTTTTTCAACACATACTTTGATTTCAAATACACTCGTTTTAGAAAGTCGAAAGATGTTCAAATTAAGTTGTTTTTACCAATGCTTTTATTAACTCGTCGGCTCTGTTTCTCTGTCTGTTTCTCTGTTTCAAATCTTGCAATCAATTTTTGAGTCACTTCCTGATGATAGATTTTTTTCAAATTTTGCATACATGCTCAAGATAGAAGACAATGCAATATTCAATTATTAGTTTTACAATAAGTCAATTAATTTAGTTAATTTTCTTGAGGATTTTATATATATATATATATATATATATATATATATATATATATGTTTATTATATTTATTTGTTGTATATTGCGACTTTAATATAAAATAAAAGAGTAATATAAGAAAAAATTGATTGCAAAATTTTTGTTTATGAGCTTAATGGAAATCGCAATGCTCTTCGAACCATATTACGCCAGGCCAGACTTTAATATAAAATAAAAGAGTAATATAAGAAAAAATTGATTGCAAAATTTGTGTCTTAATTACATATAAGAGCATTGGTTTTAAAAATTCGTTTTTATTTTTAATTGAATCATGTATTGTGTGTGGCTTTCTCTGTACACAAATCTTGCAAGTAAAATTTAACCAGCTTTTTGACTAGCTAGGAAGCTGAAACTTTCAGCATAGCTTTATATTGGATGACAATACATGATTCAATTAAAAAAATAAAAAAGAGGAAACAAAAAGCTATATATATATATATATATATATATATATATATATATATATATATATATATATATATATATATATATATATATATATATATATATATATATATATATATATATATATATATATATAAATGAATGTTTGTATGTATGTTAATGGCCTTTATGCATTGCTACACCATTCATCCGATCGTAATGAAATTTTCACACAACCTTGAGAGTCAAGAGGAATCAAATATAAAAAAAAATTTGAAATCCGTCACAAAATGAGCGGAGCGGAGCGGGTGAGCGAGCGGGAACTATATATATATATATATATATATATATGTATGTGCGTATGTATGTGTGTATGTATGTATGTGTATGTGCATGTATGTGTGTCTGTGTGTGTGTTTATATATGTACTAGCGGAGGTTTTTAGAGGTTTTTCTAATGTTTGTCTCTTTCTCTCCCGTTTCCTTTCCCACCTGCTTTCCCACTCCTGTTCGCTTTCCCGTTTTCGGTCGTTTTCCCGCTCCCGGTCGCTTTCCCGCTCCCGGTCGCTTTGCCGTTCCCGGTCGCTGTCCCGTTCCCGCTCACGTTTGCTCTCCCATTCCCGCTCACGCTTGCTTTTCCGTTCCCGCTCGCTGTCCGTTCTGGGTCGCTTTCCCGTTTCTATAATAGACAAACTAACCCACAAACATTCATATATATATATATATATATATATATAGTCTTAGCAAATCTATTTTACGTTTTATAGGATAACAGAAGTTATGAAAGAATGTAAAAGAGAAAATGAGCGTAAACAGGAACGGGAGAGCAACCGTGACCGGGAATGGGAGAGCAAGCATGACCGGGAACGGGAGAGCAAGCGTGAGCGGGAACGGGAAAGCGACCGGGAACGGGAAAGCGACCGGGAACGGGAAAGCGACCGGGAACGGGAAATCGACCGGGAACGGGAAAGTGACCGGGAACGGAAAAGCGACCGGGAACGGGAAATCGACCGGGAACGGGAAAGCGACCGGGAACGCGGAAAGCGACCGGGAACGCGGAAAGCGACCGGGAACTCGGAAAGCGACTGGAATCGGGGGAGCAAGCTTGGAAGGAAACGCGAGCAAGAGAGAAAATCGATAACAAAACTTCTGAGCGGGAAAGCGACCGGGAGCTGGAAAACGACCGGGAACGGAAAAGCGACCGGGAACGCGACGAAAACGGGAAAGTGGAGAAGGAAACGGGAGCGAGAGAGACAAACATTAGAAAAACCTCTAAAAACCCCGGGCAACGCCGGGTAACCCCGCTAGTATATATATATATATATATATATATATATAGCTTTTTGTTTCCTCTTTTTTGTTTGTGTTGAAAAACTCATTTTTTCCTTTACTTGTTTTGTAAATAACTTTATTTTTCACTGCACAATAAATAGTTTTTGTTTTATTGCTGCACTATTAATAGTTTTTGTTGTAGTTCTCTTGCACATTTCATTAATTTTTCAAGAGATTTTTTCAAAAATTAATAAACTGCTTAGATCATTAAATTGGAATTATTATTGTGATTTAAAAATATATAATTATTATTATGAAAATATAATTAAAAACACCGGAAATAATTTTTGCAGATTTGAGTTTTTATTCTTTACTTCTTTTAAAATAAGTAAAAAAATTGAAATTTTAATTTTGAAAATTTCGTCCGACTGCCTAGAGGCCAGAGGGCCTAGGCCCTAGATTAATACACAAAAAAGAGATGAGGAGACAGACATGATACAACACAGAAGCTGAGAGTATGAGACAATTAAACAAAACGCATACCTCTGTTTCAGTTCTTGGCCTTCTTAAAATTTCGCTGATTCTTGGGGTATATTTTTTCGAGTCACCGGCGCTAGCTTCGTCAACCATTTTACAGCCGCATTCGGCTTCTCGGTTTTTTTATTTTCAAAACAAAATACAGAAAATGGAAGCGAGAGTTCATCTAATAGCAAACAGCAGTTTTAAAAAGTATTTATAAAACTAATTTTTATAAATTATTTGTTTAAAATAGTAATTTAATTAATAAATACTATATAAAAAATCATTTGTTAAAATTTTAAGATGAATCGGTTTCTTCAAACCATCCGAGCCGACGAGCTCTCCGTTTTAGTAATAGATATACATGGTTTGGTTTTAGTATTCATATTCCCACAGCTGCTTATAATTATTAATAAAAAAAAATTATAAAAATTTTTTAATAAAAACCATGAACTTATCATGCTTTTTCATATCCAATATATTAACTTTGCCGTTGATGCTTACTTCCATTATCCGATCAAACTGACATTTTGCGTATATGTTTCAATCAGTTTCAATCAATCAATTCGTATTAATATAGCGCTATTTACGCGGTGTTCAATAGATGAACTCTCGCTTCCATACTTATTAAACAGATGTGTTTTAAGTCCGCGCCGGAAAGCTGTGAGAGAAGTAGAGTTACTAAGAGAAGTTCCAGAAATAGGGACCAGAGTAGGAGAAAGAGCGTTTAGCAAAAGAATGCTTAATAGGGAAGACGCGAAAGTGACTAAGAGAAGAAGAACGAAGACCAGACTTAGGAGACTTAGGAGGGATCCCAGTAAACATGGTAACCATTTTGTAACGTTTCTTGCCCGTTACTTTTCAGTTACCTGGTTATGAAAAGGTTACCTGACCCAAAGCAACTAAAAAAAAACGTTTCTGCAACGTTTCCAATGTAACGAAAAAGTAACATGTAATTTGCGACTAAAAAGAAACGTTTCTGCAACGTTTCCAACGTAACGAAAAAGTAACGTGTAATTTGCGACTTAAAAGAAACGTTTCTGCAACGTTTCCAATGTAACGTAAAAGTAACATGTAATTTGTGACTAAAAAGAAACGTTTCCAATGTAACGGAAAAGTAACATGTAATTTGCGACTAAAAAGAAATTACTGCAACGTTTCTAATGCAGCCAAAATGTAACGATTTGTTTTATTCGTAGATATCTATGGTTTTATTATTATTAAAAACGACAATATATATTACGTATAATACAAAAATCTTTTATAGCATATATAATTTTATAGAAAGCGTAAAGTGTTTGTTTATTTATAAAAACGCAATTGCTAGAAAGCATTTAATAAATGAAAATAAAGCTAATTTGAAGGCTGTGATTTATGGCGCGAACATTTTCGCCAATAACGTCGAACTTGCCGACCAGCGTTTTATCAAAGCGTAGGAAGTTGCCGACCACCAATAAAATAAAAACAACTCAGTGGCGTAGCTAGGGTCTTCTGCGCCCGGGGACAAAACACAAAATCTGCGCCCCCTACATAAAATATAATAACTGTCGTACTCAGTATTTGCATGTAGGCGCCTATATACATGCATTTCAGTGTATTTAAATTTCTATATGCATATTGCACCTTACATCATAATTGTTAATTTTGTATTTAAACAATACGGAGCTGCCGACCTCGAAGTTGCCGACCACAACAATAATCTCTGTGGTTTACATTTTATAAAAATATAAAATAAACTCAGGCGATATGAATTTAACACGCCTTTGTGAAGAAACAGCCGGTGTGAAAAACGTTGTATACTTACCAGTGTTATTTCAAGTGTGAAAAAATAAATTTAATAAAGACGCTTAATAAATGGTATTTGTATTTGCATTGTGTTGTATTATATTTTCCTAGTAGATTTTGTTCCATCTCAGTTCATCGAGCGCGTCGAACAAGTCACCTGGGATTAGCTAGTATAAGTCAGATAAGATGCTAATTAAAAGTTAATAAACAACTCTCTTCTACAGCTCTTGTGTTAGAAATAATTTGAAGGTACAAAACAAACTATACTGGTTAAAAATTACCAATCCATTCGAAACATTAAATTTTTAAACCATTTGAAACCTCTGCTTCCTGCTGCACTACTACCCCTGCGCTGTTTGTGAATTTTTATTTTATTTATTTATTCGTGTTTTAAGAAAAGACCTGACAGAACGCAGGAAATCATAAACAAATAAGCAAAAAAACAAGAAATTAAAAGAAAGTCTGTCTAGTCTATAACGAACATTCAATATTCCGCTAACTATAATGACTGGCAATAGTTAATTTTAGACAATAATAATAGAATAACGTTATTGAATCAGCTAATAGAGTAGAAAGAAGTTAGGTTAGTAAGAGTCATAGAAGAGCATTCTAATAATAAAGTTACAAGCAAAACTAGCAGAGTGATGTTGCATTGAAGGGAGTATACAAAATCATGTTTCCTCTTGCGAAAATTATGACCATGATTTATCATTGCGTGGTCATACTCATTTGTAGACATTTCACTTTCATTCACACTGACATAATCTAAATGGCCATATTCTCAGGTGAGACATTTTTCTTGCTTGACCAGCGAATTGCTTGATGTCACAAGTGTCTACCAACCCGTGGGTAGTACAAGCAGTTGGGGGGAGCGACTGCTCAAAAAGGCACAGACCAATCAGGTGCAACCGTATGTTATAAACACTATAATAAGGTCAAAGTGCTGGACAATATTTATTTTATTGTTTTTCAAATCAATTAAATTATTATTTTTTAATTTAAATTGATTTATTATAAATATTATAATCTTATTTGCTTTCAGTTGTTCTAGAACCTGAAAATAAAGTTTTTACTCTTACAAAGTAACTGATTTCTAAGTGTTCTTAGCCAGAGGTTCCCAAACTGTGGGTCGCAAAACTCTGGAAAGTGGGAAAGTTTGGGAACCTATGTTCTTAGCTACTTTATGTAAGATTCAAGATTAATATGCTTGTTACCATTACAAAAGAACTTATTTCAAAGCGGTTTAAGATATTCACTATAAGAACAATATGTTACAAATACTAAATAACAAATAAAAACGTATATAAATTTTAACAGCCGTGAGATTCTATTGGCTAGAAAGCTTGACGACTTTTTAACTCAAAACAATTTCAAATTTTTTTTTAGAATATTTATAATAAATCAATTTAAATTAAAAAATAATAATTTAATTAATTTAAAAAACAATAAACTAAATATTGTCCAGCACTTTGACCTTATTATGATGTTTAACATACGGTTGCACCTGATTAGTCTGTGCCTTTTTGAGCAGTCGTTCTCCCCAACTGCTTGTCAACTTATATATAGTCTGAAAGTGCGCGAAAAATCTGTTTGTTGTGAGGTCACACCGTTATTGTTTCAGTAAATCTATCGTGTTTTGTCTGCATTTGCTAACATCTAACGAGTTTAGTTCATTCTCATTGTGTTATAATAATCAGTTAAACTCGTTGTGTTATAATAATCAGTTAAATTTTTTTATCGAAACTTTGTTACAATATGTCATCGTATTGGTCCCAGCGTATAAAGTTGAAGCGTAAGATAGAAGAGCAGTTAGATAAAATTAGAGCCGATAATTTAGCAGATATGTGGTTGGACAGTTTATTAATATATGGGAAGTTTTGAAAGAAATTAAAAGTAATCTGGCTCTCCTTGTCAGTCCGCCAACGACAGCAGTTAATACGGCAGTTCCGGAAAACGTTCATTTCCCCATGCACTCCATGGTACAATTTGACCAGTTGGATTCAAAATTAGAATCTAAAGAATTATTTGATGCTCTGGTAAGTCAATTACAGCATGTACTTAGATATCTAAAATTTTTGTATTAGGTTATCACTGTCATAAATTCAAACATTTGTATAGGTGATTGACTTACAAAAGCTTGGGGGAGACACAATGGCAGAGGCGTGTCGTAGGCTGCTCCGGTACACCATGGATGATGGGCTGGCTGAAAAGTTCAATTGGAAAGGGAATGGTGGTAAAAGAAAAATGGAAAGCATCTTTTTCAAAGAACTTATCATTAGTTAGCTTAACTAAACTATTAGCAAAGTCATTTTAAAAATATTAGATATCTAACAACAATTTTTTTAAAACTATTTCTCAGAAACTCTCCAAACCAATAGACGCTTCCACGACTCGTCAGCCAAGGAAATTGAGGTTGTGACAAAGAAGTGGATAAAGTTTGCACATGAGAGGCTGAACCGCAAGGAGAAGAAATGACATTTATATAGAGCTCAAAAGACTTTCTTTAAATAAATTTTTTTATAAATTTGCAAATATTGTTTCAGTTTTGTCTATTGATGAACGTATTTGAAGTGATAATAATTTGCATGAGCAAATAATAGAGGAGGTTTCTAAAGCGTTACATTGGAAACGTTTCTACAACGTTACACGGGAAACGTTTCTAAAACGTTACACGGGAAACGTTTCTAAAACGTTACTCAGGAAACGTTTCTAAAACGTTACACGGGAAACGTTTCTAAAACGTTACTCAGGAAACGTTTCTAAAACGTTACACGGGAAACGTTTCTAAAACGTTACTCAGGAAACGTTTCTTTAACGCACAGCCGATGAGCAAAACAACCGAAAAGAAACGCGTTTCTTGTAACCGAAAATGAACGGTTAAGAAACGTTACAAAGTGGTTACAATGTTTACTGGGATATGTATTAAATTAGTTAGGTAGAGAGGAGAAAGAAAATTTTTTATTTTATACATTATTAAACAGATTTTAAAAATCACCCTATATCTGAGAGGAAGCCAATGGAGAAGAACAAGAGATGGAGAGATGTGAGAGGAGTAGGAGGTGCGAGAAACTAAGCGCGCAGCCGAGTTGAAGGCTTTAGAGAGAGGATCAAGGGTAGTGTCAGGAAGACCATAATATAGTGAATTGCAGTAGTAAATTCGAGACAGAACAAGAGAAGAGACTAGAAGTTGTAGAGAAGGGTCATCAAGAAGTGGACGAAGCTGCTTAATACGGCGATTATCACTATAAGTACCAGTGATCATAATGTTATTAAATTCAAATCCCCTTGCCCTGGAATGCAACACCATTATGTGAAACAATCTTTTTTTAATTTTGGTCAAGCTAACTATGATGATTTCAAAACGTATCTTTCAAATATTGAATGGTCAAACCAGTTCCAGAAACTCTCTACTGCTGATGAATGTTGGAATTATCTGCTTTCAATTATCAACAATGGTGTGCAAATGTTTGTTCCTCTCAACATCGCAGCCGATAAATGCTTCGTTTTTCAAATCGCTAATAACAAAAATGCGATGGTAACTTCATACTCTATTGACAACAATAATCTCAAGGTTGTTGACTATATTAGGGATTTAGGCGTTGTAGTTGATAGTAAGCTACGGTTTGATAAGCATCTTTCAACAATAATTCATGGAGCCCAAGCAAGAACTCGTTTAATTTTAAGATGCTTCCACTCTCGCGACAAGCAGATTATGAAGACGGCTTTTTGTGTATACGTCCGACCGTTATTGGAATTTTGCAGTGAAGCCTGCGGTCGCCTCACCTAAAATATTTGTGTGACGACATAGAAAAAGTCCATCGATCTTTCACTAAAAGACTGGAAGGTCTCAGAAACGTCTCTTACGTAAATAGACTGAAAGTTCTCAACCTGCAGTCATTGAAGCAATGCCGTCTTGAAATTGATCTGTTGCTGTGCTATAAAATTATGCACCTGCTTGTCGACACCCTACTGACCAAGGCACTGATACAATCTTCAAGCCACCGTACAAGAGGCCATCCCTACAAGCTTTAAAAAATTCCATCCTCGTCTGACTGAGTAACACCGCAAAAATAAAATAAGTTTTTTATAAAACATCCGGCGTTGCCCGGGGATTTTAAAGGTTTTTCTAATGTTTGTCTCTCTCGCTCCCGTTTCCTTCTCCGCTTTCCCGTTCCCGGTCGCTTTTCCGCGTATATATATATATATATATATATATATATATATATATATATATATATATATATATATATATATATATATATATATATATATATATATATATATATATATATATATATATATATATATATATATATATATATATATATATATATATATATATATATATATATATATATATATATATATAGTTCCCGCTCGCTCACCCGCTCCGCTCCGATTATTTTGTGTTGGATTTCAAATTTTTTTTCTCTATATTTGATTTCCCTTGACTCTCAAGGTTGTGTGAAAATTTCATTACGATCGGATGAATGGTGTAGCAATGCATGAATAACATATGTATATACATACATACATACATACATACATACATACATACATACATACATACATACATACATACATACATACAAACATTCATTTGTATATATATTATGCCGATACCGAGTATAGCCGATTATTAAAAGTGCCGATACCGATTATGACGCCGATTATTATATAATTACTATTTCTTTAGTGAAAATGCTTGTTCCGAAACATACCGCCATAATACAAGCGCGTGTTTTGCTGCTTGCATGCCCTCGCTCACCGTGGTAATGGTTAGTGGTTGTCCCACCAACACTAAAATATAGGCAAGATCAAAGAGAATTAAAAATTTAAATTCTTTTTGATAATTTAATTTTTAAACCAGTTAATTTTCAAAACATGCCGCCCATCTCTTTTATGTCATTTTTATATTCTTTTATCAATTTAATTTTCTTTCAATCAATACTTAACTTTCATTTGCGAATGACTGAAGAACGCCGACGTTTCCTTTTATGTCATTTTTATTTCTATTATTTCAACTTTCATTCACTGCACGGTGAAAGATTTTTTTATTAGTTTTCGTACTTTCACTAGATAATATACGAACAAATTGTAAGTGGGTAGTTTTTCAGAAAAAGTTTAATCGGCACCGATTATTTTTTTCCCTTGCCGATTATGCCGATTACAGCAATAATCGGCCCGATTATGCGTGCGCCGATTAATCGGGCCCAGCCTTATGGAAAAGGCTGAAATTCAAAAATTAGCTGCAACAGTCAGTACTTTGTTCTTGCGCCTTTACATTGTTACATTTAACTTTTTTTAACCCCGGTGACAAGCAATGCAATGCGAGAAACTGCAATTAAAGGTTTGATTAATTTGCTTTCACATTATTAGGTTTTACATATAATTGAATTTTTTTAATTTTGTTAGAAATCTATTAAAGCTCGTTCATGATGTAACACTACATTTCTGAGCCCCACAAGTGCCACCACAAGATGACTTCATAGTATAGTATAGAAATATAGATTGTCATAGAACATCAACTAGTCAAAAATGAAAACTTGAAGATAACTTTTAGGCAAACTTGTACTCTACAAACTCAAAAAGCTCAGTTTCGAATGAGGTTTTGTTATTAAACTGTCTTTATATTAAAAACATGAAATGTTTCTTAGACTTCAGTAATAACTTATAATTTAGCCTGTTCATTGTTATTAATTAATTATGCTTATATGATCAGCTAGTTTCACAATGTTTATACTTATGTTTATAAGGTTGCTGACTATTTGACATTCAACGATGAAGGTGCACAAAGCGATTTGCTGAGTTTATTGGAAAAGAAATGACCAAAACTGTCTCAAATGGCAAGGATTATTTTGAGTGTGCCAGCAGCAAGCACCTCCTCTGAGAGAGCATTCTCTATAGGTGGGTTAACCATTAGTGATCGAAGAACTCAGCTATGTGGAAAAACATTGATAGACTTTTATTTAGTCATAGTCATGGACTTAAATAAATTGTATTGAATCATATTACGGTGTTATTGCAATTCTATATATCAACCTGTAAGTTATAGTTGCATTGAAATGATGTACGGAAAAATAATGACTGCTATAGAATTGATTAAAAATGGGGATGAACAGCGCGGGGATGGATGGGGACGGGGATGAAAGATTGGAAGACTGCGGGGATGGGGATGGATAGGGACGAAAAGTCGTCCCCGCGCACACCTCTATCTGAGAGGAAGCCAATGGAGAAGAGTAAGAGATGGGGAGAGATGTGAGAGAAGTAGGAGGTGCGAGAAACTAAGCGCGCAGCCGAGTTGAAGGCTTTAGAGAGAGGATAAAGGGCAGTGTCAGGAAGACCATAATATAGTGAATTGAAGTAATCAATTCGAGACAGAACAAGAGAAGAGACTAGAAGTTGTAGAGAAAGGTCATCCAGAAGTGGACTAAGCTGCTTATTGCAGCGATTATGGAAGTAGCAAGATTTATTAACAGATGTAATTTGAGGGGTTAGAGTCAAAGAGAAAACCTAAGCCACAAATCAAAGGAGAAGGAGAAATGGAAAGAGAAGATGGTGGTGGCAAAACCAAAGGAAGTGGATTTAGAGGACTTATTGAAATAGATTAGTTCAAACTTGTCAGGATTAAGTTTGAGACACATAGAAGAACTCCAGGATATAATAGATTGAAGGCAGGCAGTTATTTGATTAACAACAGACTTAAGAGAATAGTTAGAGAAAGTAAAATAGACACAAGAGTCATCAGCATACATTTGACTATTGAGAGAGTGAGAAGATATAATATGACGAAGTTCAGAAGTATAGAGATTAAACAGTAAAGGACCAAGAATAGACACTTGAGGCACACCATTGCTCAAAGATACAGGAGTAGATTTAGAAGATTCAATAGAAACATAGGAAGATCTACCAGGTAGATAAGAATTAACTTACCAGAGAGCTTCACTAGTTATATTAAAAGATTTATCAAGTACATCCAACAAAAGTGAGTGATTAACTGTATCAAATGCAGATGAAAAATCAAAACAAAGAAGAAGAGTAGAGAGGCCAGAGTCAGAAGAAACAATGAAGTCATTATGAAGCTTAAGTAGAGCAGTTTCAGTAGAGTGGCCAGGTCTGAAGCCAGATTGAGAAGAAGGAAGAAGTGAGAAAGCAGTTAGATAAGCACTTATTTGCTCATACACAAGTCTTTCTATAATTTTAGGGATGAAGGATAGGTTAGAGACAGGCCTATAGCCAGATAGAGAAGAAGGATCAAGAGAGGCATTTTTAATAGTAGGGATGATAAAGGAGGACTTAAGAAGGGAAACACAGATGTAGATAAAGAGAGATTAATTAAATCAAGTAAAATTGGATAAAGAACAGAAGAAAGCTCTTTAAAGATAGGAGTAGGAATGAGATCCAAAGAGCAAGTAGAAGAAGACATAGAGTTAATAAGTTTAGTAAGATAGTCAAGTGTAATAGGAGAGAAAAAAGTAAAAGTTTCAGTAGAGAATTTAGAAAAAATAGGGGTTTGACTATTGTTAGATCTAATTTTTTCAATTTTGGTAGTAAGAAAATTAGAGTAGGCAGAGTAGAAGATTGAGAGAGGCTTAATAAGAAATCCCTAGAGTACATTATTAGAGAAAGAAAGGTTTAGAAAAGGGAATACAAAAAAAAGAAAAAAACCAGTTTCCACGTGAAACAATAAACAAATTAAATTTAATTTCGCTCACGAACTGAAACGCTACGTCTTAAAATACGATGCTTTCTATTAAATTTTCATATTTATTGAAGGGTGGCCCTGTTTCATGCTATCTAGAAAAAACTCGATTCTAAGATAATCGCTCATCTATGTAATCGCTACATGGCCCTTGAACATTGATTTATTTTATGTTCCCTAGATGTCGCACCACTGTTATTATCAGAACACCTGTAATAGACAAATGGAAGATTTCTAGATGCCGCAACCTACTAAATATAAGAGCATTTCTAAATGTGAAGCATTTTACTGTTCACTTGTTTAATCTGTAGTGACAAAAACAGCTCAAAGAGCAATCACACACAGCACCAACTTCATCAGTGCTTCCATTATATATCTGGTTCTCCTGAACAATTTTACTCCAACTTTAATATAATTGAGACAAATCTATTTATTTTTCTATCCAATTATTCAACACCAGCTCTTTAAAAACGATTTTTCTTTACATCTTAACAAATATTTTCCTAAAATTGAAGAAATTGTCCAAAACCAGAAAAACAATTGAGGAAAACTTGGTTACAATTTCAGCACCATTATTTCTGTTAGTACTGAATTGCATTATTTATATACATATACAAAAAATGGAATACACAAATACTTCCTGGGAAACATACTAAAAAAGCAAAACATTAATAACTAAAAGTGAACTGGAATAATTAAACATCAATTTGTGAAAACGAAAGTCAACTCTACACATCTCTGATTGGTTACCTCCTGTGCGGGCAATTCTTTTTTGTGTGACCTGCCGATAATTTATTACGATTATACACTTAATTGATAAAAACATTTTTTAGCAAATAATTTTAAATATATTTTTAATCTTATTTAATATTAACTGCAACTCCAGCAAACAACTTAAACAATAAAATCAATTTTCAGACAATTCAAAATAATTAACAAACCAATAATTGAAAATTATTTAAAAAAAAGTTATTTTATCTCTATAGAACTCATTTCTCAGTTAAGTTAAGGTAGAAAGATTTTCCAATATTGAACCCCAAATGTGATATGTCGGTTTTCTTTCAATCTGCATTTAGTCGCTCTGACGGATAGAGATCTATTCCATCAGCTAGCTTTTGCAAAATTAGTTTTAAAAGGCACCTTATAAAAACCCATTATTATTAGCCAAACCAGCAAATTAAGAAAATTGTAACCTTCTTCTCCGCAAACTCCACATTTCCTTTTCTTCTTGACATTATTATCCTGGTTATTGTTTTGTCTGTTATTGCTGCTTGTGCTATTGTTCCTGTTGAAGCTACTACTACCTTGCAAATGGCTGCTACCTGGAAAGAAAAGATTTGAAACATTCAATAAATAAATGAAACAATGATTTTGTCGCAAAAACTTTAAACAAAATTAAGAAGCAAGACACCTGTAGGAATGCAATTCAAATAGCTCCGAAATGAAACATTAAACAATTTTTGCCTACCACCACCACCACTGCGTCCATAGCCACCACCACTGCTACTGATTTCATCCGACCACTGAAAGAAATTGCAGCCCTGCCCCATCGGTTTGGAGCAAGTGAAGAATCGTCTGCCTTTGTTTTCTGTTTCTTTCTGGACAGTCCTCCTGGTCGTTATTTTAGTTTTATTAATTTTAATCAATTAAAAAAATTTATTCAATAAGGAAAATTCAAAATAGTCAATATATAAAATAATAATAATAATAATAATAATAGAGCTGCGAATTAATCGCTAAAAATTTAGCGCGCATTAAAAAAATTAACGCCGTTAAATATTTTAATGACTAGTCTAATTTTTGCACCAAAATATAATAATATCTATTTTTTGTTATTAAATGCTTTTATTTAACTTCACTTGTCTCTCTGTTTGTTTGTTTGTTTGTTTGTCTGTGTTGATCAAATCAGATCAAGAAAGCTTTATTCTGGATAACAATAGATAAATTGAATGTTTCCGACAGGAATTAGGCCTTAAATCAATTAAAATTAATCAAATCAAATTAATCAAGTTGTTTATGTATAAGTCGCCAGAGGTCTAAAATAATTAAACAGTACGGATGTTTATTTATAAGTCGCCAGAGGTCTAATATACAACATTGAGCGTAACAGTTGTTTTAGATTCAAAAGTTTTAGTTCGTTCACTCAGATAAAGAGGCAAATAAAAGCATTTTTTTAAATTTATTTGTTATCTTTACTTGTTCGACGTATTTTTATCCATTTTCTTGTACCTCTTTTGAGAAAGAGAGAGAGAGAAAGAGAGAGAGAGAGAAAGAGAAAGAAAGAGAGAGAGAAGAAGAGAGGGAGAGGGAAAGAAAGTACTGGGTTTGAAACAGAAATTGTATCTAAACATATTGCGTTAAAATCACGATTAACTAACTCTCGATTAAAATTTTTAATCGTATGCGATTAAACGACTAAAAATTTTAATCGATTCGCAGCTCTAAATAATAATACTAGTCAAAAAACAATTGTAATCGATATTATAAATTCACAAAAGCAATCAATTATTATTACTGAGCAATTTTTCTAGAAAAATCTCTACTAAATAGAAATTAAAATACAAATTAGAAACATAAACATGAAAATAAACGACATACTCCATTGCTGGAAGGTCGCATTGGCACATGACAGCTGCATTGTTGTTGTTGTTGTATGGCTGTCGTGACGATTGGCTGAAAAATTCAAAACTTTAATAAAGTTTCACATCGGCAACACATCTGCTTGTCAAATCACAGTTCATATCCGACCCGCGATTTGCTGGAGAAAAAGCGACCTTGAAGTACAGTAATGAGTCTAAAACTTTCTTTATATAGAGATTGTCAAACACTTGAGAGAGTGACGAAAAGCCTCGTAATAAATATGGCTGCTTCTCTTAACTGCTGCTTCTCTTAACAGCTGCTTCTCTTAACTGCTGCTTCTCTTAACAGCTGCTTCTCTTAACTGCTGCTTCTCTTAACTGCTGCTTCTCTTAACTGCTGTTTCTTGACTGTCTCATAAGTTAAAGATGTAAATAAACAAAAGAAACTCAAAACAATGCAACTTCTGAAATTTCCCCCAAAGACAAAGAATCAGATAAGACAAGCAATAATTTTTCATTTTCAACTCTGTGTGTAAACTCTTCAGATTTCACCACCACGCGATCACCCAAAGTGAACGTTCATCACTTTACTGCCACACATCACTTGTCTGACCTCACTGCTAACCAACTCATTCAATAATAAAAACAAGTGAATCAAAAACAGAGTTTTTTAAAAACACAGTTCTATATAATCGATTGTGTAGGCCACATTCTGTTACATAAACAACGAGCATATTAGCATAGACAATAAATAGTTCGACGAAAATATCAAAAATAATTATTTAATTAAATGTTGTCCATTCGATCCGAAAATTTGATACAATGCATTGTTAATCAGTTCCTAGGTATGTTTAAATTTTTAAGTCTCTAGCTCATCGGGACAGACAGAGAAGTTAAGTTAAGTAAAAGTGTGTAAAAAACAACTAATCAGATCAATCACCTGAGGCTGGTTCCTTGAACTTGATTCGAACTCGGTCCACTTTCTTCCCTGCTCTCAGCCCAGAGGAAGAAACCACATTTGGAATCTACCGGTTTCGAGCACGCGTAGAACTGACGACCTTGACACAAAATGTTATTCATCATCATCATAATAACCACTACTTCATCATCATCATCATCATCATCATCACCACCTTCATCATCATAACCACCACCTTCATTATCATCATCATAACCACCACCACCCTCATCATCATCATCACAACCACCACCTTCATCATCATCATGACCATTACCACTTTCATCATCATCACCATCATAACCACTATCTACCAACCAGTGTTTGGTCCTTCTTTCCTGACCGTCAAAAGTTTGGCATCTTCTCCGCATAGGCAGATGACATTGTCAGGGTCACCTTCACCTTCAGAGCATAAATAAAAGATAATTTGAAATTAATAATAATAATAATAATAATAATAATAATAATAATAATAATAATAATAATAATTATTATAATTTACTGTTCAAAAATGTACGATACTTCAAAACAAACAAACAAACAAACAAACATGCTTTGAGACATAAATTTACAACCAAACAACCAATAACAATCATTCACTCACCAGCATTTCTATTATTAGCGTTTCCACTACCACTGTGGCCTGGTTGCCTGATTGGCTGAGAGATCGACCTACTGCTGTTGGCTGGTAGAAAATTTGAACAAATAAAAATTGAATAAGATTATTTCAAAATTTATATTTTAAAAAAATCAAATTATCTTACACGACCACAGAGTTGGATGAGAAGAAACAGGTGCCCTGCGTGAAGATTGGCTAGGAATCTGAGTGGGTGGAGCCATGGAAGAGTAATCACTATCAGGACCATCATTCCTACTACTACTACCACTACTGATGCTACCACTGCTGTCAAAGAAAGCCGAGTTGTTGTTATTGTTGCTGGAGTTGTTGTTTCTGCCTGTGGAGCTTATGAAGCCACTATCCTGAAGAGCTAGCAAAAAAATTAGGCATTTAAAGTCAATTCAATCAAACCATAATTAGCATCTTAAGAGCTATCGCTTCCATCATCATCATCATCATCATCATTATCGTTATCATAATCATCATCTCCATTACTTACTGTTATTTCGGCTACCTCGACCACCACCACCGCCGCCACCACCACCACCACCGCCACCATTTCCGACTCCAGCAGCAGAAGCAGCCGGTCGTCGCGGAAACCTGGTCCCCAGAAGTTCTTCTATGTCACGATCGCAACCGCCGACGCATGCAAGAGTCTCCTCGTCGTATGCAAACGGAACTTCTCCTCTTTTGAACTTGAACTTGACCTTGTGCATCGGCGAACCGTGAGAGGTGCACTGCATTCCAAAATGAAAAAAACATAATTTGGAAGAGAATCAGAGAAGGAGAAATATTTTGTTGATGCTATTTATCACCATCAGTAGTATTTGAACATCATCATCATCACCTTAGTCCATGTCACCCCAGCAATTAGTATCATCATCATCACCACTTTAGTCCATGTCACCACTGCAATTGGTATCATAATTATCATTATAGTCTGTGTCAAGAGTGCAATTATTGTCATCACCACCCTAGTTCATGTCACCCCTGTAATTATCATCATCATAATCTCTATGTCACCAGTGCAATCATTATCATCATCTTCACTATCATCATCATGGTCTATGCTACTACTGCAATTAGCATCATCATCATCACAGCCTGTGTCACTTCTGCAATTAGTATCATTACCACTATCTCATAAATATTAATAAGGGATGACTCACAGTTGAACAAGTGCTTTCGTCAACGTTGGCCTCAAGAACAAATGACGGAAACCACATGACGGTCTTGCATTCGGGAAAACCCATACACGTCAGGAAGAGCCTACAAGTAATTAACATAAATTATGATAATCAAAAGTTCAATCAACAAATAATTAGAATTCAACTAAGTTTACTTAAAAAATTTAAAGAAATGAAACCTTAACGATCGGCTGAAAAACTCTAAAGAAATAATTATAATAAAATAAACTGAATTAGAAAAAATCCTCTCCGAGACGAACCCGGCTCGATCCCGCTTGCTCTTGACGATCATGTCGAGACCACACATCGGACACTTGCAGACGGGACGCATGTTCGTAAAGGTCGCTCCTGATTGGACGCAAACAAATTTTATATATACCAATCAACCATGAATTCACTATAGCAACAGGGTTACTTCATCATTTGTCTATCCAATCTACCTTATTTATTTTTTCATGTAAACAAGATCTTAAAACTTATTATTATTATAATTAGTAGTAGTATTATTATCAGTGTATCTACTTCTTATATTGTTATCAAATCAATACAATTTCATTACTAATTTCCTTTTACTACAATCTCTTTTTATTCATAAAACATACATAATTGTTATCACGAGAAAGCTTAAAACATCAAAGCAACCACAACATAATTGGCACCAATACAACCATGACAACTGCATCTGTTTGTCATTTATCATCATCATCATCATCAACACCATATTTTTGTCACTTATCATCATCATCATCATTATAACCACCAAAATTAGGTCACTTATCCTAATCGTCATCATCATCATTATAACCACCAAAATTAGTCACTTATCCTAATCGTCATCATCATCATGACCTAAATTAATGTACGAATAATTAAACTCTACCAGGTCCAATGAGAGGCGGTGCAGCAGCAGCTTGACCGAAATATTGCGACAGTGCCGCGTCGATCTTTTCAGCCTGAATTGAATAATATTGTCGAATATATACGTCAGAAAATGAATAAAAAGAAAAGAAAGAAATAATAATAAAATAATCACCAGCTTATAACCAATTAATTAATTAATCAATGTTAATGTGCAATACTAAAATCTCAAGAACACATAGAAAACACACACACACACACATACACACATACACACACACACACACATACACACATATAAAAACATACCTGTCTGACTGCTTCAACGAATACTTCCTTGTACTTTCGTATCTGTTCTACAAGAACGACTGAATGAAAAAATAGAAAGAAATTACATAAATATAGAGAAAGCACATCAATTCGAATAAACGAAACAAAATTAATTCAAACCGTTTTTGTCTTTTTCTCCTTGGCATATTCTGGAAAAAAATTTTAAACACTTAAATACCAAATCTCTAAATATAACTATCATCATCATCATCGTCACCATTTCCGGCGACACCGTAAGAATATTATTCATCATCATCATCATTACCTCTTCAAATCAGCTTCAAGTTCTGCTCTAAGATTCGGCTTTGACATCTCGTAACCCATGGCGTCATAACCTGAACAAAAAAGAGAGCCAAAACCTCAAATAATAAACACCATCTATATTATCACCGTCCTCATATTTATCCCCAGCACAGCATTACTTAATAGAATTGCCAACACCCAGAAGAATATGTATATCACTAACTCTATCAAGCGCCTCTGTGATAGCCCTGCTATGAAGAGGCGATATAAAAATGTTCTATACATTAAATTACATTACAATAATCATTACAAATTACAATCACAAACTGAGAGGAATATTTTACAACCGTATCCATTGAATCATTTTTCTTTATATCACAATCAAATCATTCACCATCACAAACAACTCACCTTCCACGAGTCCCATTCCGAGTTCTCCCGGCACAAACTTTCCCTCTTCCGTCACTCCGACATACAACCTTGACTTTATCGTTTCTATGTGCTCTGCGTGCGTGGCATCCGTTCCTAAACATGATATAATAATAATAATAATAACATGGATAATTTATATAGCGCAGTAGAATGAAATAGTCATCACAAGAGCGCTGTACAAAACGTCAAAAACCTCGGATAAACACACACAAAAAAAATTAAAAAATTAAATTAAAAAAAAAAGTTTATTTATAAGACTTAATGAACAGATGAGTTATAAGAGCTTTTTTAAAAGCCTCAACAGAACAAGATAAACAAATAGATATGGGAAGACAGTTCCATGCTTTAATAGCAGCGACAGAAAAGGTCCGTTGTCCAAACTTGGTAGTCGTCGCAGGCACGACCAGGTCTCCAGCGGTCGCAGAACGCAATCGCCGACGGGATTTAACTGAACTGACGGGTAAGCACATTGACGTGATGTATTCAGGCGCGAGTCCATGCATGGCCTTGAAAACCAGCAGACACAGCTTAAATTCGACACCATCTCGAGCCCTTAACCAATGAAGTTTGTCACGCTTGATATCTGAGATGTGGTCAAATTTCTTAAGACCAAAAACAAGTCTCGCTGCAGTGTTGAGTACTGACTGAAAGCGACAGAGGACATAGTCAGGTTGATCAGCGAGCAGAGCGTTGCAATAGTCGATTTTTGAGACAACAAAGCTATTAACCAGTGACAACGCAACCGATACTGGTATGCATCGTCTGCATGTCTTGAGTTGTCGCAGCTTGTAATAGCACTCTCCGACCACCTTGCCCACGTGACCAGTCATGGACATGTTTGAGCTGTGCAGCACACCAAGGTTCCGCACCATAACGGATAGAGTGACAGTTGAACCACCTAGGTCAATTGGGCAGCAGTCGAGAATGTGCTGTCGACGCGTCGTGGCACACCACATACATTCAGTTTTGCCAGCATTCAGTTGAAGCCTGTTGGAGGCCATCCACTGTGCCACCTGTTGTACTGACTCAGCAGTTTTTCTTTTAAGGGTGGCTGTATCAACCGGTCTGCTGCTACAGTACTGTTGAGTGTCATCGGAGTATAAATGTACAGAAAAGCCAAATGACTGAATTATTTTTTCAATGTCAGCAGTATATAAAATGAAAAGTAGTGGTCCAAGGACAGATCCTTGTGGTACACCACAATAGACAGTGTCGACTTGTGACATAGACCCGCAAAAACTGACAGTGTAAGATCGTTCTGACAAATATGATTTTATCCAGGATAATGGTGTTGATTGGACGCCAAAGGATAGCTTAAGTCTCTCTAGCAGTATATCATGATCGACCGTGTCGAATGCCGATGAGAGGTCTAACAACGACAGTAACGCAATGTCGCCAGAGTCAATGGCTAGGATAATGTCATTGACAACTTTTTCGAGTGCACTTTCGATTGAGCGATGTTGGCGGTAGGCCGACTGAAGCTCCGGAAATAACTTGTTGAGATTTAGATAAGATGTAAGTTGACCAGCAACTACGCGTTCGAGAAGTTTTCCCAGTGTGGCTAAGTTGGAGATTGGTCGGTAGTTTCTTGGGTCAGACTCGTCTAGGCCGGTCTTTTTAAGAATCGGTGTCACAATGGCTGTTTTGAAGGTGGCCGGGACGGCACCGCTAGACATCGACAGGTTAAACAGGTCCGTGATGAAAGGGGCCACTACGTCAGCACATTCCTTCAACAGCCACATCGGCAGCCGATCGATTGGTGACGACAGGGTTGGTGCGGCGCTAATTAGTTTAACCACGGAATTAATAGTTCGTTCAAAGCCTGCAAAAGAGCTATCGCAAGAAACAATACTGTAAGTTGGGTCACCAGCATCAACGGTAGAAGCACGAATGTCATCGACTTTTTTTTTAAGAACGTCGCTATCGAATCAGCATCGATCGAATCAAGAACCGGTGCAGACGCTTTCTGACGACCAAGGAGTCGGTCGATAGATCTCCACATCTCATGTGGGTTGCCTTTTTTTGACTCAATATATCGGCACCAGAACCGACTGCGCTTGGAATCGTTAACCCGTTTAGGTCCAAAACTTTATTAATTAGATTTCTATTTTTTTTTTGTTATTTCTAACTTACTTGCTTATGTTTTAACAGATTTATTTTTAATTATTTTTTATTTGAAAGAAAACTTTGAAAATTCACTATGCTCGTTTTTCGAACGGTGGTCGTATAGACTACTGAAAACGACAAAATATTTAAAA
This sequence comes from Erpobdella octoculata, assembly GCA_963978895.1. Classification (NCBI taxonomy): domain Eukaryota; kingdom Metazoa; phylum Annelida; class Clitellata; order Hirudinida; family Erpobdellidae; genus Erpobdella; species Erpobdella octoculata. The sequence goes on from OZ022239.1 coordinate 30,905,670, forward strand.
GTCAATTTCTTTTTTTTTCAACGCAAACAATTATAATATAAATTTTAGGCTCTTAACAGAAAAGCTAAAAACACATTTCTGACTTTATCAGTAACACAATTCAATAAAATCCAAAAATTTAACATTCAATAAATCAGTCAAGCAGTTCATGATAGTCGTTTCAGAACCGGAGTGTGCGGAAAGCACCAAAACAATTCCGATGAAGTTGTTTGCCGCACTTGGCCCACATGTACAGTGTTTTGCCACAATTTTCCAGCTTGTAGCGACCTACTGTTTTCACCTTTTCCAGATGGTGACCATGGCCAGTTGCTGAATCTTCCCTATCGTTTTGTTTCTTCAACCGTGCATGAATTCATTTCATCGGTATAAAACAACCTAAACAGCCTATATGGGGTTTATCAAGCAAAGCACCATTGTGGTGTTTCAAACTCGTTATATATAGACTGTTTTAAAAGTGGCTATTCAAATTACTCTTTTTGGTCCAAGTGCATTTCAATCGTTTTTGGCGTTTTGGTTGCCGCGGCATTGAACTGACCGTATTTGCGACCTACATTTCTTCACCCAAAGAACCGACACAGTCTAATCTCATCCCATCATTAGTATAATCAACTTCTACCTTCCCGGATATATTACAAAAAATAACATTTCTTCTTCATTTGCTTATTCATCAGTCACGTGTTATGATGCGCCGGGCGGAAGAATGACAAGTATGTCAACCTCAATGCTATCATCATCATCAAGAATTAGTTCCATAGCTTCTTTCAACGTGAAAAAACATTCTTTTTGATGCCTTTCATTTTTAAACTTTACAAACATTTCATTCGGAGAATGAAATTTGCAAAAAACACTATCACCAATTCAACCACTGCACAACTATAAGCTGAATGAACTAGTTTCGACTTGTTCGCAAAAAGTACTCTATACGCCCAACAATCGTAGAACGAGCATGACTCATACATGTTCAGATTGTGGGTTAGTGTAAACACAATAAAATTTAATTAACGTTGCTGTTTACTTTTGAGTACATCCTCTTGATATTTCAAACTTTTGTTATGATAACTCTCATGAAATTAGCATAATAAATTTTTAAAGTAATATCGGTCGAAAACCTTGAAAATGCTCATATTCTAACCCAGATTAAACTACTTAATACGAATAAAAAAATTATTTAAAAAATTTTATACAGTATATTGAAGCTTTCTTAACATAAAAAAAAACTTTTAACAGAAAAAAAACTTCAGCTTAATTTTATGCAACGCCAAATATAAGTGTGTTCGTAAAACGTACGATGGTCTAAAACGGGTTAAGCTTGTGCATCGATCGAAGTGGTGAAAGCCATATGGCACGATGGTGGTAATTGCGTAATAACGATCAGGCTGATGACGACAATAAGTTTACATCATCATCATCACCAGTTTTGACACAAACTACCTTACCAACACAGATGCATCATTATCATTACTGTTACTATGACTTCAACACTACCTATTAAATCCATTAGAAACCAACCTATGCCATGTTTCTCCATGAGAGCAATGAGATCCGCTTCAGTGAGGAGAGATGGAGGTGATGTTTCACCTTCTGTCATCTATTAAATGAATTTGTAAAGGAAATTGAAAACATCTAGCGAACAAATTTGAAAATATACTAAAAATTATTAATTATTATAATTATTTTACCGCCATCTAACGAACCAATTTGAAAAACATTTAAAAACTAAAAACCTGACCCAAATTATTTAGCGCTACCTAGCAAGTTAATGTAAAAAAACAAATTTGTTAAAATTAATTTTACAAAAATTAACCTCAATTGACTTCGGAAGAAATTTCTGGTGGAGTTCAAAAACTGGAACGGTCTGCAAATATGAAACATTTCTTAATTAATTTTATAAATTTAAAAAAAAAATTATTTAAGAAATTTAAAATCAGAAATAATAGAGATAACTTAATAAATTTTTAGCATAAGAAAAAGAGGCATTATTGATTTATGGTGCCCGAGGAATGGGGAAGGGGTTGAAGCCAAAGTAAGCAGATACACATAGAAAAACGAGAAAAAAGTGAGTTTTTTTATTATTAGGCCTTTGACAGAACTCCTAGACCGAAATTGACAGTAGGGCGCCACTTCGTATAGATATACCACAGCAGCACCGGGAACAGCTCGTGCATACGGTATCACACAGTGCTACCTGCCACCTGCATGTTTCTCAGAAATCGTAAAGTGCCGAACCCCCTATTACCCCCAGTCTCCAGTTAGCAGCGTTTGGTGGACAATGCAGATCATCATCACCATCATCAGGACCAACCTTATCACTCCATCTGTCGTAAGGATAGACTTCCAGATAATTCTTTGCAATTATCATCAAGCCTGACAGTATGAACTGTAATTATTGAAAACATTATTATCAACATCACAAAACCTCAGCAACGTCAGCTCTCACTCACTCTTTATCATTATCACAAAACTCAAAATCATCATCAATGTCTTCATCATCATCTACATCTTTATCATCATTACCATCAACAATAATATCTTCATCACCACCAATATTATCTTCATCATCATCGACTTACCCTCTCCTCATTAATATCTCCCTCAATGATGGTTTCGTGACCTTGAGCATCTTGGGAGCAGCATGCCAGGAAGTGTCGAACGATGAACTCGTAAATTTTTCTTTCGTTCCCCTGTGGGAGTGGAGGAATGAGGAAGTGAAGGAATTAAGGAGTGAAAATGGGGAAATGAAGTATGAGAGAGTGAAGGCAAAAATTGAAATGAATATATTAATGATGATGCACTGATTACTAAGATAACGGTGACGGTGGACATCAATTACACTCACTACCCAACAACAGTAACAGTTGCCATGATAATAATAAAAAAACAAGTTTATGATGAGAAGTTTAATCTCTACCTGCAACGACTCTGTGTATTTGGTGGGGTGGATTGGTGGATGGGCCTGGTCGGATTTGTTTCCGTTCCTCGGGGTGGGACCCCTTTGCAGGAGTCTCTGTGCAAAATCTGAAAAATTATTTACTTTATTAAAGAATAAAATCATCATCAACAACAGCAAAATATGCATTCATAAATTAATAAATTAATCATATATTCATTAATTCATTCAATCAACCTGCCACATACTCAGTAATTCATTTATTCTATCAACCACGTTTAAATCACGTTTAAACCAAGCGTATATATTCAATCTAAGGAGTTTTGGTCCGGAAATCGGATATTGCCGATTAGTACAAAATTCCGATTAAACACAGGTTATTAGGTTAACCGATTCCGACTTTTCATACTTGTATTATACTGACTTTCATCTTTTACCTTGTGCTTCTTAAGTTTGAATATTCTATTGATATTGAAACGTCGCAGAGTCAAACGTAGAAAATACTAGAACTACATGTACAGGAAGATGCATTATGCATAAATGCTGTTTTTGAAGTTGATAAGTAGAAGAAGTGTGGGTTATTGAACTAGGAAATGGTTTTTATGCGTAAAAGGCTTAATGTTTCGTTTATTAGAAGATGGTTGGTGAATACGGCCCCTGCTGTTACTTCAATTGCTATAAAATAAGCAAATCAAACATTTGTGTATCCAATTCTGTTATATAAATTTTGTCTACGTACAATTACTGTAATTATTTTAAATATCATTAAATTGACTCAAATTAGTTAATAATGGTGCAAAGAAGCAAAGCTTGGAAATTTTTTGAATTAATAATAGAAATTTTCAATTAATCGGACCGGAATCGGCAAATTTTGGTACCAGAAATCGGAAATCAGCAAAAAATCGAAATCGGAAAAAAATCGAAATCGGTTACTCCCTAATTCAATCAACCACATTTCAAACAATTAACCAACCAACCAATAACTTCAATCAATCATTATTATTAATCCAATCAACTAAGTTACTGATTCAACTTAATCCAACAACAGTCAAATAAAAAAATCACCTCCCCAATTCGGATCTTGCTGTTGCTGTGCTATCAGACCAGCAAGATCAAAATCTTTAGGAAAACCATTAGTTTCCGTACGTGGATACGAGATGAAACCTTTCGTGTACAGCGATTCGGCGATCTTCATCGTCTCCTTGGCTCCGACCTTCAACTTTCTTGATGCGGCCTTTTCCAGTTCCTGAATTGTTGCGGTGATAAAAATCTCAAAAAATAATTACATTGGTACTGATGATGATGAAGATGATAATGATAACAGTGGTACTGATGATGATGTAGAAGATGGAGGTGATAATGATAACAGTGGTACTGATGATTATGTAGAAGATGGTGGTGATAATGATAACAGTGGTACTGATGATGATAAAGATGGTGATGATAATTGTAAGATGTAGATGTCACATCTTACGTATATTTGTGTAAATAGCTTATTTTATTGTCTTTTATTATGATAATTAGTGTATTATGTATGTGTGTCGTTTGTATATGTATCCTGATTGGTCTGTGTATATATACGTGTATCCTGATTGGTCTTTGTATATATACCTTAATTCTAATTGGTCGGCGTATATCTATATATATATATATATATATATATATATATATATATATATATATATATATATATATATATATATATATATATATATATATATATATATATATATATATATATATATATATATATATATATATATATATATATATAAAAGAACATGTCCTGACTGACTGATGACTGACTGATAATCAACGCCGAGCTCAAACGCCTCATCCTAGGAACGTGAAATTTGGAACTTATATTACTTTTATAGCGTACACATCCGCTAAGAAAGGATTTTTGAAAATTTTGCTCCTGAGGGGAAAAAACTGGAAAACAAAATTTTTTCTAAAACAATGTATATCTCGAAAACCAAAAATGAGGAGATTTTGAAATTTAGTATATAGATTCTTTTTGAAAAATAAAAAAATACGTGTTTCACCATTTTTTGAAAATTCGGTTTCCCGGACCTCAAATGTGGGTTGGAAAATTGGGTTATTTGGTTTTTAAAGTAGCTTCTACTCAAAAACTGTTAATGCTACAGGAGTAAAAATTAGTATTTAGTTTCTACTCCCAAAATAATAAAATAGGTGTTTTAGCATTTTCTGAAAATTTGGTTTCCAGGACTTCAAATGTGGGGTGGAAAATAGGGTTATTTGTTTTTCAAACTAACTGCTACTCAAAAACTGTAAATACCACAGATGTAAAAATTAGTATTTAGTTTCTATTCTAAAAATAAAGATATACGAGTTTTACCATTTTTTAAAAATTTGGTTTCCAGGACCTCAAATGTGGGATGGAAAATAATGTTATTTGGTTTTTAATGTAACTGCTACTCGAAAACTGTAGATGCTGCAGGAGTAAAAATGAGTATTTGGTTTCTACTCCAGAAATAATGATATACGTGTTTTACCATTTTTTGAAAATTTGGTTTCCAGGACTTCAAATATGGGGTGGAAAATAGGATTACTTGGTTTTTAAAGTAACTGCTACTCAAAAACTGTAAATGCTACAAAAGTAAAATTAGTATTTAGTTTCTACTCTAAAAATAATGATATATGTGTTTCACCATTTTTTGAAAATTTGGTTTCCAGGACCTTAAATGTGAAGTGGAAAAAGGGTTATTTGATTTTAAAATAACTGCTACTCAAAAACTATGTAAGTGCTACAGATGTGAAAATTGGTATTTTGAGGTTTTGTGCCGGTTAAAAGTAGATGAGTTCAGTTTATCACCGGACGGACGGGCCAAGCCGTTATTTTAGGGTCTTCATAAGGCCCTGCCTAAACCTTAAATCAAGGTAGGACGGGCCGAGATTTTTAACCAAGTATATAAACATTTTAGTAATTTTAGGGTGTTCAGACGGGCCGGGCTAAACCTGAAGTCAAGGTGGGACGGGCCGAAGTTTTTCATCAAGTATATAGAATTTCTAGGCCTGGGAAAACGGGCCGGGCCCATATTAGGGCCAGGATATTCAGTTTTTGAAACGGGATGGGCCAAGTTGTCGACGGGCCGAGCCGAGACCTAAAAAATTGATCCGTGCAGTACTCTACTATGTATGCACTGTTCAAATTCTCTAATTTCATGCGAGCGAAGCCGCTACGGGCACTGCTAGTATATATATATATATATATATATATATATATATATATATATATATATATATATATATATATATATATATATATATATATATATATATATATATATATATATATATGGATCCTTTTCCTATTCAGTAATCCCAGTTCACTGAAAGAGGCAGTTAGGAAGAAGTAGAGTTAGTCATTCACGAAGAGTCATAGTTCGTGATAGAGATTAGAGAGCGAGTTTTAGAGAATAGACTCTGTAGTTAGACAAGTTGACAAAAGTTATCTAATAAAATCAAAAGAGTTGTGAGAATCGAGATATTTCTGAAACGTGAGATATAATTAGATTGAGTCAGTGCGAAAGAAGTACTAAGCCGGAATTATAATTCGAGAAATATTGTGCTATAAATAACTTCAAGCTTTAACGTTACGAATCGCTAGCGAGCTAATTCGGCAACGTTTACAATAAAAATAACAGTGGTACTGATGATGATGACAAAAAAAGATGGTAGTGATAATGAACATGAAAAGACCCATCCAAAACTACAAAAAAAACTAAATAAAAACTAATTTTATTATTTAAAAATAAAATAATGAAAATACAAATAAATTAATCTTGAGAACCGACCACTGTATCAAGAGCACAAGGCCTCCATTTTGATTTCGGCTTGCTTGTGATGTTCACGATGGTCATTTCAGGGTCCTTTGAAATCAATCATTATCATCTCCATAGCCATCGCATATAATAATAATAACAACTAACAACATTATCTTTATATTTTATCATCATTATCATCTCCATAGTCATCATATATTATCATAATAATAACTAACATCATTATCATTATATTATAATCATCATTATCATCACCGTCATCATTACCAGCGTTATTGTAAACATCGTCAAGACTTACGACTTACTTCGATACACTGTTCGTAAAGTGCCCTGCAAGCTTCATAATCGTAAAGCCTCTGCCTGTAAAAAGATTTCACTGAAATGATCGTAATAATGAAAACGAATAAATATGCAAATAAGTAAATCTATATATACTAGAGATATCCCGTAAAAAATGACAATATTTTTTTAAATTTCATTATTTATTATTTTACGATTGCAGCGCCACCTTTTTTATCTTTAGCTACAATTGCGAAATAACTTTTAATATCAAATAAATTACTATTAAAAATACTTACTTTAAATACTATATAAACAATTTATTTATATAATTATTTATTATTATTATATATAAATTAATTTACCATAGATAGCAGATCATCACACAAAAAGGTCTTACACAGACATGGGCTATTATATATATTAATAAAAATGAACTGCTGGAGTGATCTTGATGAAATTTGGCAAGGAGGTAGTTTTCATACAGGGAAGAAAGTTAAGAAGGTTTGGACGCCCAACTCCGATCCCCTGGCTCAGGTGGCCAAAAAACCTTCCGGGCCAAAAGTGCCTATACATGATCATTGCATAAGTTTTCGAAGCACAGTTTACAATTGCGTAACATGCATTATGTGACCGATAGCGTGTTATTACAAATTATTAAGAGATAGATGGAATAAAAATGTACGATTTCTTAACACGTATTACTTGCCGAATAAATGAATTTATTTATATAGCGCCAGATAAAGTCAGAGGCGCTTACAAAGGTTCCTTTGGAATCGGAAACTTCGAAGAACACGATATTTACATAGACATGAGAAGTTAACCCTAGATAATGCTGAGTTGACGTGAACACATGTGAGTTAGTTTCTTGCTTAAGAAAATTACGTGCCTGGACCGGGAATCGAACCCAGGTCCTACGACTCTCAAAGCCGGTATCTATACCACTAGACCAACACGTCCCACGGGACGGCGAGAGAGTGAGTGGGAACAGGAGAGCAAGTGGGAGCGAGAAAGAGAAAAGAAGCGAGATAACGAGGAGATCAAGCGGGAACGGGAAAGCAAGCGGGAAAGGAACTGGGAACAAGAGAGGGAGAGAGAAAGGATTAAAAAAAAAGAAAGACAAAAACAATAGAAAAACCTCTAAAAACCCCGGGTAACCCTGCTAGTAATAAATATAATATGTTATCAATAAATAAATTAATAATATTTAAGTAAATAAAATTATGTTAAATGATAAAGGTTTTATTGAATTTTATAACAAAAATGTATCGATTAGTGAAATCAACCTTTTCCAATTGAACCTTGCTTCCCCATCTTCTGATTGACAGGTCACTAAATATTAAGAAATCATCATCATTATAAGTACTTAATTATGATTCAATTTATTTCATCACAACTATCAAACAATAAAAAATAATTAAACTTCATAAAATAAAAATTAAAAAAAAAATTACACTGTAATATTTACATTCATCTTCAAACCCACACTCACTAAACTCAGTTAGTTTCTAAAAAAAAATGTTAATGTCATCTACCCAACAAAGCTCAACTGACTCGCTTCCTTGTATGATTTTACTCCGATCGGTATAACTAAATGCAAACGAATCAAATTCCCCATCGCGATAAACAAACCTTCGATCTTCCAGAAAGGCTCAGGCACGAAAGCCTGCACCTGTTTGTATCTCTCGACGACAAATCCCAGGGTCGGAAACTGGCAGCTGCCGTAGCTGATCAGCTGTTCAGCCAGAACCGTGGGAAAAACCCGCTGAAGACGCATGGTCTGGAATCGAGTGAACGCGGCCCCTGGTGAAGATAATGATGATAAATAAAAATAACGATAGGTAAAAATAACGATAAATAAAAATAACGATAAGTAAAAATAACGATAAGTAAAAATAATGATAAGAGTTTTATACGACAATTATTCTTCTGCGTACCGATACGTAAATCGAGTTCTTGACGTATGTCGACGGCGTCGATGACGTTCCTGTCCGGAATTCCCAGGTTATTTATAGCTCTGGCGACGGCTCTATAAAACGAAACGGGCAGGTTTAGCACAAAAAATTATAATAGTTTAAATAAACAACAAACGACTTGATTGAATATATTTGCATAGAAAACGAGAAATATGATAATGACAGTGATGATGATGATTATAAAAAAAAAACACTAACTGGGGTGTTATTTCTGAGAATTTTGCTCGAAAAACCCTCAAATTAGGTTTCACTGAAACGATAAATTTAAATAGTTATAAAAAAAAACTTACAGCAAATATTTATGAAAAAAAAAACAAACAGAAAACAGTTTCAAAAAATTTGATTAAAAACAACACGACAACCTCACCTGCAGTGCACACCTGGACGACCTCCGAGCCGATGTTTTCTCCTTCGCGATCGCAATCCGTCCATATGATTAGAGTGCCACAATTTCTCACCTCTTTCTCCAAGTTTCGCTAGTTTTTTTTTTCATTTGGAAAAGTATAAATAAAATAATTTTAACTTTTGATATAAGAAATAATGTTGAAACTAAAATTTACTGATTATAGTATTCACAATGTCTATGATAATATCGTCATAGTGACCATCATCATCATCCTCCCTCTTCAACATAATCACCTTTATGTCTTTATAATCGTCAGGACACATCTTTTGTAGTGGCGCATCGAACAACAGGACTGGATCAACGGAGTTCCTGATGATGATGATGATGGTGATGGTGGTGGTGATTCAGTGAAAATGATGATTCAGTGAAGATGATGATGATAACAGAGTTGAACAATGCATTCTACTAAATTTGTGTTGATATGACGATGATGATGATGTTGATGATGATGATGATGTTGATGATGATTATGAAGATAATTAACATTCAAATGGAAATCCATCATAAAGTTTATTAATTTTTTAAATGTAAAAAATGAAAACATCCTTCTACAAAATCCCTTGAATCTGAAAACTCTCCATCTACCCTCACACTCACTCACTCATTCATCCACCCACTTACACATCACTCACTCATTAACTTACCCACTAATTGATTAATTCATCTGTACACCCATTCACTCAATCACCTACCAGCCGACCAACTCATCTGACACAACTCACCAAGCTTTATACTGCCCCATGAATTCATAATTGAGCAAATGGCCAGAAACCGAAGTCATCACCATCGAGCATTCAGCATTCATGACTCGATATTGGAACTCGTAGTTTTTGTTGTATTTTGAGATACCTTCTCTCTAAATAAAGAAAAAAAATTAAAAAATTAATTTATTTATTATTTTAAATAATAAGATAAAAGCAAAATTAATTAAATGTACCAAACATAGCATATTACATAATAGCACTTCTATATTCACTAATGAAGTCAAATATCAAAGTATTATATAGATAGAGTTTTAGAGAAATAATTCTTATATATATATATATATAAGTAAGTTAATCAAAATTTTTACTATGCACAAGGACAGATAAATTGAGAAAGAGTAAAGAAAAAAATTGAACTGTCATACCATCATTATCATAAAAGTCTAATACCTAAGCATAATCATCATCACCACCATCATCATAATCATACCATTGTATTATTGCATCACTAGTTGTGTATATATATATATATATATATATATATATATATATATATATATATATATATATATATATATATATATATATATATATACCCCCAAGGGGGTATTTACTAATGGGGTTGACTGTAATTGACTTGGCTGGGACCAAGCAAATGCGTATTTACAAACCGGGGGTATTTAATAACCAGGGTATTTACTATTGAGGTTTGACTGTATATATATATATATATATATATATATATATATATATATATATATATATATATATATATATATATATATATATATATATATATATATATATATATATATATATATATATATATATATATATATATATATATATATATAAAAGAACATGTCCTGACTGACTGATGACTGACTGATAATCAACGCCGAGCTCAAACGCCTCATCCTAGGAACGTGAAATTTGGAACATATATTACTTTCATAGCGTAAACATCCGCTAAGAAAGGATTTTTGAAAATTTTGCTCCTGAGGGGAAAAAACTGGAAAACAAACGTTTTTCTAAAACAATGTATATCTCGAAAACCAAAAATGAGGAGATTTTGAAATTTGGTATATAGATTCTTTTTGAAAAATAAAAAGATACGTGTTTCACCATTTTTTGAAAATTCGGTTTCCCGGACCTCAAATGTGGGTTGGAAAATTGGGTTATTTGGTTTTTAAAGTAGCTTCTACTCAAAAACTGCTAATGCTACAGGAGTAAAAATTAGTATTTAGTTTCTAATCCAAAAATAATGAAATACGTGTTTTAGCATTTTTTGAAAATTTGGTTTCCAGGACTTCAAATGTGGGGTGGAAAATAGGGCTAATTGTCTTTTATAGTAACTGCTGCTCAAAAACTGTAAATACCACTGATGTAAAAATTAGTATTTAGTTTCTATTCTAAAAATAAAGATATACGTATTTTACCATTTTTTTAACCTTTGGTTTCCAGGACTTCAAATGTGGGGTGGAAAATAAGGTTATTTGGTTTTTAATGTTACTGCTACTCAAAAACTGTAGATGCTACAGGAGTAAAATTAGTATTTAGTTTCTACTCTAAAAATAATGATATACGTGTTTCACCATTTTTTGAAAATTTGGTTTCCAGGACCTCAAATGTGAAGTGGAAAAAGGGTTATTTGATTTTAAAATAACTGCTACTCAGAAACTGTAAGTGCTACAGATGTGAAAATTAGTATTTTGAGGTTTTGTGCCGGTTAAAAGTAGATGAGTTCAGTTTATCACCGGACGGACGGGCCAAGCCGTTATTTTATGGTCTTTATACGGCCCTGCCCAAACCTTAAATCAAGGTGGGACGGGCCAAGATTTTTAACCAATTATATAGAAATTTTAGTGATTTTAGGGTGTTCAGACGGGCCGGGCTAAACCTGAAGTAAAGGTGGGACGGGGCCAAAGTTTTTCATCAAGTATATAGAGCTTCTAGGCTTATAAAAACGGGCCGGGCCCATATTAGACGGGCCGTGCCGGGCCAGGAATTTCGGTTTTTGAAACGAGCTGGGCCAAGTTGATCCGTGCAGTACTTTACTATGTATGCACGGTTAAAATTCTCTAATTTCATACGAGCGAAGCCGCTACGGGCACTGCTAGTATATATATATATATATATATATATATATATATATATAATATTTGTAACTGTTAAACATTTCATTGATTCATTTCCAAACCATTTTAAATTTTTAAATGTAGTAAAACATCTCAACACATTCGGCAAAGATTATGATTATGGGCAATATTTTACTTTGACGGGTTGAGGTGGTTAGGAAAAGGTTCGCAACGGGAATACTGTAGGCCAAACCCGTGAAAGTAAATGATTACCCGATTATGAATGTTACCCACTTCTATTATTATTACTTTTTCTTTTATAAAAATTTACCTTTCTAAATCTGCCTCTGGACATGATTTCTGATAGAGATTTGGCTGCATCGTTTTTTTCGGCAACATTCAAGATCCTGTTCATATCATCAGAAACGTTTTTTTCACCACCTCTACTAGTTTTACTTCCAACGTTTTTATCGTTTATTATTATGTTGTTCTTTGGCTTCGATTCTGAACAATACGACGCCTTTGCGTTTGTGGAACAGTTCCACAATGGCGAAAAAATTGAACGATAACGACAAAAATTAAAATCGGGCAATGGTTTTCCTTTTGAAAATTGCTGGGAAACAAGACAGTTGAGAAATTTCTGTCTGGAAATCGGAGAAAAAACGTCGCGGCAAAAACATCTCAAAATAACCATTACAATCTTAAAAGTGAAATCAAATAATGAAATCAGTCAAACATGATGCAGACATTGGGCAACACAAACTATACAAAAAAACTGTTCAAATTTATCTAGCTCAAACGTTTTAATGTTTTTTCTATTAACACGTTTTCTTAATAGTTATAACTATAAGTATTGAAAAAAAAACAAGGAAGATTTTGATAATTTCAGTCAATTTATTACATCAAGAAGCCAACCATCTAAAGATAATATCTAAAACATTAAAGCTTAGTATGATTTATCATACTTGCTCTTTAAATAAACGGGGATTGGTTGTTTTACTGGCAAACTACTTCTTGCGAATTATTACTTTGAAAAACTAGTTTCTGCATAGATATATCTATGAGTTTCTGGAACCTAAAACTTACCGTCATATAGCTAATACTTTTAAATTATTTCTTTTATACTTTGACGAGCTAAGCCATACTCAGTTTATTATTAGCGCCTGTTTCTCATAAATTAGCTTTAGTTATATGTATATGCAGAGTATAATTGAGTAGCCCACTACTTACTGAAACCAACAGCCCTAAAGAGACCACTAAGACACAAATACTACTTTGAAAAACTATTAAATTAGGTCATCTCTCCTATATGCTCAAAAGACTCAAAAAGGCACATTTTACTTCAAATTTTAGATCCTTTTTATTGTCTAAATTAAATCTCAGATTTTTGAATAAATCTTTGTGTAAGGGAGATAGATTTCACTCACAGTCTCAGTAAACAATTTCAATAAGCACAAGCAAATAACTTTTCAGGTCTTTTTTAACCTTCAAGTAAACACAAGCTAACAACAAAATTATTCAACTATCAAATAAGTTATGCAGAAATTTACAAATATAAAAATATAGTCCTTCTTCCTTCCACAGAACATGACACTGCAATTGTTGCCTGTCTTCGATAATAGTCTTGGTAAACTCCTCCAATGGATGTAGTTATCTGGAACCTAACAGTAATCTTCAATTCACACTTACAGATGTAACCTGCTACTTGCACACCTTGACTAGTTAATGGCTGAAATGCACAACAAAGTACTTAGACTTTTAGTGATTTTTTTATTAACTCAAAATCTTTAAAGAAATGTACACCCTCAAAAAAAAACAAAAACTAAAATTCTGATACTGTTTAAGTGTCTTCTTCTTCTTCTATTAACTCTTGATTCAGTTTTTCTCTTTCTGCTTTCTGCCTCAGAGTTCTTTCCATAAAACTTTCATAGTCCCGATTTAAATTTACAACGCAAGCATTCTTTGGCTTCAGCGTGATTGGTCTGATAACGTAAACGTCGGTTACAATCTCGTTTTCTTCCACTAACGTGATACTCTGCATTTCAGAAACCAGACAGCAAGAATACAAAGCATCAAAATCCTTTTTGGAAACATACTTAACAGTTTTTTCAGTTGTAGAAGAAAGGCTCTCATCGAGGACAGGATCAAAACAATTCAGATTTCCGTTCGGACACTTTTTGGGAGCTGGAGATTCTGGAATATCAACCTTGAACATGAGAGTAACTATAAGCGGGTTTGAACTGTTACCTTTCTCTTCAATTGAAATGATAGCTTGTTCTTTAAATCGGAACTGTATCAGATAAAGTCCATCCTTTTTTGAAGACTTTACAACCTCAAGAACATTGCCATATTTGGAAAACAAGACTTTCAGATCGTCAGCAGAATATGCATGGATTGGGTCTTTCTTTGATGCTTTCCAGGCTACTTTGATGTTGTAACCCTGTGGTTCATATGAATTTTCTTTTACTGATTTTTCCAGCAAAATTTTTTCTTGCTTTCTGGCCCGTCTCTCATCCCTTTCTTTCAGTTTTTGTCTTCCCTCTTCTCTCAAACGTTCAATTAACTTTTGCTTTTCTTTCTCCTCTCTTTCCTTTTCTCGCTTTTCCAGCAAATATTCTCTATCCCTTTCAGCAAAAATTTTCCTGAATCGGATAGTCTGAATATCTAGCTCTTTCATCCTTTTTTCACTTTCATCCTTGGCTTTAAGTTTCTGATCATATTTTGTCTTACTACTGACATCAGTTAAAACTTTGAAAACTTTTCCAAGCAACTGAAACTGCTCCTTAGCTTTGTGACTATCCAGATTTTTATCGGGATGTACTTTTAAAGCAAGCTTTTTATAAGCTTTAGTAATCTCTGAATCAGAGGCATATTTTTCGAGGCCGAGATATTTATATAATTCTATGCCGGATATGTCAATGTCATCTTCTAACATTTTATTTTTTAAGCACAGACAAGGAGATAAGTAAAAAACCCCAAAAAGCAGTTGTATTGTTGTATTGAACGGAAAACCAAAACATAGATAAAACAATCTTATTTAATCATATATATATATATATATATATATATATATATATATATATATATATATATATATATATATATATATATATATATATATATATATATATATATATATATATATATATATATATATATATAATATACTAGCAGTGCCCGTAGCGGCTTCGCTCGCATGAAATTAGAGAGTTTGAACCGTGCATCCATAGTAGAGATCATTTTTTAGGTCTCGGCTCGGCCCGTCGACAAATTAGCCCAGCCCGTTTTAAAAACCCAAACTCCTGGCCCGGCACAGCCCGTCTGAATTAGGCCCGGCCCATTTTTACAGGCCTAGAAGTTCTATATACTTGATGAAAAACTTCGGCCCGTCCCACCTTGACCTCAGGTTTGGCCCGGCCAAACTGAAGACCCTAAAATAACTAAAATATCTATATACTTGGTGAAAAACCTCGGTCCGTCCCACTTTGATTTAAGGTTTGGCCTGGCCCGTGTGAAGACTCTAAAATAACGACTTGGCCCGGCCGATGATAAACTGGACTTAGCTACTTTTAACCGGCACAAAACTTCAAAATACTAATTTTTACATTTGTAGCATTTACAGTTTGTGAGTAGCAGTTATTTTGAAATCAAATAACTCTTATTTCCACCCCACATTTGAGGTCCTGGAAACCAATTTTTAAAAAAATGCTAAAACACGTATTTCATTATTTTTGGAGTAGAAACTAAATACTAATTTTTACTTCTGTAGCATTAACAGTTTTTGAGTAGCAGCTACTTTAAAAACCAAATAACCCAAAAATGATGAAACACGTATATCTTTTTTTTTTTTTAGTAGATACTAAGTATTAATTTTTACATCTGTGGCAATTACAGTTGTTGAGTAGCAGTTACTTTAAAAACCAAATAACCCTATTTTCCACCCCATATTTGAAGTCCTGGAAACCAAATTTTCAAAAAATTGTGAAACCCGTATATCATTATTTTTAGAGTAGAAACTAAATACAAATTTTTACTTTTGTAGCATTAACAGTTTTTGAGTAGAAGCTACTTTAAAAACCAAATAACCCAATTTTCCAACCCACATTTGAGGTCCGGGAAACCAAATTTGTAAAAAATGGTGAAACACGTATATCTTTATTTTTAGAAAAGAAACTAAATAATAATTTTTACATCTGTGGTATTTACTGTTTTTGAGTAGCAGTTACTATAAAAGACAATTAGCCCTATTTTCCACCCCACATTTGAAATCCTGGAAACCAAATTTTCAAAAAATGCTAAAACACGTATTTCATTATTTTGGAGTAGAAATTAAATACTAATTTTTACTCCTGTAGCATTAACAGTTTTGAGTAGAAGCTACTTTAAAAACCAAATAACCCAATTTTCCAACCCACATTTGAGGTCCGGGAAACCGAATTTTCAAAAAATGGTGAAACACGTATCTTTTTATTTTTCAAAAAGAATCTATATACCAAATTTCAAAATCTCCTCATTTTTGGTTTTCGAGATATACATTGTTTTAGAAAAAAGTTTGTTTTCCAGTTTTTCCCCTCAGGAGCAAAATTTTCAAAAATCCTTTCTTAGCGGATGTTTACGCTATAAAAGTAATATAAGTTCCAAATTTCACGTTCCTAGGATGAGGCGTTTGAGCTCGGCGTTGATTATCAGTCAGTCAGTCAGGACATGTTCTTTTATATATATAGATAATTATTTTAACATTATTTTCTAATGTTGTCCATGTAAAAATATACGTATTGGACGAACTTAATATCAGATGCAAAGGTTATTTATAAACGCTCCTCGGCGGTTTATAGGGTCCAACCAAGCTTCAAATGCTCACATTTTTAAGACCAATAATCCTACATCCATCATAACTCACAAAACTATAAGCTAATTTAATGTCTTCTTGGCCTAACCGTCCCCATTCCTTGTAATCGACGCTCATCGGTAGCTGTAGACGAGGGCCTTTTTAATAGTTTTGAAGTGTGTACAAGGGTTGACAGTGTGAACTCGATAAAAGCGGAAACAGTGATTTATATTAATTCTTTTTTGTCTATGGTAGGCAGTTACTGCAGTAGTTCCCCCCTAAGGAGACGGAGTTAGTAGTAGATGAAATCCTGGTGTTGTTTGAATTGTACTCGTCTTCCTGATCTTGTGCGTGGTAGATTGTTGGAAAAATTGGCTGGAGGTGTACTGGCTGGCTGGTCAATAAGGGACATTGTAGGAGTGTTTGTGTCCGGTGTTGACAATAAAACTGGCAGTTTAGCAGGTTTGACACGATCCAATGAAACACAACTGGTAAATCCGTCAGGTAGTTCAATCTTTACAATGTTTTCTTTAATTGCAAGAACTTTATAGGGGCCTTGGTAAGGGGCTTCTAAAAATTGTCGAACTCTGTCAATTCGTAGCCACACGTAATGTCCAGGTTGTAAGGTGTTAGAATGTGGGCGGATAGTTCGATTATGGTGAATTCCCTCGGACAAAAAGGTAAAGTCAAGTTGCCGCATGGGCTTGTTGAGTTGCTGGATTGGTTCGATTTGCTGTTTCGCAGTAGGAGTGTTTTTGTGAAAGAAAACATGTGGCATCAAAATGTCCGAGCCGGTCATGGCAGTGAATGGTGAATACCCATGTTCGGACGGTAAAGCTCTTAACGCCAAGCACACCACTGGCAGTGCAATGAGCCATTCTTCATTGCGAGCCATAAGTGCTGTTTTGAGTGTTCTGTGGAATCGCTCGATCATGATGTAGTGCATTTCAGTGACGTATTCAGATATGATAGAAAGGCGTCTTTGTTGCATGTAGGTCTTCTGATCTCTGCTGGATTGGAAGGTTGGCATAAGGGTTTGTGGTCTGTAAACAAATGAAGTTCTCTGCCTTCAATAATGTGTTTGAAATGAATGACAGCTAAATACGCAGCCAAAAGTTCCTTGTCAAATGTAGAATATACCAATTCTGTTTTAGAAAATTTCTTAGAATAGAAAGGAATAGGTTGTGGCTTGCCATTAACAACTTGATGGAGGGCTGCACCTATGGCTGAAGAAGATGCATCTGCAACGAGGTGGTATAGGTTACTAGACTTGCTAATGTAATAAAGGTCGGCCGATCCTGAAAGAGCTGATTTAATATCTTCAAAGGCTTTGCACTGAAAAGTGTCCCACGTTAAGTGAGTCCAGTTTATCACCGGTCGGGCCAAGCCGTTATTTTAGGGTCTTTTTACGGACCAGGCTAAACCTTAAATCAAGGTGGTACGGGCCGAGGTTTTTCACTAAGCATATAGTATAGACATTTTAGTGATTTTAGGGTCTTCAGACGGGCCGGGCCAAACCTGACGTCAAGGTGGGACGGGCCGAAGTTTTTCATCAAGTATATAGAATTTCTAGGCCAGTAAAAACGGACCGGGCCCAAATTAGACGGGCCGTGCCGGGCCAGGAATTTTGGTTTTGAAACGGGCTGAGCCAAGTTGTCGACGGGTCAAGCCGACACCTATGGATGCACGGTTCAAATTCTCTAATTTCGTACAAGCGAAGCCGCTACGGGCACTGCTAGTACATACATACATACATACATACATACATACATACATACATACATACATACATACATACATACATACATACATACATACATACATACATACATACATACATACATACATACATACATACATACATACATACATACATACATACATACATACATACATACATACATACATACATACATACATACATACATACATACATACATACATACATACATACATACATACATACATACATACATACATACATACATACATACATACATACATACATACATACATACATACATACATACATACATACATACATACATACATACATACATACATACATACATACATACATACATACATACATACATACATACATACATACATACATACATACATACATACATACATACATACATACATACATACATACATACATACATACATACATACATACATACATACATACATACATACATACATACATACATACATACATACATACATACATACATACATACATACATACATACATACATACATACATACATACATACATACATACATACATACATACATACATACATACATACATACATACATACATACATACATACATACATACATACATACATACATACATACATACATACATACATACATACATACATACATACATACATACATACATACATACATACATACATACATACATACATACATACATACATACATACATACATACATACATACATACATACATACATACATACATACATACATACATACATACATACATACATACATACATACATACATACATACATACATACATACATACATACATACATACATACATACATACATACATACATACATACATACATACATACATACATACATACATACATACATACATACAAACATACATACATACATACATACATACATACATACATACATCTATATATATAAAAGAACATGCATGTCCTGACTGACTGACTGACTGACTGACTGACTGACTGACTGACTGACTGACTGATAATCAACGCCGAGCTCAAACGCCTCATCCTAGAAACGTGAAATTTGGAACTTATATTACTTTTACAGCGTAAACATCCGCTAAGAAAGGATTTTTGAAAATTTTGCTCCTGAGGGGAAAAAACTGGAAAACAAACTTATTTCTAAAACAATGTATATCTCGAAAACCAAAAATAAAGAGATTTTGAAATTTGGTATATAGATTCTTTTTTTAAAAAATAAAAAAATACGTGTTTCACCATTTTTTGAAAATTCGGTTTCCCGGACCTCAAATGTGGGTTGGAAAATTGGGTTATTTGGTTTTTAAAGTAGCTTCTACTCAAAAACTGTTAATGCTACAGGAGTAAAAATTAGTATTTAGTTTCTACTCTAAAAATAATGAAATACGTGTTTTAGCATTTTTTGAAAATATGGTTTCCAGGACCTCAAATCAAATGTAAGGTGGAAAATAGAGTTATTTGATTTTAAAAATTACTGCTACTCAAAAACTGTAAGTGGTAATATATATATATATATATATATATATATATATATATATATATATATATATATATATATATATATATATATATATATATATATATATATATATATATATATATATATATATATATATATATATATATATATATATATATATATATATATATATATATATATATATATATATATATATATATATATATATATATATATATATATATATATATATATATATATATATATATATATATATATATATATATATATATATATATATATATATATATATATATATATATATATATATATATATATATATATATATATATATATATATATATATATATATATATATATATATATATATATATATATATATATATATATATATATATATATATATATATATATATATATATATATATATATATATATATATATATATATATATATATATATATATATATATATATGATAATCAATGCCGAGCTCAAACGCCTCATCTTAGGAACGTGAAATTTGGAACTTATATTACTTTTATTGCATAAGCATCCACTAAGAAAGGATTTTTGAAAATTTTGCTCCTGAGGGGAAGAAACTGGAAAACAAACTTTTTTCTAAAACAATGCATATCTCGAAAACCAAAAATGAAGAAATTTTGAAATTTGGTATATGGATTCTTTTTAAAAAATAAAAAGATACGTGTTTCACCATTTTTTGAAAATTCGGTTTCCCGGACCTCAAATGTTGCTTGGAAAATTGGGTTATTTGGTTTTTAAAGTAGCTGCTACTCAAAAACTGTGAATGTTACCGGAGTAAAAATTAGTATTTAGTTTCTACTCCCAAAATAATGAAATAGGTGTTTTAGCATTTTTTGAAAATTTGGTTTCCAGGACTTCAATGTGGGGTGGAAAATAGGGTTATTTGTTTTTCAAACTAACTGCTACTCAAAAACTGTAAATACCACAGATGTAAAAATTAGTATTTAGTTTCTATTCTAAAAATAAAGATATACGTGTTTTACCATTTTTTTTAAATTTGGTTTCCAGGACCTCAAATGTGGGGTGGAAAATAAAGTTATTTGGTTTTTAATGTAACTGCTACTCGAAAACTGTAGATGCTGCAGGAGTAAAAATGAGTATTTGGTTTCTACTCCGGAAATAATGATATACGTGTTTTACCATTTTTTGAAAATTTGGTTTCCAGGACCTCAAATGTGGCTTGGAAAATTGGGTTATTTGGTTTTTAAAGTAGCTGCTACTGAAAAACTGAGAATACTACAAAAGTAAAAATTAGTATTTAGTTTCTACTCTAAAAATAAAAAGATAGGTGTTTCACCTTTTTTTGAAAATTTGGTTTCCAGGACTTCAAATGTGGGGTGGGCCAGGCCAAACCTTAAATCAAAGTGGGACGGGCCGAGGGTTTTCACCAAGTATATAGATATTTTAGATGTAAAAATTAGTATTTAGTTTCTATTCTAAAAATAAAGATATACGTGTTTTACCATTTTTTTAAAATTTGGTTTCCAGGACCTCAAATGTGGGATGGAAAATAATGTTATTTGGTTTTTAATGTAACTGCTACTCGAAAACTGTAGATGCTGCAGGGGTAAAAATGAGTATTTGGTTTCTACTCTAGAAATAATGATATACGTGTTTTACCATTTTTTGAAAATTTGGTTTCCAGGACTTCAAATATGGGGTAGAAAATAGGATTACTTGGATTTTAAAGTAACTGCTACTCAAAAACTGTAAATGCTACAAAAGTAAAATTAGTATTTAGTTTCTACTCTAAAAATAATGATATACGTGTTTCACCATTTTTTGAAAATTTGGTTTCCAGGACCTCAAATGTGAAGTGGAAAAAGGGTTATTTGATTTTAAAATAACTGCTACTCAAAAACTGTAAGTGCTACAGATGTGAAAATTGGTATTTTGAGGTTTTGTGCCGGTTAAAAGTAGATGAGTTCAGTTTATCACCGGACGGACGGGTCAAGCCGTTATTTTAGGGTTTTCATAAGGCCCTGCCTAAACCTTAAAAATCAAGGTAGGACGGGCCGAGATTTTTAACCAAGTATATAAATATTTTAGTGATTTTAGGGTGTTCAGACGGGCCGGGCTAAACCTGAAGTCAAGGTGGGACGGGCCAAAGTTTTTCATCAAGTATATAGAATTTCTAGGCCAGTGAAAACGGGCCGGGCCTATATTAGACGGGCCGTGCAGGGCCAGGATATTCGGTTTTTGAAACGGGCTGGGCCAAGTTGTCGACGGGCCGAGCCGAGACCTAAAAAATTGATCCGTGCAGTACTCTACTATGTATGCACGGTTCAAATTCTCTAATTTCATGCGAGCGAAGCCGCTACGGGCACTGCTAGTACATACATAAATACATACACTCACACATACACATACATACATTCGTACTGAAGTTGAGACATTTATATTTGCGTTATTTCGTAGTGGATTGTAAGCCATCCAAGTGTCTGATTATGTGGCTTGTAAAAACATTTCTATATAATATATATATCTTATAACATGTATCTTCGGTAGCTATTAAATTAACTATTGACGGATTGTAAGCCGTACAACTTATACTACCGATCCATATGGTTGATGCCATTCAACATTGACTAATGCAAAGTTATGCACGTTGGACGAACCAATCAGAAATCCAAATTTATTTATTCTATGTTAGACCCAGATGGAAATAGAAAAAATTTAGAAGTAACGACAGTCAAACGAGATCTTGGTGTTCTAGTATCGGATGATCTCAAAGCAAGGTCTCAAGTGAATGCAGCGGCTGCCATGGCTAATAGAACTCTTGGTAGACTTAAAAAATTATTCCGAAGTCGTAGTCTCCATCTTTTGAAAACATTATACCAGGCCTACATTCGACCACACCTCGAATATGCAGTTCAAGTTTGGTCTCCTCATCAAAGCCGGGACATTGATACTCTCGAAAAGGTTACAAAAAACTCTCACAGAGTTACAAAAATAATTACAACAATCAAACATTTACCATACTTAGAAAGACTACAGAAGTTTGGAATTACCACGCTTGAAGAACGTAGGGTTAGAGGCGATTTGATCCAACAATACAAAATAGGGGAGAACCGTACTGAATGGCCACTGTACTGAACGGCCACTGAGATTTTCTTATTTGTTAAATTATTTTTTACATCCATTTCTTTTTTTAAATGTGCATATATATGAACTCTTTGTTTAGTGTTATTCTTTTGTGTCTCGTGTATTTCGTTCAGCATTTATAGAGCTTTTTGGTTTTTCGGAAGAAAAAGTGAAAACGAGTCAGGTCAGAACTATTCTATTCTTATCAAATATTGAAGGTTATATTTTATAAGATATTTTTTGTAATGTATGATTAATATTTTAATCTAAATTTTGGATGTCTAAAATTATTATTTTGCTCGTAGCACACTAAAATGCTCGTACATCTCGGTTCGTACTGAATGGCCTCTGTAAGGTCGTACTGAATAGCCATACCATTCAGTATTGCTGAATGTTTAAATTTTCATAAATGTGTTGAGATTCATTATTGATAAAAATTTTAATGTAATAGAATGAAATTGTTTAATATATTCAAGACATATACATATTAATCACTTCTTAATAATGTTTTCTGGTTATGTTTCAGAATGAGAAACCGAGTATCTACAGCTTTGAAGGGGGATGGTCTCAAAATAACATGGAAAGAGCAGTAGAAGATGTTTTGACAGCTTGCTTGCCAGTTAAATCTCCAGCTGAGAAGCAGAAAAAGATTCGAGGAGATCCAAATTAAAGACATCAAAACTTGCAGCAAGAAGAGATATTTCGAAAAGCTTCACAGACATCGAGCCTGACGGGGAATCAACATCTACAAAACCTACATATATGGCCACCAGTAAAGATGCTCATTTTTCCCTTCACAACACTAAGATAAAAATAGGGGATTGGGGTATTTTTGAATATGTTTTTGACTCGAAAACCTATTATGTAGGCAAAATCATGGAAATCAAAGGCGATAAAGTTTTTGCTGGTTTTTTTAAGTTTTTGTACAAGGATAAAGACATCGAAAAGGCCAAATTTTAGTCTAGAGATAAAGGTATTTGTGAGGCAGATTTAGATCAAATTGTTGTGAAACTAGGAGATCCAATCCTTCAAAAATCCAGAAGAAGAAATGGGCATATCAAATTTTCTTTTGACTTTTCATCATATAGTATTGGATTGTAAGCTACAACTTTTTAATAAAATGACAAAATGCTTTTATGATTTTTTTAATTAACATTAATAAAAACTTGTCTGTGAAATAAAACATTTTGGCTTACCATTTGGTGAGAATTGTGTCTTCTATAATAAAAATTGCATGATTGGCCACCCAGAAATTTTAAGAGAGGTTGCGTTATTTATCGTTTTTTATAAGATTGTTATAATTTGAAAAGTTTTAATGAGCGGTTTTTAATAGTGAAATGTTTTTTCTTTCATTATGAGAACAAAATTTAATTCTATCACTTATAGTTTTTTTGTATGATTGATTTGAATAAAAGTGTAAAATTGTGTGGCCATACAGTACTACTCTCCCCTACTGGCTCATATTGATGAAGTGGATTTTTTTGTATTGCAAAAACATCCCACATGGCAAACTAACAGATCCTATTGTTTGAGAGGTCACAACTGCTTTCTTTTACCACAAAGAATTAAAGGATGTGAAGAGCGAAAACACTTTTTCACAAATCGAGTAGCTTTCAGCTGGAACTCCTTGACGCAGGAAGCAGTGGACGCATGTTCGGTGAATTCCTTCAAAGATCAACTCGCTCTACTTTGATTGCAGTATGACTCGTCAGCACAGAGGGGCCTGATGCAGCACCTCTTCATCAATCATACATGCTATTATAATGACTATTTAATTCTTATTGTTATTTTTGTTCTGTCTTTTTTGTGATTTTGAATGTATGTATTGATAACTGAATAAACAAACTCAAACTCATATTTAGTACCCATTCATAGTCGAGTGTTGTGTACAACATACCCCAACAAAAGCACAAATACATTACAATTTCTGCCGTGGCTCAGATGGTAAGGTAGTTGGCATGATGTGAGAACAGCCGATAGTCGAGTGTTGTGTTCAACATACCCCAACAAAAGCATAAATACATTACAATTTCTGCGGTGGCGCAGGTGGTAAGGTAGTTGGCATGATGCGGTGAATTCCTTCAAAGATCAACTCGCTCTACTTTGATTGCAGTATGACTCGTCAGCACAGAGGGGCCTGATGCAGCACCTCTTCATCAATCATACATGCTATTATAATGACTATTTAATTCTTATTGTTATTTTTGTTCTGTCTTTTTTGTGATTTTGAATGTATGCATTGATAACTGAATAAACAAACTCAAACTCATATTTAGTACCCATTCATAGTCGAGTGTTGTGTTCAACATACCCCAACAAAAGCACAAATACATTACAATTTCTGCCGTGGCGCAGATGGTAAGGTAGTTGGCATGATGTGAGAACAGCCGATAGTCGAGTGTTGTGTTCAACATACCCCAACAAAAGCATAAATACATTACAATTTCTGCGGTGGCGCAGGTGGTAAGGTAGTTGGCATGATGCGAGAACAGCCGATCCGACAGTCATGGATTCGAATCCTAACTTTTTTTTACAATAGTTTAATGTCCTTTACACCAAGTGTTTTAAGACTGAGGGTTCGAATCCTAAGGTGAGACGTTTATATTTGCGTTGTTTCGTGGTTGTGTGTGTGTGTGTGTGCGTGTGTCCCATGAATAATGATGCCGGGATATAGTTGGGTATCCCGTGCTTCTCCCGTGCTTAATGATGCGGGATTTCGCTGGGTATCTTTTGTTGATGCCGCGCTAATGATCTGGGGATCCCGTGCGGGTCCCGTGTAAATCCCGCGGACAAAACCCGGCGGGATCCCGCAAGGTTCCCCGTTTTGAACCCGCTGGGCTCCCCGGCTCTATCCCGCGCGGGTCCCGTGCGGGTGTGTTTGCTGGGTATTAGCTTTTTTTTATCATCGGTGTAGTAACTGCCTTACAATTTTCAAAATTAAATCTTTCTAGGACTTTTTTGGCATATGCTGGTTGACTTAACTTTATTCTTCTGTATTGTTCCTCAAGTACTGCTTGACTATCTTTGGCCTCCTTAAGCTTTCGCAGGTACGTCTCTATTTGTTCGTCTTGCTCAGACTGAATCTTCTTGCTCATCTCCAAGCTTTGCTCCAGATGTCTTAACTTCCCCGACAAATCATCATATTCTGATTGGAGACTAAGGAGCTGGGATGACTTTTCTTTCCTGACACTAAGAATCTCTTCAAACTTTGCTTGTAGTTCTTGATTCAAAATAATGACCTGCTGCGACGTTTGTGCCAATTCATTTTTAAGTCTTGACTCTCTGTTTTGAGCAATGACCAGCTCTGATCAAGCATCATCTGCAAGATTTTGCGTCACTATCTTCGATCGATTTCGTCTTTTTATTCAACTTATCCGTCAATTGTTTCTATTCATCGGGAAATCTATCGATTCCCTTATTTTTCTGGTAGAGAGCACCACTTAGATCTTTCTGTTCAGGTTCGTTCATTTTTGTCAGATACATTTCAGCTGTTGTAACATAATCTTCATATCTCTTTGGTTTTGCTAATAATGATCTGTCTCTCAGTTCACGAGATACAGTTTCATTTCTTGCTATTTTAGTTTTACTTTCATCGTTAACTTCTTGATGTTTACTTTCATCATTAATTTCTTTATCTGATGCTTGATTAACTGAAATTGGAAATTCAGTGTAATCATTGCAGTCGTTCAGTTTCTCTTGAAAGACAGCATCTCTAGAAAGAACTACCTTTTTGTTTCTTTAAGGTAAATGCGATAACGTTCATCCCCATCGTAACCAACAAGAACCTTTAACAGCTTTCTTATCCATTTTACGACGTTTACTATCTGGAATGTGAACATAGCAAACTGAACCAATGACACGAAGATGTTTGATTCTTTGCTTCTTTCTTGTCCACACTTCCCACGGTGTTTTATTCTTTTCTAATGATTTCGCTGTTCTATTCAGGATGTAAACTGCTGTTTGACACAGTTCTGTCCACAAGCTTGCTGGATATTCAACATCCTGGTTTGAATATTTCAGCGTTCTGGCCATCTCAACTATGGTTCTGTTATCTCTTTCAACAGCCCCATTTTGCTGTGGTGTATGTGGTGCTGTGAGTCGCTGGGTAATGCCATGAGTACGTAGAAGTCTTCTCACCTTTACATTGTCAAACTCACCACCATTTTCACTAAGTAATTCCTTTATTTTATGATCATCATTCTTGATTTTGACAAGCATATCTTTGAGTGCTTCAAATACTCCTGATTTGTTCTTCAAAAAGAATATGAATCTCATCTTGCTGTAGTGATCTTTAAACACTACAAAATAACAATACCCTCGGAAACTTTTATCAAATGGTCCACAAACATCAGCCGAGATCAGTTCACCTGGCATGGTTGGAGCATCTCTAGTTCCAAATTTTAATCTATGTGCTTTACCATAAATGCATTCTTTACAAAGTTGACTTTTTCCAAGCTTTGAGTCAATACCTAATTCTCTCTTTATAACTTCTTGGACATGACGTTTATCCTGATGACCAAATCTTTCATGATAAAGTTGTAGAGTGTTATTTTGTGTGACTGAATGTGCTAGGTACAACGTTCCATGCATTCTTCTAGATCCTCTTACAATAACTCTTCCTTTTATGATCAAACAACAATCTGTTGATGATGACGTGAATCTTGCTTTATGTGGATGTTTATCTAATGCAGCTAGTACAGAAAACAAATTTTTACTAATTTTTGGAACGTACCAAACATCTGCAAGTGTTAATTTCTGTACTTTCTTACCAACTGAAGACATGACTTCAACAGTACCTTTACCTCGTGCAGGTATTGAATTTCCATCAGTAGCTGTTACAGTGTGTGGCTGTTCAAACTTGTCAAAACTTACAAATATATCACTCTGATTTGTGATATGCTTTGTAGCTCCATTATCAACAAACCATTCTCCAACTGTAGCTTCAGCACTTTTTGCTTCTGCAACAATCGTTAAAGCTTCATAAGCACTGGCTGTAGAGTTATATTTACTGCTATGCACAGACGTTGGATTTCTTCTTGGTTTGCTATCTGTTATCCACTTTGAGCAATTTTTTAACCAATGACCAGTACCCTGACAGTAATGGCAGTTACCTTTACCTTTTGAAAAGGTTTTTGGTTGATGTTGCTTTACACGTGTTCTTCCTGCATCTCCTGATTTAAATTCTCTTTCAAATAAACATAACTTTAAAACAAGCTCTTCGACAGTCCGATTCTCATCTGATAGAAGCATCCAATTTGATTTAAATGACTGAAAATCACTTGGCAAAATGTGAAGAATTTTGTAAATTAACATCATCTCAGGTAATTTCGATTCACCTTTTGCTTGTAATCCATTATTGAATTCAATCCACATGGTCCTGAATTTCGCTATGTGAGAGGAGACATCGTTTTCAGAATTCCACGAGAAACTGAAAAAGTTTGCACAAATACAAAAGAACTGATCTTTTGAAGATGCCTCGAAGTTTCGTTTTATTTCTTCCCATACTTCTCTAGCAGTTTTCTTGTCCATTACCTTTTGGTAGGTCTCTTCTGATAAAGCACTTGTAAGTATTGACTTGGCATAGCTGTTAGCCTTCGAAATTGATCCGACTTCTCTTTTTTCTAATTCAGTAGACGGTTCAGATAACGATTCTGGTTTGACTAATCTGCCATCATTGACATCCAGGGTTCCATCATGATAATCAAGAAAGTCACGAATTCTTCATTTCCATATTGGCCAATCGCTTCAAGCCAGTGAGAGGCTTTATATGCAACTTTGCTAACTCCATAATTGAACTTTAGACTTCAAAAAGAAATAACTCGTTCTAATTCTTAACTTTATCAAACAATTTTTTAACAACAAACTGGGCACGTAACCTGTCGAAAAAGACTTTGTTTATTGATTGGAACACAAGTGCATTTACAGATAATAAAGTTACAGCTTAAATTAATTAACTTATACAGAAAGTAGGGCAGATCAAATAACCTAACCTTTGAT
The DNA here is from genome assembly GCA_963978895.1 of Erpobdella octoculata. Classification (NCBI taxonomy): domain Eukaryota; kingdom Metazoa; phylum Annelida; class Clitellata; order Hirudinida; family Erpobdellidae; genus Erpobdella; species Erpobdella octoculata. The sequence goes on from OZ022239.1 coordinate 30,935,005, forward strand.
AAGTATTACAAAGATATTATTACAAAATATTACTTTTAACAACCCTAACCTGGAGACTCAGACTGCGTAACAGATGCAAGAGCGTCTATAAAGATAGATTCCGATGAGATTATAGCGGTGTTATACCGACGAATCGATTTAAGACCACTACAATGCAGGCAGCCGTATTCAGCGCCTCAACCGATTTATTTATCCCCAGTGAAACCACCGGTACTCAATTGACTACCACAGAGGGATGAAAGATTGAGTTGACCTGAGTATTCAGATCAACTGAATTCAGAGTGAACTTCCTGCCCAAGGAAGTTACGCGATGTGGGATTTTGCTTACCCGGGAGTTGAACCCAGGACCACAGGCTCAAGTCAGACTTTTACCGCTATCCCATCTCGACTATATATATATATATATATATATATACATATATATATATATATATATATATATATATATATATATATATATATATATACATACAGATCTCGCCTCTATAAGCAAGATGATTGTCATTTCGACACATTTATATAAAGTTGAAGCTGACACCTTGCAACATTTGTGTATATATAGTTTGTCTCAGGGGCGCCCATCCCCCTGGCTGCTGGAAGCAGCTCCCCCTCCGTCCTGGGGATAGGAAGAAATTTCGTCACCCTAGCTTTTTGAAGAAGCATTTGCTTCCTCACCACCCCTCTGTGGGCGACACTGGTTTGTCACACTTAATTCCATCCCAATATTATTGTTTTGTATATATATCAGTATATCAGCACGATTGAACATATTCCACATTTTTTAATATCAACAAGAACATACACAGAGCAATTCAGTCGTTACTATCATCAAAACCACCTTGTTAAAACCATCACATATAAGTGAATTATAAATTTATCAATTAACTTATATCGATATACAAGCTGTTGTTTTGAACAACAAACAAATAAACGAACAAACAATCTTCAATAAAAGAGTACGCATTTTATCTCTTCGTAACTGTCTTGTGGTACGACAAAATAATGATAATAATAAAACGCATGCGAATGAACAAGTACTCGCCGTACAATGCGATTTCAGGTTAAGTACACGTTGCGTTTGTTCGTTACGTACAAAGAGAGAGTTGTTGTTGTTATTACACCCCATTATGTGTGAAAAAGAAGTAGAATATGCTGTTATTAAATAAGTTAAGACGAAGACCACCAAAAACAAAAAACATACATCTGAACAGACATACAAACAAATAACACATACATCTCAACAGATATACAAACAAACAAACAAATAAAAGACGTTCTTTTTTTTACTGACCATCTCCATCTATCTATCTACAACAGATACAAACCAAAGACAAACCTCAAGGACAGACACAGACAAATTACTCAATATTGTGTCCAGATAAATTAAAGACATATATTTCTTGCTTTCAGGCAGGCAGACGCGCATATATATATTCATAATGAATATAATAATATTATTGATAATAACTAATATTATTATTATTATGTTGAATACAGAACTGAGGTATGTATAGTTACTTCTTCATTTCCATTAAAATACTGTACAAAGTTTACCATGAGAATTATAAATACAACACACAGACCGACAGACAGACAAAGGAACACACACACAAACGCGAACAGGTGCACCGGCGTTTCATCAGAGATACATACAATAAAAACACACATCTATACAAAATAACTGTCCTACCTAAATAATTGTATATTAATTAGTATGTGTACAAACACACACATACATATATGCTCACACTCAGAAAAAGCAAATTGAATGACATACAAAGACACCTAAGGAGAGGAGCAGAAGCAGAGCAAATAGGACAAAATCAAGACTGGCCGATAAACACAGACATGAAAAACGAACGATAAACCAAAAAAATGAACAAATAAAGAAACGGATGAACGTGCAAGGAAAACGGAAATAAGGGATGAGCTTTATAAAATAAAAACAAAAACCCGAATATTTTATGCCTAAAAATGAAACAAATTTAAAATAAACAATAATAATAAATGAAGAAACATTGAAAATAAGCAAGAAAATTACATAAACAAATATTTAAATATGCATATTTAATAATAATAATAATAATAAATGTGTACATAGTTATATTTATCAATAATCTTCATTAATCAGAAAAAATTTGAAATCAAACAACAAGCTTAGAGAGGGGGAGAGATACATGATGAAATCTACAAAATTACTGTTAATATATGCCTGCATGTATGTGTGTGTGTATTTGTATATATGCTTGTACACAGAATAAGAAATATATATATTTATATATAACTGATAATAATAATTATACTTTTCAACATTTACCATGGAAGAACAACAAACAAAGAGAGGGAGAGAGAGAGAGAGAGAGAGAGAGAGAGAGTGAGTGAGTGAGAAAGAAAGAGAGAGAGAGAGAGAAGAAATATTTCTCAAGCAAAAGTCCAAATAACAAAAACAAAGATACAAAACTTAAGATGTAAACAAAAAACTGTAAAATGTAAGTTAATCAAAATTTTTGCTAGGCACAAGGACAGATAAATTGAGAAAGAGTAAAGAAAAAAATTGAACTGTCATACCATCATTATCATAAAAGTCTAATACCTAAGCATCATCATAATCATCACCATTACCGCCACCACCATCATCATAATCATACCATTGTATTATTGCATCACTAGTTGTTTGTATAATATATATATATATATATATATATATATATATATATATATATATATATATATATATATATATATATATATATATATACATATATAAACCCTGTTTGGTTATGAACATCTATCTCTAATCAGGTACTACTTTCACTCACAAAGACCTTAAATAATTTCTTTTTTCTGTCATTCATTCAAACCACACAAACATCAAATTTCCTAATTTTTTACTCAACAATGTAACAATTCGGTCACAAATGAAAACGAGAAAGTAAATAAAGTGTGTGAGATAAAGAGAATGAGAGAGAGAGAGAGAGAGAGAGAGAGAGAAACAAAACCAACAACAAAAAGTTTACCCAAACATATCTACAGAGAAAACACCCAACAAAACATGAATTAACCACATAAAGACGAAAAACACACGGCAAAAAACAAACAAGTAAGAAAACAAACAAACAAACAAACATATTTTACCAGTGCATGTAGGCCACTATCTATGCAACAGGAACAGAAGATGTTAATAATGACAATTATAATATGGCGATGATGATGATCCAATATACGAAGATAATATTATAAGCGATGATAATAATGATTACTAAGACAAACTTGGTGATAATAATAAAAACATTAGTGAGTCATTAAGTTAGTAAGACATGCTGTGGTGATGTTTAATAATACAAATTACTAACGAATAACTATTAATAATGGTAATATTGTTTTCGATAAAATAAAATTACGATCAAAAGAATTACATATGTAAAATATAATAATATAATTATTGATATATATATATATATATATATATATATATATTCTTATTTCAATTATCGACAGATATCTTCAGAACGATCAGATTGAAAAGATAAAAAAAAGATAGTAGTAGTACAACCAAGCAAGCAGTACGTAAGCAAAAAGACAATTATAAGCATTTCTCATCCAAAGCTAAATTATAATCAATCAATGAATAATTGAAGAAAGTTCTTCCATGTAGAAGTTGAGAAGCAAGCCATAGAAGAAGAAAAAATGGAGAAGACGTGAGAAAGATGCCACAAAATAGAAACTGCTTTATTCATTCATTTATTAATTTATTTATCTATTCATTGATTAATAAAAGCTTTTTTAAATAAAATTTCTGTTCCAGAAAACTGTTAAAAAAAGCTAAAATGACAAAAAAACTTTTTTTCATATGACGCAATCTCAAGAGGTAACAAACAGAGTTGTATGTAACTGATTCTTCTTCCTTCATTGTACAATGGACACCAGCCTCGACATTATTTGACGGGCGACAAAGGACACGATCGCGACGTCAAATCACCACAGAAATAATTTCCACACCTTCACATTCATTCAAGAACGTACTCGGGGGGGGGGGGGGGGGGGGGAGTCCACCGAAAGGCTGGCTAGATTGGATGCAATGACGATAATTAAAAGATTATTAATAATGTTACATAAATATAAAATAAAAATCATGGTAACCGTGACCGTGGAGATGAACGAAATGAAGCAACGTCAAGCAAGAAGCGATAATAAAAAACTCATACACACCTTGAAACTAAAAACGATACGACTTTTAAATACTAATTCAACAACAAGAATGACGTCGTCATTGTCGACAACAACACAGTGCAGATAGAAGGTGACAGGCAGACAACAACACAGTGCAGATAGGAGGGGACAGGCAGACAGACAGGCAGGCAGGCAAAAAAGGAATACAGGAGTGTTAAGGTTAACAAAATATAAATTGAACAGAAAACCAAATTTTGCAACATAAAAAAAACATCTTTCAGTTAAAATATGATTAAAAGAATCATCATCTACAATATTTGTAAATACCATCCACGTATCTGCCGTCTGCGTATCTACCATCTCTGCGTATCTACCATCTCTGCGTATCTTTCATCCTCTCTTCGTAGAGATAAATAACTCTTAATCAACTGTCAATTTTTTAAAAAAATCTGAAAAACTTCATGATGTTAAATTAATTTAACTTTTCATTTTTCACAAATGAACTCGTAAAGTTCTTTGAATAATTTATCAGAAATATGATATAGTCATCAACATGTGTGAGAGAAAGAGGGAAGCTGTCAGAGACTGAGAGAGAAAGGGAGAGATAGAGACAGACAGAAATAGAGAAAAAGAAAGGGAGAGAGACAGAGACAGAAATGGAGAGAGGCGACAAATCAAGTAAGCATCAAAACACGCATATATATATATATATATATATATATATATATATATATATATATATATATATATATATATTCTCTTTCTCAGAATTGTAACAAAATAAAAAATGAATCAAATTATTGGTATTTTTATATCTCAAAGAAATAAAAAAATTACAAAACAAAAATACAAATACAAATAATAAAAAGATTTGCGCATTTAGCCTCTTCACACTCCACATTTCTCATCTTAATGCTTCACATTTCTCAGAAAACTTCAACGAATCAAAAAAAAAGAAAGAAAGAAAGAATACAACGATGACAAAGTTAAAAATTAAAATACCGTAAATACACAGTAAAGCAATAGTCATTGGTTGGTTGCTTGGTTACACAAAGGTGCGGTTTTTAAAAGTAATCGATGACGATAAAACAAAAAAAACCAAAGATCCAATATAGCAAAACAAACAAAGAAATCTTTTTAACAAATGTAAATAATAAAAAAATAATAATAATATAAATTACTACTACTATCATCATCACTACACGTTTCTTTTCGCAACTGTCAGTGAGTGAGGGGCAGGCGAGCAAGTGTTGTTTCACAGTAGTTGTCTCGTCGCAACAAAAAAAACAGTCGTTATCAGTCGGTTAAGTAGAAAGAAAGTAGTCGTGCCATCTGTGCGTAGTGGTCGTACATGTTTGTTTGTATGGTTTAGTCGTTTGTAAGTGGTAGTTGTTGGTACCTGGTGGTTCTTGGTACATGGTAGTTGTTCGTATGTGGTGGTAGTCGTTGGTGCAAAAGCCTATCATGTGTAATCGTTTTTCTGGCATGTTGTTTTAGTAGATGTCTCATTTTCCTACATTCAAAGAGATGTTAATGAAGCAAGGAGACGTCAGCTTTGTGTTGTTGTTGCTGTCGGTGTGTTGTGGTTAGCACAATTGTAGATAGTAGTGTTGTTGTTGTAGGTAGGTTTCAAAATGGCAGAAAAATCGTTGAAATACGGCACGAGCAATCGTTGACTTTATTTAAATGGCGGTCTCATCCATGGGGAGATTTTAAAGTTATGATTACAATATTATTCTTTCTTTCTTTCTTTTACTTAATTCATCAATCTGTCAGTCAGTCAGTTGCAGAGAAAAAAGAGATAATTGCTTCTTACAGTGTCCATCAGTTAGATGAAGAGGAGGAAGAAGAGGATAAAGAGGAGTAGGCACACTTTTCCTACAACGACGGATGGCAAACACGATGAAGTTGATGACTGATGTCGATGAAGATGATTATTCGGAGGTAGTTAAGAGGTGTTGCTGCAGGTGACATTCGTATGTAATTGTTTGTATGTATGTAATTGTTTGTATGCATGTATTTAGATGTGTGTCTGAGTGTATGCGTGTGTTCATTTAACTGTCACTGTCTGTTTATGTGTGTATGAATCTCAATTTTGGCAAATTGGTGTGTGTCTGTTGCACATGGAAGAGGAAGTGAGAAGATGGATGGGTGGTGAGTTGTTGGTGGTGGAAGAGCAGGGAAAGAAGAAGATTTCTCCTTCTTCTTCCATGCCCTGCAACACTTTACAACAACTCCATGGAAAACCAGACGTGGTTTAGAATATCATCCAAGTTTGGTCGTCGTTCCGGGTCGAAAGACAGGCATGACTGGATAAGAGCGCACAATGCTGGAAAAAAATTGTCAAGCTACTATTATTATTATTATTATTATTATTATTATTATTATTATTATTATGCAGTTGCTATGGTTTTCGATTAAACAAAATAAAATAAATTTAATCATCAACAAAATTGGGTTAATCAGTATAAACACATCAATCAACAGTACCTGGCAGGTAAAGTGAGTCTGCCAATTAAATCAATCACCTCACCTACCTGGACCAGGTAAAGTGAGTCAGCACTTTTAAATCAATCAATCAATCGTCCAATCAGACTAACGCGTGGACAGCGGCCTCCTGAAGGTGACATCGGCTGCGATGATCTGCTCGTCTTTCTCAAACGGGATGTCGCCGCAGACGATGTCGTACAGAAGGATGCCGAGAGACCAGACGCAAGCGGATTCCGCTTCATACTTCTTGTTCAGTATCCACTCCGGGGGACTGTACACTCTTGTACCTGTCGGAGAGATAAATGTATATATGTATAATTTTTCAAATAGAAGTTTGTATTTACACAATGATTCATTCTAGTAATAAATGCAGTATAAATAGCACCAGTCAAACCACAAACAAACAAAAAAAGACTCCATAGACACATCGATTCTATTCTACTTCTAAGATATGAATTAGAACGAACATCCATGTTACAGTTGGTTGCTCAATTTGAGTGCTCACTCGACTACGTACAACGTCCTTACCATTCCGCAGCATACCGGAACAGCCGTTTGACCGAAACCATAACAACCACGTGCTTACCAACTTAAAACATAAAAAGCTGTGTGTCAGCAGAACCACTGGTAATTGCCTTTCTTATTTAAATGGCAGACAGTCCCAGTAGAAAACACAAGTTTCACTTAAGAGCAATCATCCACTTAAATCCATCAGGAAAACTATGTTCATCAGCACAGCCAAGGAATTGGGTTAATGAAATGATTGCATGTTGACATTATATCATGTTTATCCCCCCTCTTTTTCTTTCTTATTTTTATGTAACCACAACAAGACAAACAAACAACCAGCCAGACAACATGCTAACAAGCAAAATATAATATAAATATAAACACACAATGTAACAACACAAGACAAACAAACAACCAGACAACATCCCAGCAAGCAAAACATAAAAGCAAATTTATACACAAACAACTAACTAATAAGGACATGTGAAGATTTTAATAAGCAAACACTGATGTCTTGTTATGTGATAATACATGTCATGTTATGTGATAATACTGTCTTAATGTCAATGATACATGTCTTGACATGTGATTCTGAATTCTGATGTGATAATAATTATTAATAATGTATTTTTATGTGATAAAGTTGTAGCAGCAGTTCAGTACCACCAGAAAGGAATGGATGAACAAACGGACACGGACACCACGATGGTTGTTGTTCACAATTATACAAACTGACTGACTGACTGACTAATACGTGGAAGCTACCAGCAGCAACGAAACCAAGGTTTAAAAAACTGACCATCATAAAAGTAACAGCAGATAGCAGATGCAGACTGAAACTAAAAAAACAAACAATGATAACCGACAAGTAGAGATATGTACACAAAGAAACATATAGACAGACAGACAGAGAAGGCAAGATAATCTCAGTTTCTTTTACATTTTTTACCTTTCCTTTCTTTCTCTCTCTCTCTCTAAGAGGGAGAGGGAGAGGGAGAGAGATGGAGAACAGAGACACGTCTTTTTTAATTAGAAATAAACAAATAGACCAATGACCATTCAAGCGTAATGTGTCTCTACTTCTCTACCATTCAACCAATGTCAGGTTCTTTTGATGGTTTGTAATTTATTTCAGAGTCACAGTTTGTTGGCTTTGAAAGAGCCACTAAGACTACGACGACATCGCGACTCCTTGAACCACTGTTACCGATATTATCTAGATCACCCGCTTAAATCCCCCACCCCTCCCTACCTACCTGCCTACCTACCTACCACAACTTCTTCCTTACTCGTTCACTGAAAATTGCGGTCAACGGTCAACGTGTCAACGTTTCGTGTCTTCACTGCTTGGGTGAACATGACATTCTTTTTTTTTAGAAACACACCCGTGAACAATTCGAGAAAGAAATAAAAAGAGAAAGAAAGAAAGAAAGAGAAAGACGGATCAGAGCATTTATTATTACATACAAAAATACCTACACACACATCACACTCTCAACAAATCGAGTACCTTTTTAAATCCTTGAAAAAGTAATTTGCGACAGGCCAAAAGAAAAAGACATTCAACAATCAACAACTAACCAACCAACCACTTAAACAAATGATAAAGAATCACAGTTTCTATTCTTATTCACAAAGTACAATACAAATAACAAACTACAAGCTAATGAATATCTCGACAGCTTCTTCTTTGCAGGTTAAGCATCACCATCTTAACCAATATTCATTAACCATTAATTGCATGGATACAAGCAAACGAACCAACGAAGAACAACCATACAAGTCCATGAACTTAATTAATAATTAATATCCAGAAGGATGCTTAAACGACCTTTCCAGGCTTACAGAGACATCTCATGACCTTTAACCTTCAAGTAACAAACAAACATTCTGAGCATTTCCACCGGTTATTCATTCTGACTGGTTTTGTTGGACACAGACACTCCCCAACAAGTCAAAACTGGTTTGGGTTCAAAGGTCAGAGTTCGAATCACAATTATTATTATTATTGCTATTATTGTATTATTAGACCAAAATATTCCATATAACTAATGTACAAGTTGACAGATCAGTCAGACAACCAACTGAGCAGCAAGGAAAGAACAGTACATTCAGTAGAAAGACAGCAAGGACACTGTTGAAACAAAGAGCAGAACACGAACACAAGTCATCCAAGTCATCCGATTGCAGAAAAATTCAAGTGAAAAAAGTGAATTCACTGGAGACCTGTGAATCAGAAAAAGATCAAGATGATGATGATGATGATGGTGGTGGTGTTGATGAGATCGAAACCAGAAGGAATGAATAAAAGAATAAAGTCTTTCTCCTTTTATAGTTTTTATAGTCTCTCTCTCTCTCTCTCTCTCTGAGTACATTGTTACAAGATGTTGATACACTGCAGAGCTTCTAGGAACAATAGAATTCTAACTCAATCAATTTAACTCTCTCTCTCTCTCTCTCTCTCACACACACACACACACACACACACACACAAACACACACACGGAATCAAAGGAGTAAGCATACTATTTACTCACGTCAACTCTTTTTTTTTTATAAAACTTTAATATCCAGAAATAGAAAAGTTGAAATGAAAAGAGAAGAAGAAAATGAAACACTCGGAAATGAAAATGACAACGGAAATGGAAACTACCGAGTTACCGAGAGATAAATAAATAACCGACTACCTGGATGAAGAAACTGAAACCCAGGAAAACCCTTTTTAATCAAACAAAAACCTCTCGAGAATAAAAAAAAACCCCGGAATAGAAAAAGAAAAGAAAGCTTAACTGGAAAAAGAAGACAGTATAAAATTTTTAGTGAAGCACATCTTATTAATAAATGTAGACTATGTGACATCATAACTATTACCATCATCATCATCATCATCATCACCATAAGCAACTACACTAGAGATTACTTTAATATTACGTAACACTTCAAACTCTGTCCCAGATTTTAGATAGAATAAAATTTACAAAAATTACAAATTTAGACATTAACATTTGACACTATTTAAAAATAAATTTGGTTTTTGGACAACTCTATCATTTCATTCATTCAGCCTTTCATTCACCCATACACACACATACATACATACACACACACATACATACATACATACATACATACATACATACACATGCATGCATACATACATACATACATACATACATACATACATACACACGCATACATACATACATACATACATACATACATACATACATACATACATACATAGATACATATATACATACATACATACATGCATGCATACATACATGCATGCATACATGCATACATACATAAATAAATAAATAAATACAAATCTTAACCATCTATCATTCAAGCTTGCTATATGTATAAACTGACCACCATCCACTTATCCTACAAAATACAAATCTGTTAAATAATGGACCATAAAAATAAATTACATGAATGTACTTGATTTGAAGTTTGTCAAGAACAGGATCTCTCTCTCTCTCTCTCTCTCTCTCTCTCTCTCTCTCTTTCTCTCTCTCTCTCTCACTGAAGTTGGATATGAACCAAAAAAAAAGTCGCTCCTGAAGACAGCCAACTGTGTTCCAGTGGTTTTTAATGAGGAAATAATAAATTAGACCAATTAAATAAAATACAGAGAAGGTCATTCACCTGAATGATTCCACATTTTTATTTACTCCTCTCTCACCTTCTATCTCTCTCTCTCTCCGACAAAACGAACAAAAAGTCAACATCTGTTACAAAAATCAGATTTATTTGACTTCCTCTATCTATGTATGTATGTATGTATGTATGTATGTATGTGTGTGTATGTATGTATGTATGTATGCATGCATGTATGTATGTATGTATGTATGTATGCATGTATGTATGTATGTATGTATGTATGTATGCATGTATGTATGTATGTATGTATGTATGGTAGCGTGTGGGCAGTATAGATCAGTTGTTAACCTTGCCGATACTGGTTCAACTCCCAGCATAGGTTGGCAAGGCAAAGTAACATATTGTAACATGTTACATACTGGTACATTCACCCAAATGAAATGAAGATTGGTCTGGTCCAGAAGTAAGGGGGAGTGGGACAAAAAAGTGATATATATATATATATATATATATATATATATATATATATATATATATATATATATATATATATATATATATATATATATATATATATATATATATATATATATATACTTATTTCATTTGTATTTACAATTTAGCTTGTTTCTTTGAAACACAAAAAAAAGAAAATATTAATTTATGTGATATTTTATGTTCGATTTTCTAACCATCACTACACATCTCTCTCTCTCTTTCTCAGTCATCATCATCGTCATCATCAGTTTCTTTTTTCCTTTTAACTTTCTCTAGAGGGAGCTCCACCACAATCATAGAAATTGATTAAAACTCATTCAAGAGATATATTTAAGGAGACTCAAAAGGCCTCTTCTTTAAACAACTATCCATCACTCCTAGATTAATAACAGTATAATAAGATGAGGATCGATATCCAAGATTTCCAATTATTAATGATAGATAGACAAATAGAGATAGATAGATAGATAGATAGATAGATAGATAGATAGATAGATAGATAGATAGATAGATAGATAGATAGACAAATAGAGATAGATAGATAGATAGATAGATAGATAGATAGATAGATAGATAGATAGATAGATAGATAGATAGATAGATAGATAGACAAATAGAGATAGATAAATAGATAGATGGATGGATGGACAAACAGACAGATTAAACATCAACAAGAAGAGTTAAGAAATTGATCAGGTAAATTATTATAATTATTTATCTATGCAGACACAGACAGTTTAAGACTTAGATTAAAATGATTCACTCTGAAATCAATAGCGGTGGTAGTGGTCAGCAGTACCATTACCATTATCACATAACAATTTCGGAGACACCTGTGTGTGATCCCATATGCACTAGCAGTTCCCGGCGATGCTGTGGTATTAATTGATATACAAGTAGCGCCCTAATTTTATACATTTACATTTACTACTACCATTACCACCACTACAACCATTACTATCACCACCATTATTACCATTGCCACCGTTTCCATTGAAACCACCACCACTAATACTTGACAATTAACATGTGAACGCATTACAAACAGAAGAGCATGAATGTCACCACCACCTATTTATTTTTCTGACAGATCAAAAGAAGTTAGCTAACTGTATAGTAACAATATTATGGTATAATAAAGCTGTACACAAGTTCTATATTTTTATGAATGGAACCAAAATATGAGAGAGAGAGAGAGAGAGAGAGAGAGAGAGAGAGAGAGAGAGAGAGAGAGAGAGAGAGAGAGAGATCATATACAATTAAACATAATCCATAAAAGATATTGTGTCATGTGTACTGCAACAGCATAAGAGCACAGCAACACAAGGAACAAATCACTTAATCTACCATTTATTATTACATACACCTTACTTATATAAAGAAGGCAAGTTAAGAAAATAATAATAACACTAGCAGCTCTATTAGACATTACACTTCTGTGTAATAATACAACTAAATATTAGTACGACTATTATTATTGCTAATACAACTCGTAATAATAATAATAATAATAATAATAATAATAATAATAATAATAATAATAATAATAATAATAATAATAATAATAATAATAATAATAAGAACAATCAGACTGTAATGGCCAATTCAAAAAAGGTCCTGTAATAAATTTATTCATTCAACTAACATACCTACACACATACACACATACATACATACATACATACATACATACATACATACATACACACACACATACATACATACACACACATACATGCATACATACATACATACATAAATACCTACACATACATACATAAATACCTACACACACATACATACATACCTACACATACATACATACATTCACACATACATACATACATACACACATACATACATACATACACACACATACATACATACACACACATACATACACACACATACATACACACATACATACATACATACATACATACATACATACATACATACATACATACTTACACACACACACACACACACACACACACACACACACACACACACACATGCATATATACAGACAGACACGAGTGGGCGATCTGGTGGGTTAAGTAAGCCTTTCTAAGAAATATTCTTCAGAATTACAAGAGCTCCACAAACAACAAAGGATAGAAAGCGTGCTTTAATCTTTTTTCATCATTATCATCATCACCATAACTACTTATTTTGAACATCATCATCACAATTTTGCTTAATATTGTTATGGAAGTACACATTATTCTGGACATAATGTAATAATGTGACAATTTAAAAGACACACATATAGATAAAGAGACACTTTAGAGATATAAGGACACATAGCAGAACATTTAGAGAAATCGAGACGGATATATTAAATAGCCAGCAGTGATCAAAACTCGAGTTTATAATAATTAATGAGTCTCATGATCTTAATACATTAAATGCACAACACACATACATACATACATACATACACAGTAGCGGATCAAGGGGTCGGGAAACCATGGCCCCCTTAGGTTTTAAAATTTGTTCTTCTGTGAGCTAAGAAAACGTATAAACAATATTACAAGAGAAACGATGTTGAAAACCATTAGTAAGTGAAAAAAGGGTTGTGGGTCTACGATCAAATGTTTTCTCATCCCACGTTCATGCCCCCCACTGTGTTTTGGCCCCTCCGCTAAAGCAGTGCAGATCTACCACTACAACCATACAAACAAACAAACAAACATACATACATACATACATACATACATACATACATACATACATACATACATACATACATAGATGTGGACTTCAGACATTTGTTTACATTTTACACACACACATACACATTGGAATTTGCTCTATGAACTTTACTTGCTTAGTTGAGCTAGAAGGAAAAACTGTGAAGCTGATATGAAATATTAATTATTCTAGTGAAACTATCCATCACTGATTTTAATTATTTATTCATGTCATTTTATATTCAGATCTATTCAAGTGTTGGAGCACAAATGGTGACACCACCTTCCACATTCACCCACTAAACACCACATTTCTAATCCCCATCTACTAAGATCACCCCCTACTCTTCTTTACGACCACTCAGGTGATGTCGCCATAGTAACATCAGCAGCAGCAAGAAAGCCCCAGAGCATCTATAAAACAAATTGCCTACAGCCAGCTCGGCAAATCAAACAGATTTCATTGATTAAAAACAACTCCCTTGCCTACACACACTTACTTGCACACATAGGTACACATACATACATACATACATACCTACACACATACACACATACATACATACATACATACATACATACATACATACATACATACATACATACATACATACATACATACATAGGCACACAGTACATACATACATAAATACATACATACATACATACATACATACATACATACATACATACATACATACATACATACATACATACATACATACATAGATACATACATAGATACATACATACATACATACATACATAGATACATACATACATACATACATACATAGATACATACATACATACATACATACATACAAAAATAGACACACAGTACAGACATACATACACATCTAAAAACACAAAAGTTTTATTTTATTCTCCTTTCTCCATCTAGCCTAGATAAATATTCAAGTCTGATCTTCAGAAAGGTGAACTTACAGCAAATTGACATTTCAGAGATTTAAGCCCTTCTTCATGTAGATATAGCTAGCTAGATAGAGGACATATTTTTACCTATCTGTATAACTCACCTAACACCAACTTATCATCTTTTCTTATCTCTTTAAAATATACATACATACATACATACATACATACATACATACATACATACATACAAACACACACACACACACACACATATATATATATATACATATATATATATATACATATATATATATATATATATATATATTATATATATATATATATATATATATATATATATATATATATATGATTTATTTGTCTTCCACCACATAGCAAACAACATTTCATTGGCCCACCAACATCTAATATAGGTCACATAATAAATGTGAGTGTGGGCTTGTTTCACACGTACACTTTACCAGGCCACCTTGTTATCCAGATTTTGGAGTTTTTAAAAACCAGAACAAGGTAGACCTAGAAAGGCATGAATGACGATTGGACGATTGATCACGAGAAAATGAAGACAGAAAAAAAACAACGATGATGATGATGATGATGATGATGATGAAATTAATGTAAACCAGCAGGGATAAATAAGCAGATACAATTCATCAAAATATAAATTTACCAGCAGACAGTGCATGGAAGAAATGAATTACACTAGGAACACTTTTCACCACACATGATCAATTTATGATTTCAAATTTATTCATTAAATTTTTAATTTAAAATAAATTACCTTTCTCATTCAATGAGAAAAAAATCAACTTTCATTTCTTATCTGATTCAAACTTTCCCAAGCTCATTCAACTGAATATAAGAGTTTTCTTTCCACACATTTCTTGATTATAATTATTAGCGGCACATACATTACATATACACACATACATACATACTTATGTATGTATGAAATTATTTATGATGCATAATGTATATAATATGTATGTATTTATGTATGTATGTCTGTATGTCTGTCTTCAACAAAAATAATTTTTACATCATAAAAAATATATTTTTTTTAAAAACAACATTTTTCTTGCACCCTAAAAAGTATCAAATAATATTCCTATAATTCCTATACAAAGGAAAACGTTGCAGGTTCGTTATTTTTTATAACTATTTGTTTTATTAAAGTTTTGATGTTGTAGCCTATAATGTGCCCACAACGTTTTCCGTTGTATATGAATTATAGGAATATTACTTTATACTTTTAGGGCACAAGAAAAACATTGTTTTTTTTTAAAACTTACTTTTTATGATGTAAAAATTATTTTCTACCTTTTCGTTTTTGATCGGGGAAATTTTGCAAGCATTAGAGTTTTTTCGCTAGGTGCCCGTTGAATTTAAAATCTTATAACTTTTTTACTTTTTTTCGCTAGGTGGTAAAATCGGCTGCATGCTTAAAAAACACCATCTTATTGGATTCAACACCTAGTAACATATATAAGCTAGTAAGAAATAGACATCTATGTGAAACTCCGCTTTGCATTTGCAAGCCACTCCCAAGCCTGGAGAAAGGAGGAGGGAAAGTTAAAAGGATCAAATTATGATTTACGACAGGAAGCACCATACAGCCATTAGAGTCTTAAAACACCTGGTGTAAAGGACTATAAACTATTATAAAAAAAAATCTATGTGCAGTATGTATGCAACCTTTTAATTTAATTCTATATTCAAACAACTAAGTGACCTAATAAAAACGTTGTAAAAGGAAAGTAAAAACGAGTCTCAGAGAACAAAACATAAACTTTATACAAAAAAATTCAGGAAATAGAAAGCGTGACCCACCAAAACAAACACTGAACCTTCAAGTGCAAAAATGCAATGAAAACAAAGAAAATATGAATAATAATAAAATAAACAATAATAAAATAAATATAAGAAGAATTTTATTCATATATTCACTCTGGTATAAGAGGTCTATCCTGTCTGAACATTTCAGCCCTATCTATCTACCCTCCCTCTCTCTCCCCCATCTTGGGCGTGCCACACTTGAACGCAATAAAAATAAAGCCAATAAAAATAAAGCCCACGCATTTTTGCTTTGTACAAGTTTGCTGTTGCTTTGTGTTTCTGTGTGTGTTTGTATGTGTGTGTTACTTTGACAGAACATACAATAGGTTTGTTGGTAAGAAGATATTTTCATACCAAGTGTCGTAAATATGAATAAAAGTAAAGTTAGTTGGTTGACAGACAGACAGACAATTATGTCCTGTGTTATGTAATAAAGAAGTTACATGCATACAACACGACATACATATAGTGATATTGAAAATAATGATGATGATGATGATTATGATGTCACAAACAACAGACTGAGAACAATCAATAATAACAAGCACACAAAAATGCATAAACGTGCTCTAATATCACATTGAAGATCACATCATCTTCATCATCAGTATCATTATAAAAATTAGAAGCATCATCATCAGCACCATTATAAAAATTAGAAGCATCATCATCATAACAACTGCCACTATAATCAATTACCTTCCATTAAACTTATAATTACGGCAGCATTAAATTAAATGACTGATTGATTAGTGTTTCGGTTCCGAAAATGAAAGCGATCTTACAAACAGAAATCCTGCTTTCCAGAGGCGTGGTGGATTCAGCAAAATGTTGAGGGGGCGAAGATTTTTCAAATTTAACCCAGAAAATCTTCAAACAAAAATGGCCATCCAAATATACACTTGTATGTTGTATTTTCATATAAAACATCATATTAGTTTAAAAATAGTTTAAACAAAGTTAACTTTTATATAATATTGAATGCAGACAAAAAACGTTATTATGAATGTAACAAAGGGTATCGACATTTTTTCATTTTTACAAAATTGTCCACTAATAATCATCAAGATCAAATAGACTAAGGTACTAAAAGATTGGAAAGTAATAGCAGATATTTAACAAACTGGATATTATTCAACAAGTATGATAAATACTGCTTTCATCAACTAATCTAATTACTCATATCAGTGTGTGAGCCAATAAAAATAATTTAAAATGAATTAGAAAAATCTTGGTAAGAAAGCTCAAGCAACCGGGTAGGATAGGAATATGTTAATTGTTCAAGATAGGACAGACGAGTTCTATCCAAGGACAGAAAAAACTAAAAGATTGAAAAATAATAGCAAGGGTATAACTAAGTAGATATAATTCAACAAGTATGATAAATACTGTTTTCATCAATTAATCTAAATACTCAATCATGGGTGAGCTAGAAAAGATATTTTTTTTGTTTGGTGGAAAAATCTTGGAGGGGACCACAGCCCCCCTCAGCCCCCATCAATCCACGCCTCTGCTGCTTTCGTTTCTATTCTCTCTGTCTCTCTCTCTCTTCCCGCCATCACTAACAACAGTTAAAATTTGTTTTCATTATTTCCTCAAGTGTTCCATCTCAAGGACACCATCAGCTCAGCTTGTCACCACCACAACATGCTTGCTACAAAGGCAAGTATCCTCATCATCATCACCACCATCTCCATGACAACCTCCTAAGTAAATAAATACTAATGGAGATGAAAAAACTTTTTTCACACTAATAAATGAATAGTTTTGTGTAAAACCATCGTCGTCATCATCTCCTTCTAAAGTCATTCATTGATGGACTCCTCACTTTTCCATCCATCCATTCATCCATCCATCCATCCATCCATCCATCTATCCACCACTATCACCTGTTATTTCTATACTTCCAAGCATAATCTTCAATATTTTCATAATCCTCTCTCCAGTTCATATTTATCTGGAGCAACCATTTGCACTACTTACAACCACCACCATCATCATCACCACCACCATCATCACCATCACCACCACCACCATTACATTCTTAGCTGTCAACAACTCAACTCGTTTTCTATTTTCTCTAGTGTCACTTTAGCAGTTTAAAACTGATTTAGCTGGTGGTGGTGATGGTTGGTAGGCAGTGCTGCCCATTATTATGCTGGCGGCTTGTTATGTGCTTGAAGATGCAGCTTGAAATCATTTCCCATATAATGATGATGACGGTGGTGGTGGTGATGGTGGTGGTTGTGGTGATGACGATTAGTAAACATTCAGAAAACTAAAAGTGATTAAAAGAAAGATCAAATCAGTAATTTATTTATTTAACTGTACATCCATGTTTAAATCGTCATCATCATCAGGAATAACCAGATGAACATTGAATCTTGGGCCACTATAATCTGAGAGATGAGATTTGATTTATAACTTATATTGATCTATAATGTACTACTACTACTAGCACCACCACCACTACTACCAATACTACTACTACCATTGCTACCGATTCTATTACCACTACTGTTACTATTATTCTAACCATTTCTCTCTTCTCTATCTTATTTTTTTATCACCTCTCTTTCACACATACAGGTAAGATTTATCTTTCACTCACCTTAGGAATAATCAATAAGCACAACGACATTATAAATAATAATGATAATAATAATAATATTTTTCTGGTTGTAAGAACACATCCACTGACCATCCAGCCGCCTCACACTTGATGGGGGAACAACAATAATCTTTATAAAACCAAGAACACTGTATCAGTGTACCATAGCAACAGAGTAGGAGACAACAACACTTGACTTAGAAAGCACTAAAATTGTTTTGTTATCTACCATCCCATCAACCAAGCTAATATCTACCACCAGTACCATCCCATCAACCATACTATCCACAGCATCCCACAAACACTATAATCTACCAAATTGTTAACACAAACACTACAATCTACCAAGCTGTTATCTACTTTATCTTTAACACACACCATCAACACTGTTATAAAAAAAACCAACAAATCAACAACAAAACAACAAATTTCTAGAATTTATTTTCTATTTTATCACTGGTATCCATTATTTACACACAAACACTTTCTCTCTTTCTCTTCATGATTATTTATTATTATTATTATAATTTATTATTATTATTATTATTATTATTCTGCTACACAATAATAACTCTCATATTTTTTCTCCAGCAGCGAATAATCTTTTCTAACTGTAATTTTTTTCTCATTATTTACGACCCTTCAACACTCAACAATAGGGCAGCCGCTGTCTGTAGAATGGAGCAGCAAGAAATCCCAGCATAAAAATATTAAGTAGACCAACCAAAGCCAGGGAGAGACAGACCATGCCTAAGATGTGGACTTTATTTTTTATTCCTTTCACTTCATCAACTCACCACCCTTTTCTTTGTTTCTAATATTTTTTAATACGATGGAGTTGAATGTTGAATAAAAAGAAAGAAAAAGATTTTGTGTGCTTTTGTGCGTAAGAGAAAGCAATAAAACAGAAATATATAAAGTTAAAACATTAAAAATCATCATCCATGTATGTATGTATGTATGTATGTATGTATGTATGTATGTATGTATGTATGTATGTATGTATGCATGCATGTATGTATGTGTGTATGTGTGTGTATGTATGTATGTATGTATGTATGTGTATGTATGTATATATGTGTGTGTATGTATGTGTATGTATGTATGTATGTGTGTGTGTGTATGTATGTATGTATGTATGTATGTATGTATGTATGTATGTATGTATGTATGTATGTGTGTACGTATGTATGTATGTATGTATGTATGTATGTATGTATGTATGTATGTATGTATGCATGCATGAATGTATGTATGTATATATGTATGCATGTGTAAGGCAGGATGTAAAGAAGTACATAGAAGCCAACACCACCGCCTATCAAAAAAGATAACTTTTTATAACCAAATCTGAAGGTAACAAGAATGTGCAGATAGGCTTCTAAATATAGAAATAGAAATATACCTAACAGCAATATAGGAGGAGGATAGATAGATAGTGAAATGGAATGAAGGATTGCTGGAGAGAGTGGGAAAAAATTTGAGAACTCCTAGATAGAATAAAATGTTATAGTGCAAACAAAATGTTTCTCTCTCTCTCTCTCTCTCTCTCTATCTCTCTCTATCTCTATCTCTCTCTCTCTCTCTCTCTCTCTCTCTCTCTCTCTCTCTCTCTCTCTCTCTCAAACACTCTTGTTGGTTTCTTTCAACAAAAATTTCCACTCAATTCTTTCTTAGGCCACATAATTTCTATCACAACAGACAGAAACAGTTATTTTTTTTACAAGTGGCAACATCCTAATCTTTTAAACCATCTTACTTACTTTTGCCACATAAACTACCCGCACACACTCATACACACATACATACACACATGTTAATATCAAGTATATTTAATATATAAAGATATATATATATACATATATAGATATCTATATATATATAAAAATGAATGTTTGTATATATATATATATATAGATATGTTATTTATGCGTTGCTACACCATTCATCCGATCTCGTAATTAAATTTTCACACAAGCTTGAGAGGAAAGGGGAATCAAATATAGAGAAAAAAAATTTGAAATCCGTCACAAAATGAGCGGAGCGGGTGAGCGAGCGGGAACTATATATATATATATATATATAATTTCTTGGAAAAGGCGTTGTGAAAGAGAAATAAATAATAAAAAAAAAAAAATATATATATATGTATATATATATATGTATATATATATATGTATATATATATATATATAAATATATATATGTATATATGTGCGTATGTATGTGAGTATGTATGTGTGCATGTATGTGTGTCTGTGTGTGTGTTTATGTATGTATGTATGTATGTATGTATGTATGTATGTATGTATGTATGTAGAATCGGATCTAGGGGGGGGGTCAACTGAGAGCAAATAATGAGCGGGAAAGCGACAGGGGAAAGCGACAGGGAACGGATAACGACCGGGAGCGGGAGTGTGTATGTATGTATCTATGTGTGTGTGTGTGTGTATGTATGTATGTATGTATGTATGTATGTATGTATGTATGTATGCATGTATGTAGAATCGGATCTAGGGGGGGAACTGCGAAAAAATGAGCGGGAAAGCGGCAGGGAAGGAAGGGATAACGACCGGGAGCGCAAGCGGGAGCGAAAAAGAAACGCATTAAGTAAACCTCTAAAACCCCCGGGCAACGCCGGGTGACCCCGCTAGTATATATATATATATATATATATATATATATATATATATCCTTGAGAAACAGCTAAACTCCCACAGATATCAAGACAAAACACATTCACATGGGATGGATCACCTTGCACTCACACAAACTGTACATAACTATAACTAACAAATTAAAACCCCCGCCCAAACCAGAGATTAAAGATTAATTCTTTTATTATTATTATTATTATACCAATAAATTGAAATCTCATGACTTTCAAAACGTGATTCATATGTGAAAGATAGGCATTCTTGTTTGCATGGTTAGGTGTGTGTCACATGTGCACGTGACAATCATATGGTTAGTTAGTTTCCTCGTAACAACAAAAATATTAAAAAAATCTTTAAAAAAACTGGAAAACAAGTTTGAACTAATTATACTACTGAGACTTAAAATTTCATATTAACACATTTTCTATTAACATAGTACAATTACAAAGATTTGTAAAGAAAAATCTACTCAATTAAACAAACAAACAAACAAGCTACACAATGTGTAACAAACCTCAGTTGCAAAAGGACTACTACTACTACTACTACTACTACTACTACTACTACTACTACTACTACTACTACTACTACTACTACTACTACTACTACTACTACTACCATTACTATTACTACTACCACAACCACTACTATGCTGTTGCTGCAACTTGTGTTACTACTATGATTATCAAGCAATGTCACACACACACACAAACTAGCAACCAGCAAAGCTACTGAAAATGTTAAAAGGAAGAAGACTGCATTTCCCTCTCATTGGAGACTACATTTATTACCATTTAACCAGCACATGTCAACATTTTACTTTTATCTGCATTGATGTACAGAAATAATACATCTTTCTGACTTTTCCATTTTTCCTTCAACAACAAATCAAAACAACAACTCAGACTGACTGACTTACTAACTAATTACTACTGCACAACACACTACTTTACAACTCATCCGACAAAAAAATTAAACCACTGCAAAACAAAAAACCAACTACAAACAACCAACAAACCAACCAACCAACCTTCAAAATCAGTGTAGACTCCTTCCCTGTAGAGGGTGCCCGAACCAAAGTCGATGAGTTTGAACTCGTTCCTCTCCAGGTCGACAATGATGTTCTCATCCTTGATATCTCTGTGGACGATGCCCAACTGCTTTAGTCGAATGGCAGTCGCGACGATGCGTCGGAACACGTCGCGAGCTTCCTGTTCTTCCAGGACGCCCTTTCCGGTCAGATAGTCGAACATGTCGCAAGCCTGGAGGTTGAATTGATTGGTCGGTTTAATAACCAATCAAAAGCTTTTATTTATATATATATATATATATATATATATATATATATATATATA
Source organism: Erpobdella octoculata (assembly GCA_963978895.1). Taxonomy (NCBI): domain Eukaryota; kingdom Metazoa; phylum Annelida; class Clitellata; order Hirudinida; family Erpobdellidae; genus Erpobdella; species Erpobdella octoculata. Next base: position 30,958,337 of record OZ022239.1, read on the forward strand.
TATATATATATATATATAAATAAAAATATATATATATATATATATATATATATATATATATATATATCTCATCAGGTCATTTAGCCTAGGATTGGCTAGTTTTTTTTTATGGATGTATACTGTACAACAACCAATCACACAAGTTAGCCAAAAAGAACAGGCGAATCACCATCGAGTGAGCTTACCTCGGCAGGTCTTTCCATGATGATGAGATAGCTGTCGGTCCGTTCGAAGTAATCGAGAAGTTCGATCACTCCGGAAGTTCCCTGAGCCATCTGGAGAAGTTTCACTTCCATTGGCATCGTTCTTCCGTCCGGGAGCTGTTTGAAAGAAATAAAAGAAAAAAAATTTAATATCAAGAAATAAATGAAAACACATTTTGCATAGTAAAATTAAATCACTTGAATGTATATATATATATATATATATATATATATATATATATAAATTAAACTTTTAATTAAACTCTCAATTTTATCGATATCCTATTATCTTTGAATTGTAGCTTTAAATTCTTATTTTATTATTTTACCTCTTTGCTTTTATTAGTAATTTTCTTTTAATAGTTATATTTTACTACTTAATTTGGTTGTATATTTTAGCACATGTAATTTTTATTTTTTCTTATTTTTTGTTCATTTTTTGTTTATTTATTTACTCCGAGGCAAAAAAATTTTTGGTTGTTTCTTAGCGGTTTTCATAATTTGCTTTTACTCTTCTTTGTACTTTGACCTCGATTGATGTGTAAACATATCTGATATGTCTCGCCACACCACTTTATATATTTTCGCCACACCACTTTATATATTTTCGTTGTAGCTGTAAATTAGTTTTATGAGTTCTGATGATGGCTAATAAAGCCGAAACCTGCAGGTCAGCTCATGACCATAACATTAATAAAAATATATACCAGTTTGTTCAAAAGTGTCTTGGTATTTCCGATTTTCGAAAAGTTTCACGTTTGATAGAAAAAGTTTGTAATAAGAAATGGGCCATAGTCTTTAATAAAGCGTGTCTGAAAGAACATCTTGTTCCTAATTATTTGAAAAATATATATATATATATATATATATATATATAATAAATATTATTATTTTGTTTCATTATCGGTTTTAACTAATTTCACTTTTCATTATTCTATCCATGTTTTGTTTTTCTTTTCGGGCTCTGATGATGACAAACTAACTGTCGAAACGCGTTAGCCCTGTTTATTACTTTAAACTTATAAGTTACTCCTTTTAGTTTATTTTATAACATAACTGTCTTTTTAAATTTTTTTAAATTTTTTACAAATAAATGTAAATACGGCTGCAAACAAGGAATTCGTTAATAGTCTATCTTCCCAACAACGGGCTTCCCTTCGACGTTTTGAGTCTTTGGCAAAAAAATTAACAAATACAAAATGGGCAATTATATTCAATGGAGTTTGCATACAAGAATATATATATATATATATATATATATTTCAAATAATTAGGAACAAGCTGTTCTTTCAGACACGCTTTATTAAAGACTATGGCCCATTTCTTATTACAAACTTTTTCTATCAACCGAAATCTTTTCGAAAATCGGAAATACCAAGACATTTTTGAACCAGCTGGTATATATTTTTATTAATTTTTTGGTCATGAGCTGACCTGCAGGTTTCGGCTTTATTAGCCATCATCAGAACTCATAAAAATAATTTAAAATTACAGCTACAACGAAAATATATAAAGTGGTGTGGCGAAAATATATAAAGTGGTGTGGCGAGACATATCAGATATGTTTACACATCAATCGAGGTCAAAGTACAAAGAAGAGTAAAAGGAAAATATGAAAACCGCTAAAAAACAACCAAATTTTTTTGCCTCAGAGTAAATAAATTAACAAAAAATAAGAAAAAATAAAAAATTACATGTGCTAAACTATACAACCAAATTAAGTAGTAAAATATAGCTATTAAAAGAGAATTACTAATAAAAGCAAGGAGGTAATATATATATATATATATATATATATATATATATATATATATACATAGATACATACATACGTGTTTATACAATTACTTAGCAGTATCCACAAACCAGATAAAAAAAGAACGTTATCATAACCACCACTATCACATTCTTTATAAGGATAAGAAACTGAAAGTACAAGAGAGACCAAACCGAAAGAAAAACTAAACAAAAACTACGACCATGAACTGAATAAAAACGTCAGAGATAGAAGTTGTTTTTCTCACCAAGAAAGAAAAAAGAAAAGAAAAAAAATAATAATAAAAATGATAATTATAACTTTTTTCTATTTTATCTGCTTTTCAATGCTTGTTAGTAAGTAAGTAGTCTTTCTTCTTTGTGAAGGATGATGGTTTTCAACCACTGAAAATCAATCATGGATAAAAAAAATTGCAAATTTACATCATTATTTTGACGATGACGAGGATGATGACGATCATAAGCCACAGGAGTAAAAAAGGTGGTGTTTTTATTTTTAAGGCAGGGAGAAGATATGATAACTCTAATAACGGGCTACAGTTTATATTATATATATATATATATATATATATATATATATATATATATATATATATATATATATATATATATATATATATATATATATACATATATTATATATATACATATATATATATATGTATATATATATATATTAAAAACATATTTCTTAACTTAAATGATGATTCTCCTTCATTTAGAGAAAAAACATCCCGTCCGAACCAATAAAAAAGATATATAAATAATATCAGTGTTTTGGTGGTTGTTTGTTTGTTTATCAATTCAGTGTTGATATTGCCGTTGTTACTCCTGGAGCAGATAGAAAGTCAGAGTCAAAAAGAAGAAAGAAATAGAGAGAGAGAGAGAGAGAGAGAGAGAGAGAGAGAGAAGAGAGAGAGAGAGAGAGAGAGAGAGAGAGAGAGAGAGAGGAGAAGATGGGAAGGTGAGAGAAGATGGGAAGGTGAGAGAAGATGGGAAGGTGAGAGAATGTCACTTATAAAGGATAAGTTTACTGCAAATCTTCTTAAACGATTTGAAGCACCATTCTGATCATAAGCATCAGATCCAATTGAGCTCTTAATAAACACATCCTATAACAGGATCTGTGATTGTACCAATTTTGATGAAAAAACAAGAAACAGTTTCAGGACAGTGCAGCATCATATGAAAGAACAGTACATGACAGTGTAACACCATATGATAGATAGTACAGTCTAGGACAGTGTAACACCATTATGATAGATAGTACAGTCTAGGACAGTGTAACAACATATGAGAGTACAGTACAAGACAGTGTAATACCATATTAAAGTACAGTACAAGATAGTGTAACACCATATGAAAGTACAGTACATGACAGTGTAAACACCACCACACGGGAGTCCAGAGCATACACATATATATGCATGCATATGTACATTCAGTAGGGTGGCTCATTGATTAATTAATACAAAGTAAAGGAGGTTGCTATTGGTTGCTAGTGGTGATCTAAAAAAAAAGATCAATAAAATTGAGAAAGTTCAGATTTCTGTTTATTCTATAAATTCTGCAACTTTTCTTTTAACATTTCCAATGACAACAACAACAAAATCTCACTCATACACATTGTTGTTGCCATTGTTTTACTCTGTGAGAAGAAACCATTCTGCCAACATAATTTGGGAATTTGGAACCTCGGCACATAACACTGCAAGGCACTAAAAACTTCCAATTTCAGAAAAGAAACAAAAACACAACAACAACAAAATGTTGAATGAATTGAATGCAGATCCATACAATTGTTGCTACTGTTCACAGTGATGATGATGATGATGATGATTATCATGTTCAAATTTCTTTTACAAATCAGAGGTTATTCAGGCATTCCTCTTTGCATGAACCAGGTAATCTTGTATAGGTTGTCTTGCCAGTGTACCGGTATCACTATTATATACCTGAAGCTGGTGATGATGATGATGATGTAACTGTACCAACTAGTCCTAGATATTCCACATGATTTGAGGTCATTCAGGTATTCCATATGATCTGAGTGAGGTGACCTAGGTAGATCATATAATTTGAGGTCACTACTCAGATAGATCATGTGATTAGAGGTCATCCAGGTATACAACCTGATTTGAGATCTACCAGGTAGTCCAAGCGATTTTAAGTAAACTATATATAATGGCCAGCAGATATTAATAATTGTCTTAAAAATATTTAACTACAATAAATAACCATGTTATAATAATAATTACCATATAATTATTTATTTCAATCAAAGCATCAAAATTGGAATTTAAAAAATATATATACTGAAGAAAATTCCACTCATTTGAATGAAAAAATTATTAAGGAAAGAATATTTCACATTACTATCATTACTATGCTATCAACTATGACTACTACAGTAACAACAACGGAATCACAACAAATCTAAGAAATGAATAACTGTTTCCACCAAGAACAACCAGATAGGTACACAGAAAGGAAAAAAGAAAGACAAAGAGAGAGAGAGAGAGAGAGAGAGAGAGAGAGAAGAGTGAAAAGACAGTTCCACACATAGAAACAAACAAAAAGAGAAAGAGATAAGAAAACAATTGAAGGGTCAAATAGTAGCCCCAGTTAATTGGAAGTGGGAGACCGGTTTATCTTTAACATAATACTAGAAAACAATGTTGTTGTTGAAGATAACTTGAGAGTAGTAACTAATAAAACTGAGTCCCAGAAACAAGAAAAGTTGATGAGAAAGAAAGATAGCATGCAACAACAACTATCACTACTACTCAACAACAAAACATACAAAACACACACAGCTGTTTCAATCCACGAAGTCCTGAACTTAATACTTTCTCCCCCCCCCCCATGTTATAAAAGACCAATGCAAACATACAACTAAGAAACAGAAAGTTTAACATGGGGAATGCCACATCTTTACTTTTATAGCTACTTACTTCCTCTATAATGTCAACATTTCTTTAATTAATATATTAAAAATATTATTATTATTAACCAGGTATATAAAGATAATGCCCATTAGATGAATAGAAAATGTTTACAAAAGACATTCATATAAATCTAATACAAATCGTTGAGATTTATTTAGTAAAAAAAACTTTGATTTAGGATTGAATAATTGACCTATGTGCACAACACATTCTAAAATACCAAATCTGACAGAATTTATGGACACCAATACCACCAACCAGCACCTTAAAGCTCAATAATGAAAATAACAGAGTACTCCTGCACCAGTGACAGGTACCCAAGCACTCAGGATGTAAATAGGTACAGGTACACAGCATCATCACCACGATACAAGTACAGGTAGAAAGAAATTGGCTACAGGTGTATCCAAGGGGTGGAAGGTACTAATCGTGGGTGGTGTTTATCAGACTAAATAAATCGAAGAAGTTAAGCCAACGTGTTCAAACAAGTCTTTTTATTATTCATTGGTTGAAATTTGTGAAAGAAAGAGGATGGAAAAAAACTACTGTTGGCCAAAAAAGACACTTTCTGCATTTTACCTTTCTCTATTGACTATTTGTTATTTAGATTCTTGCAAATCTATATTAGGTACACCATAATAAAATTTATTAATAAACTATATACAAGCATTTTATTCTTATATGTGTGGCTGTGTAAGAGCAGCAGAATTAAAATAACAATAACAATAACAATAATAATAATAATAATAATAATAATGGCACACCTGTGTAACTTTTTTACTTGACTGACATCTACTGCAACTCAAATTCTGAAAGTATTTTTAATTTTTTAATACTCTGTGTGGGTGTATAATATCATGTGTGGGTGTATAATACCACGAGAGAGAGAGAGAGAGAGAGAGAGAGAGAGAGAGAGAGAGAGAGAGAGAGAGAGAGAGGGAGAGAAAGAAAAGAAAGACCCCTCTGTGGTTATATTCAAATGAGCTATCATTAAAAATGATGGTTGAAAGATGAGAATATTAAAAAAATAATTAATTTTCTCTTCTCTTTTTTTGACAATTACTGCACCAAATCAACTGCACTGATGATTCAACCACCCTCCTCACTGTATTCCAGACTCAACCACATCACAACAACTCACAATCTACTTACTACTACTGCTACTGCTACTGCTACTACTACTACTACTACTACTACTACTACTACTAATCTCTAACATCTATCACTCTTTCATAATTCACATACTTACTAACACTCAAGGTCTCTATACCTTGAGACTTTCAGCCCAAACCAAATATGAGAAAATTTCAAAAACATGGAATTATTCTCAGACGATAATAAATGGGGTTGAGTGGTGTGATTGTAGTTACATCAACAATATGTTGTTGCAACAACAATCAGCACACACACACACACACACACAAATGAATATGAACAAGCACTTATGAGAACTAGCAAATAATATATAATAATGTGGCTGGTGATTCTGAACATTGCATAGCATAGCAGAAATATGCACTGTATGACCGAATAATACAAGTAAGTAAGTAAGTAAGTAATGCTGCACTTTGAAGTTTCACAGTGTAAACAACAACAATAATAATAATATATTTATAAGCACATGACCATCAAGCTAGCTAACTAACTATACACAATAATAATCCTATGCAATCTATCATTTATAAAAATCACAGCGAGAGAGAGAGAGAGAGAGAAAGAGAGAAGGAAGTTTATGCAAAAATGTCATTGGAATTTACTATGAATAATATGTTCATAAGTTCATAAAGAAAGACTAACACCTTATAATGCATAATAAAGTCACAATACAAGCACAATTTAAACTACAAGCCTGGTGATAATGATGATGACAGACACACTACAGAATTGAGATATAATATGACATAAGTCATGTCCCCTTTCTTGATAGCATGAACAAATCAGTCATAAAGAATAAATGAACAATGAACATTCTGATAGACAAGCCAATATAATAAAAGGGAGTAAACATTATATTTAAATACATTTAATATTATTAATAATAATTAAATAAACTATATATATATATAATATATATATATATATATATATATGTGTGTGTGTGTGTGTGTATGTATGTATGTATGTATGTATGTATGTATGTATGTATGTATGTATGTATGTATGTATGTATGTATGTATGTATGTGTATTGTTGTTGCCTTTATTATAAATTACTAAGATGATTAGGTTAGTAGTTTAGTTAGTCAATTGGATGACACAAAAAGAGAGAGAAGAAAGAGATGTGAGGGTTTGATTCCAAGAAAAAGGATTAACTCAAAAGATTAATGAGGAAGTTAACAAGATATGGCCAGCTAAAGAAGAAGACAGCAGAAGAAAAGTCTGATTGCTGATTGACCCTGCGTGAGAACCACACCTGAGTCACTCACTCGTGACTTCTTTACTTTATGACAATCAGTCTCAACCACTCCTGGTTCTCACAAGTACTAACTAACTAAACCATAGGAACAACAACAACTACAACTTATGAGAAACCAACTACCGTTGACAATGCATGCTGAGCCTACCATGGGAAAAAATTTTCAATTTATTAACAATTATTTATTTATAATCAGTTTTGTTTTATAAAATAAAGTCACCATGTTGAGAATCCTTGATTAAATTTATAAATATAAATAAAATAAATATATTAATTATATCATATCAATATTAAGAAAATTCTTCCATGGAGATGATGAGCTAATGTCGATGATGATGGTTGTGGCATGGTGGTGGTGATGATGGTGGTGGTGATGATGATGATGGTAATGATGATGATGATTATGATGATGATGATGTTTAACGGTAGGAACTAAACTTAGTCATAAATAGAAAAACCAACTTCTAAAACACTATTTATTTATAACTTAGCCACATCACATCACAGAGAGAGAGAGAGAGAGAGAGAGAGAGAGAGAGAGAGAGAGAGAGAGAGAGAATTCATTTTATTACCAGCACACATACACACACATACACACAGGTATACTGGTGAAAAAACATACATGGAAAATAACACACATGTCTGCTGCCAGTGTCAGACTCAGATTTTACAACAAAACAGTAAGTAGCAGCATATCAAAAAGCTGGTCTATTTTTAAATGCTTATATTTAGAATATTAAAAAATTATCATCATCATTATAACCACCACCAACATTGAACTTTAGGTTAAAATAAAATGTATGTTATGTCTAACAAAAACTGCTGTTAAACAACAATGGTTACACAACAACAAACAACCTTGGTTATTTATATCAAAACCGTGGTTATTTATATCAAAACCGTGGTTATTTATATCAAAACCGTGGTTATTTCTAACAAAACCGTGGTTATTTCTAACAAAACCGTGGTTATTTCTAACAAAACCGTGGTTATTTCTAACAAAACCGTGGTTATTTTTTAACAAAACCACTGTTTTTTTTCATAACAAGCCAGTTTCATCAATAAGCAGAACAAATAGAAATAAGCATCTGTTTACTCTCACAAGATACTTTCTCTTTATTACAATTTCAGAGAGTAAAAATCAACAAAAATTCAACAAAAACACAGCTTGCAATCGTATCCTAATTCAATGTGACTCCATAATGTCTGGAAAGCCAGAAAATTAACTTTGCAATGAATAAAAAAACATGAAAAAAATAATAAATAAAGGAAAATTCCATCAGAGTGCAAAACGATTCAAAACAATTTTTTTAATACGAAAAAAGCAAAATAAAAAAAATGAAAAAATCCGTCCAGAAAATCTACCGACCTCAACGATTTCAGAGACTCTCGACTTGGAAACGTGTTTGACAGCAACAAGTCTCCCGTCTGAGATTCTTCGGCCGGAGTAGACGTAACCGTATCCGCCGTTTCCTATCAGTTTTTCTGCCGTGTAGTTCCCCTCCAGCAGTTCCATGTCTGACATTACCCTTTTTCTACTGCTACTACTACTATTGTTGTTGTTGTTTACTGAAAAATAAATTAATTAATTAAAACATGTTAATTTATTTAAAAAAAAAACAAAAATAAGACGACATTAACAAGAGATGAGAAACGACATCAAACAAATACGTCGAGTCAAGTCGAGTTCTTATGACTCTGTGTGTTTTTTGTGCCGATAGATCATGTTTTCATAAAACTCTCATCAAGTTAGTCGAAGCAGACAGACAGTCAGTCGAATAGAGGGGGCGTCTCAAAAACCATGAAATTAAAATCGTGAAGTTAAAATTGTTTTCAAGTGAATAATCGATTCACGTTAAGTCTGCTGTCGCTATAATAACCATTATTGAAGTCAAGATAGCATTATAAAAAAACATTTAAAAAAAGTTATATGATCTACCAGCTGAACAGTTTGACATGTTTTCTTATATCTATAATATATAGATTCTATAATATAGATTTTATATCTGTTACTTATAATTAAAAAAAACTACAACTTAATGACAGCTTAAATATGGAAAATGAAGCCAGAAAAAAACTGTTATATAGTATTAAATAAACACAAAGAAGTATTATCACCATCAACCCTTGTCATAAATGAAGACTTTCAAAGAATTTCAAATAATTCAAAGAAATCAGCTCTCACTCTATCACAAAATCTATACAAGACAATCAAGTGAAAAAACGTAGACAATGTCTAACAATTGAAGTCTTCTCACATAATAATAATAATAATAATAATAATAATAATAATAATAATAATAATAATAATAATAATAATCATAATCATAAGAATCATAAGAATAAAAACAATAATAATAACTGCTACGAAGAAGGTCGCCTATATTGAAAGCACAACGTGATAAGCTTTCGAAGAAAAAATGTCGCAACACTTAACATACCAGTCGCTCTCTTAATTGCTTAAAACTTAATAGAATAGTTTCGATTCGAAAACCTTTTAAAATTTGAACAATCAGCCTCAATCAGTCCTTGAGAGATAAATTGATAAATAATAAGCTATTTCACATAACGACGTAATTTTTTAAAGCGACGCCAGCTAATATACGTAGAAGTTCTATAAACGAATTAACCTCATAAAACGATCATAAAGTAATTAACAAACGACATTTTAATCGTAAACTTAACCCGCTCCGCTGGAAAACATGGAAAGTCCTCCTACTACTGCAAACCTCGTGGTGGGCGACCAGACCACAGATTATATGACTAGACTACTTTGAAATAGAATCGCCACGAGTACCGATAGAATTAAAAATTCTTATCATTAATAAATAATAAATGGCTATCGCATCACATCTAAACTTTTAGATGGAGTTAAAATTAAATCCAAAATATGGTTATATTCTATCGCTTCCAGCGATGGAAAACGCAAACGAAAAACGCTAAGTCAGAGCAACAACGCCAGACACGCGGCCACCGAACCAGCTTACAAGACTACGATGCAGTAGTTAACAGACAGAACATTTTCACGTCAAATAATCAAACTCACCGTCGAAACAATTCCGCGGTTTTCCACCGCAACTCAGTGTACTAATTTTCTTGACCAGTATGTTAGCCATTTTTTACGGAAACAATACGGTGTAATGTTTTATTTGAAAATTTTCAATGCGAAGAACATAAGCAACGCTCTACTCGATGCATGCGTGTGTATACGAACGCAGTGAAGACACGACATTATAAACGAGTTCACGGGGGTGCAGACATGGGCGGAGCTAAAGAGAAATATAGTCCGTCGAGCATTAAGACGCATAAACCCGCCAACGTGTTTGTAAAATTGCTCAAGTTTAATGTTTATCAATATTTTTTAGTTTAATAAATAAAAATTGTTTAAAAAACAAATTTTTTCATTAAAATTTTAAATGTCATAGCGTAATTTCAGCGAGATTTGAACAGAACAGTTGGAATTACATCGTGACCTCGAGCGCATTTCGTCTCGTCTGTGCGTAATCAGTGACGTTTTCTCTTGGCAACGTGCCAGCTTTCTCGCAGCTGGCACAATGCCAGCATTATTTAGCAATGTTCTCTACAACAGCAAGCTTTCTTTCTCTCTGTACTGTCGCGCGCACTATTTCGCGCCAAATTAATCGACTTTGAATAAAGAGATTGTACAATACTAATAAGAACATAATAAAAATGATGTTGAAGAAAAAAATGCTTTGTGGGTAAAAGCAGATGTCATGCAAAAGGTCATGCAAAAGCGGGAAGAACTCGACATATAAGTGACAATACAAAACAGTTTCTTGTATACAATTCATATATATCAAAAGTCAGCTTTTTCCATTTAATTTAATTTGCTACATTTAGTTTGATAAATTGTCATCAACAACAACGAGCACATGTGCATAGTTTCAGCTCGACTGGGCTAAGGGGAGTGGCCCTGCAAAGGTCATACCACAAATTCAGACAGGAAATCGAAGTTATTTTACAGAATTTAAGAACTTTTAATTGTGTTTACTTTTAATCTTTCTAACAAAAATTCTAGTTTGGATATTCATCAGAGTTTGAACTCGTAGTTACACAATCGGATCTCATTGGCCATTGTAGAATTATTTATTGTTTACACGTTGTCTCTAATACGTAACTAAGTAACTATAGTAACTATAAATAATTATAAGCAATGAATTTATTCTTCTGTTTGTTTCGTCCATCTCATCCGTTTCCATCTAACTTCTCTCTTGACGTCATTTAGTTTAGGGGGTAGCAGGGAGAACTCTGTTTAAGTTTTAGGAAAATTTTGAAAACTCATCAGCTTCTTTGTGAGGAAAAGTCGAAAAGTGTATAAGGTTTTGGAAAAGTAGCTACGAGTACTTACCCGTCCCTCCCCGGTCATCAGCTATTTTGGGGAGGAAATGTTTAACAAGAATAAAATCGTTGAATGTGTGGATTTTTTTAAACATTTTTCCTTGTCATAGTTATTCCGAGAATGTCTAAACCATTCTTCCTACTCTTATCTTTATTATCTATGAAACAGTGTCTGGAAACTTTTTTGTCTACAACCCGATAATCTTAAATGTGAGCTATCCACCACAATCTTCTTTTTATTTTATTTTCCAGTTTAGAGATCTTTGGTTTGAAAATTGCCTCGTTCTTCATCTCTCAACATTATTTTTCTGGTTATGCAAACTGACTCTTCTGATATTTTCGCAATATATGGCTGCAATTATTCACATTATAACAACATTCGCAGCTGCCGCCGATCGGTTAATGGATGTTGCACTCTCCTACTTAACGGGTTGTCCTTAAATGAACCGGGAAAATATAGAGACCAAAAGAAAGAGTGATATAAACATAAAACACTAAAACTTGAACATTTGAAAATACAGAAGTTAGAAAAATAACTGTTTCACTAGCTTACTTTTTATTTAAAGGAGAAACATTTTCAATTTTCTCACCCGAGAGTTTAATTATTATATCAATCAATTTAAGAATAATTGCATCTGCACACACACACATATACACACACACACGCACACACGCACATACGAAAACTTTCGTTTTTCAAATATCGATCGTGATGGTAGTTAGACTTTAGACTACGAGTTTCTCTCTCTCTCTCTCTCTCTCTCTCTCTCTCTCTCTCTCTCTCTCTCTCTCTCTCTCTCTCTCTCTCTCTCTCTCTCTCTCTCTCTCTCTCTCTCTCTCTCTCTCTCTCTCTCTCTCTCTCTCTCTCTCTCTCTCTCTCTCTCTCTCTCTCTCTCTTTCTGTGGATTTTTCTTCGCCTACGACACTCTACGAGTATAACGACCTCATGGGGAATCTTTCCTTACCTGTCAAAGCATCAATCCGTTCCTGTCTTATCGCTTTCACCACTCAGAATACCCCCTTCTTATCATCATCATTCTTCCACCGTATTTAACGTTCTTACATGAATTACTGATTGAAAAGAGAGAGAGAGAGAGAGAGAGAGAGAGAGAGAGAGAGAGGGAGGGAGAGGGGGAGAGAGAGAGAGAGAGAGAGAGAGAGAGAGAGAGAGAGAGAGAGAGAAAGAGGAAACCCAAAGAAAAGCTATTTAGTCTAGTATTTACGTCACACCACACGCAGAAAAAACGCTGTTTCCATGAATTTTAAATTTAAGGCGCAGTTGTTGGAACTGCGCGACATTTTGGCGGTTTTACGTCACCTGGAAAGAGAATAAGAGAGAAGGAGAGAGAGTGAGAGAGCGAGAGAGAGTAGGGATGAGAGATAGAATGGTGATGTGGTGGTGATGATGACGACACTTACAAAACGGGAATAAAAATCAGCAAATATTCTAAAAAAACAACAAAAATATTAGTAGCATTGCAAATAAATCGCCTAATGAATATTTTAATTTAATAAGCTTTAGCAATCAATCAATTATTGAGGTCATAAAAGCTGTGTTGTTTATATATCAAAGTCAATATACAAGGTTATTCAGGTCGAAACAACTCCCTTATTAGACCGCGCGGATGGCCACCTCCGTTAAATTATGCACCCCCCCGATGGAAGTTCAGCGGAGTTTATTTTTTCATACCCTGGCATACAAAAGTTTCGTTACCATGGAAATAAAATGATAAATTAGAATCAACTATTTTTGCAATTTTTTTAATGACGTTTTGTTTTTTTTGTATCAGCTACTGAGGTATTGCGTGACCTACTTCAAGGTCTCGCTAATTTTTAATATATTTTTTATACTCTAAATAACTCTCGATGTGAGCAACCCATAAATTATATCAAACTTATCCAGTACCTCAATTGGTAGAATTACTACCGCTATCAAGATCGAGGTCACGGGTGCTGGTGTCTGCCGATTCCAGGACTACCTACATATACATATGCTTAACTTTAACTCAGTGAGACTTTGTAGACCAACACCTCAGTTTTTTTCTCTTTCGTTAATGGCCCAAGCAAAAGAGCTTGTTGTGTCGTGGACATTAATAGTAGTATATAGTATATAATAATATAGTATACAGTAGTATATATTAGTAGTATATTATATACTCATGGTTGTGATATCTCCATTGTTACATTCAGTAATCCGTTTTTTACAGTCCACATATCCTAAAACTGACTACGTTTTTGAGAAAAAGAAATGATTAGAAATCTGCTGTTGGAAAGTTTGTTTGGTAAAGAAACTTGTCGTTTGCAGTCATTCTCATCGCCATTAGTCGTTTGTTTATCAATTTAGTTGAACCTATATTTTCTTTAATTTTTGAAAAGAGAGTAAAAGCAGTTTCGTCTGAATGTTGAGTGTTTATTTTATAGACAGGCTACTCATAAATTCCATGATATGTTTTATTGTAATAATGCTAGGATGGAATAAAGTTCTCTGCTCTTGCATGTTTATGTATATCTAATATTATCTATTCAGAACCAATCAACCAATCAGCGACTGAGACTCATAAGAGACATAAGAGACACAAACGGAGAAACAGTCTATAATAAAGTGTTTTTATATTATGGCTTCATCGATTTATGAGATACCCCCTCGTGGACCATGGGGTTGACATGTCGAACCATTTAAAGAGAAGTGTTTTTATTATTTGATTTTTCATCCCATGCCTTTCTTTCTGGGTTCAGAGTTCACCATCTCGTTTCTGTTTTTCTTTTTCTTGACAATCTTTTGAAAACCAAGTGCGAAAAGCCGGACAAAGTTCATAATCATCTTGTGATAAAATCGGTCACTGCTATCGCCCCGGCGGTCGTCGTGGTTGCAATCGATAAAATTGTTACTGTGCTGGCAGTCTACCTGAAAAAGTAAACCATGTCTACAATTAAACCCTAACCCTAATTCTTTAGAAAATATGTACATCTTTATTAATTAATCGTTTTGGAAAAACCGACGGGACAACAGCACTTTTACCGCTCATTTCCCCGGCTACCGACTTGGTAATAGTTAACGGATAAATCAGTCGCATTATTTACTTTATTCGTTTTTATTTTTTCCTAGAACGCCGCGACACCAGTTTCAACCGGTTTTGAACTTGAGAAAAAATCCGGTAAAAACCGACTTATAAGTAAAAAATGAAGAACTGTCAGAAGCTAGTTAGACCTACAAAAGGTTATTGGCGCTTGTTTACTACAGAGGTTAAACTAACGACCGTTGACTCAATTCAATGCATGGGAAAAATAACATGAGAAATTAAAACGCCCGACAATGAAAGTTAAATGACATATTACCACGTTTTATAAATATTTTATGTTATTTAAAAATATTTTCATTTTTTAGCAAGTTATTTTTGCAAGTAGAAAGTGTTGTTTGTGGTCATGAATGTTTGTGTATGTGTATGTATGTATATATTGTTTATATTGTATATATATATATATGCATGTATGTATATTTTTATATCTACGGTTTATAATCAAGGCTGATAAACCTCAGAAGATCTATAACTAAGAAAGACATAAAATAAATAGAGTTGAGCGACTACATAACTTCAATCAACTAGTCTTAATTACAGTTACTAAAACACAAGTCTTTGATTAAGTGTGTATTTCTTCTAATACATTTTGGACCATTTCTAAAGAACCTTAGTTTGGTTATCGATAATATAACAACTGGTGTCAGAAGCGAAATAAATAAAAATGGTTCATCACAAATTATTGGAAGAACTCTCCCTGTTTGAGTTGAGGCGGGAACTAAAAAAACGAAAACTCAATGACAAAGGAAAAAAGTCTGAGCTCGTGGATCACCTCCGAATGACATTAGAAAGCCAAGGTCTGGATGCAGACGATTTCGAATTTGATATGGACGAAGAATTAACAAATTTCCTGAACAAGATGACGGAAGAAAACAGAGCAGCACAGGAGCTAAACAGAGCAGCACAGGAAGAAAACAGAGCAGCACAGGAGGAAAACAGAGCAGCGCAAAAAGAAACCAAAGCCGTTATGGAAGGAATAAAAGAATTAATTCTCGAAGGTCAGTTTAAATTAACAGATGTGGAGAAAAGAGTTAATAACCTGGAAAAATTGGTAGAAGAGAATACCAAGGAAATCGAGAAGAGAATCGAGAGCAACCTGGAAATAAAATTGAACAATCTGGTCAAACAAGGACAGACTGGTTGCCAAACCCAAGAAAAAATTCATTCTTTTGAGCATGTCAAGACCCCGGCTTTTGGTGGCACTGTGTCATGGTCCGTCTACAAAGCTCAATTTGAAATTGCTGCCAGGAAAAATAACTGGTTAACCAGCCATCAGAAGGCAGAAAATCTGGTATTTTCCTTGAGGGGAGAAGCTTTACAGCTTCTCGAGCTTATTGTAGATAGAGATGATTACGATGCGATCGTAAAGGTTCTCGAGAACAGATTCGGTAATCAACGCGCGCCCGAAATTTTTTGAGCTCAACTCAAGAGTCGACGCCAGAAACCCGAAGAAAGCTTGCAACAGCTGGCAGCGGATATAGAACGGCTTGCTAATCTGGGATACCCCTTGTGCCCTCGAAATGTCCTCAACACAATTATTACGGATGGATTCATAGCGGCCTTGAAGAACTCTGAAACCCAAAAGGCTCTTAGGGTTGCCCGCGTAGCTAGTCCCAGCGAAGCTTTGGCATTTGCAATAAATTATGAAGCCTCTGTGGAGCCATCTGATAGGTCTCGTCACGTAAGAAAATTGGGAAGCGAGGACGAAGATGAACTGGATGATCGAGTCCGGAGAGTAATTAAGGAAAGAATTAACTGGAAAGGGAATAACTCACCACGCTGCTGGAGTTGTGGAAGACCGGGACATCTACATAAAGACTGTATAATTCAGATGTTTAGACCCGGGCAACAGGAGAAAATGGATCACTGTAGGCGTAATGATGTCAAACAAGAAAAACCCATAAAGGCCCAATCCAACAAGGAAAAATCAGATTCTGTGAAGGTAAAAGATAATTTGCCTTGCAGAGTTGTGCCAGTTACCGTTCTTGGAAAAGGAACTAGTTTATTTGTGGAAGGTAGATTAGGAATGAGAAACTGTAAGTTTATTATTGATACGGGAGCTTCTTGTTCAATCATAAAACCTTGTTTGGCGAAAGGAGAGGTTTTACAAAGTGGAAAGCACATCCGTTTAAAGACTGCAACAGGAGAGCTTGTTCCAGTAGTTGGTAAAATTCAAACTGAAATAAGGCTGGGAAATAAGACTTTTCAGCACCAGTTTCTGGTTGCTGATATAGAAGAAGAATGCCTACTTGGGCTTGACTTTATGAGAATTCAGGGGTTTGCAGTGGACTTAAAAATGGGAACATTCAGACAGGGAAATATGGAAATACCTATTTGCTATAAAGGCGAAACAAATTCGGTAAAGCGAGTATTGGTAACAAAGAGCATCATTGTACCTGCTCAGTCGGAATCTTTGGTTTTGGCAAGAATAGAGAATGAGAAAAATTTAAGAGTTGTTGGGTTCATCGAGCCCCTGAACGGAGTTGAAAAACATGGATTAATGATCGGAAAAACACTGGTACGAACGGAGTCAGGAAGCTACAGAATGCGACCAGCAAATAACAAAAGGTGATGAAATTGCGGTATGCAGCCCAGTCGATCACATAGGGGCATGTACCACAGTGGTTGGTAAAAATAATAATAAAAAGAGAATGAAGTACTCGCAAATTCAGGAAATGCTTGAAGCCGCTAAAACTTCATTAAAACCAATGGACTATGTCAAAGCGGAAAAGCTGATTGAAGAATATTGTGATATAATAGCTATTGACGAAGAAGACAATGGGAAAACAAAGATCGTTGAACACCGAATTCGAACTGGTAATACAGAGCCCATTCGTCAACTGCCACGAAGGCTTCCACTGGCAAAGCGGGAAGAAGCTAGAAAGATGTTAGAAAAGATGAAGAAACAAGGAGTTATTGAACCATCCAATAGTCCATGGAGTTCACCTGTAGTACTTGTTAGGAAGAAAGATAACTCGCTACGTTTTTGTATCGACTACAGAATGTTAAACGAGGTCACACAAAAAGATAGTTACCCTTTGCCCAGAATCGATGACACCATCGATACACTTGCGGGATCTCGAATGTTTTCTACTTTAGATCTTAAGAGCGGATATTGGCAGGTGGGAATACATTCCCAGGATCGCGAGAAAACTGCCTTTTCAGTAGGTGAAGGATTGTGGCAATTTACAGTGATGCCATTTGGCTTGTGCAACGCACCCGCAACTTTCGAGCGACTTATGGAGTATGTGTTACAAGGATTAAATTGGAGAACGTGTCTTGTTTATTTGGACGACATTATTGTTGTTGGAAAGACGTTTGAAGAGCATCTACACAATCTTGGAGAAGTTTTCCAAAGGATCCGGGATGCTGGTATGAAGATAAATCCGGCAAAGTGTGCACTTTTCAAAAGCAAGGTGAAATATATATATATATATATATATATATATATATATATATATATATATATATATATATATATATATATATATATATATATATATATATATATATATATATATATATATATATATATATATATATATATATATATATATATTCTTTAAATAACTAGGAATTAGATTTTCACGAAGGCAAGCTCTATTAAATATAACGGCCCATTTCTTATTGCAACACTTTTGAATCAAATTCGTCAGCTGTCTCCATTCTTTTCTTATGTTCAAAACAGTAAAAACATTTTCAAAATCTTTATTTAAACGGCCGGTCTACTCGTTTATATATATATTTAACGGAGATAAGCAAAAATATGAAGCGTGGAAAGCAGCCTTTATTGCATGCATTGACAAAGCTCCAATGTCCGCTGAATATAAATTGCTTCAGTTACGTCAGTACCTTAGCGGTGACGCCTTGAAAGTTGTTGAAAACCTAGGACATTCAGCGGAAAGTTACGAGGCAGCAAAGCAACGTTTAGAAAGAAAGTTTGGTGGCATTCGTCGACAAGTTGCCTTGCAGCTTGAAGCCGTGGATAACTTTCGTCCGCTTAGAGCTGGTAGTGCCGTCGATCTAGATAGATTTGCCGATCTTCTCGATTTGACTGTAATCAACTTACGTGAATCTGGTCGATATGATGAACTGGGTTGTGGCTCAATGTACCACAAGATTATTAAAAAAATGGACGAAGTCTTTTCAGCGTTGGCTATATGAATAACAAAAGTCTCCCGAATATATATATATATATATATATATATATTAATATAATAGTAGACCACGTCACTGTTTAATGATTCTGTAACGCTTATATATATATATATATATATATATATATATATATATATATATATATATATATATATATATGTATGTATGTATATGTATATATATATATATATGTATATATATATATGTATATATATTATATATATGTATATATATGTATTTATATATATACATATATATACATATATATATATATATATATATATGTATATATATATATATATATATATATATATTTTCTTTTGTGCATGCTCCATTAAAAATAACTGCCCATTTTTTATTTATTATTTTTTTAACATAAGATTCCAATCTACGGACAACAACTTTGTTTTTTAAGTAAAATTCTTTATTAATTTTCCGCTTACGAAAATTAATAAAGAATTTTACTTAAAAAACAAAGTTGTTGTCCGTAGATTGGAATCTTATGTTAAAAAAATAATAAATAAAAAATGGGCAGTTATTTTTAATGGAGCATGCACAAAAGAAAATCTACTGCCGAGTTACGCAAAAAACACAATATATATATATATATATATATATATATATATATATATATATATATATATATATATATATATATATATATATATATATATATATATATATATAAAAGGCAACGTTTGTTCTTTAATAACGCCAAGACCAATGAAGGGATTTGCACGAAATTTTACATAATAAACATTGGCCACCTAAATAATGTCTTTGTTATTTAAAAAAATTGTTTTGAATGTTTTTAGAAAATTAATTTTTAAAAATATTTTCGTCTATGCAATTATATCGCGGCTTAACAAGCTGAGGGTTTCCGTCGCCTTCTGTTCCGCCGTTGTTGGTTGTCGCGATTTCTCAAAATCAAAAGTGAGTATTATTTTACTTATATCAAAAGTACTAAAGTACTATTATTTTCTTTAATTTTTTTAATTACTGTATATCGTTCAAATGTTTTTGAATGTTTTAGAAAATTAATTTTTTTAAATATTTTCGCTATTGTATCAGAAGTATGTTTTGTTTACATTCGCTGTTTATCGTCTCGGTTTCTCGAAATCAAAGTAATCCAAAAACTTAAGCTACTATTCTTATGTTATTTAATTTTCTAATTATTATTGTTGTGTATATATTAAATTGTAAATTGTTTCGGTCGTTGTGTCAGGTTATCATTATCGCTCTACCAGTCTAACGGTTAGACTAGACCGTCTAACCTCTAACAGATATTATTTTGTGCTACTTTTAGTCTAACAGATATTATTTTGTGCTTTACAGACTTAAAAAAGAAAATTGAAAAATTTATTGTAAGTGAGTATATAGTATATATATATATAACTACTAATTAGTATAACTATTAATATATTTTAAGTATAATAGTATAACTATTAATGTAAATTTCTTTACGTTTTTAATTTCATTCGTAGCATTGCACATGATTATTGATTACGTTATAAGATTATCTTTTCAGAGAGGAGATCCAGAATTAATAAATACATTTATTGTTCATATCTTTTACTAATAAAATGTTTTCATTTCCAGAATACCGCTCATTCCGAGTGATTTGCCATTCACTTTCAAGCGTTTACAGTTTCTTGTGCGTCTGGCCTTTGCCATGTCCATCAACAAAGCTCAAGGTCAGTCGTTTAAAGTGGATGGCATTAACTTGGAAACCCCTTGCTTCTCACATGGTCAGCTGTATGTGGCATGTTCCCGTGTTGGAAGCCCGAACAATTTGTACATCTATGCACCGTATGGAAAAACAAAAAACATTGTGTATCAGAAAGCTTTGCAATAAAATGAGTGTATGTGTTTGTTGTATTTCTTTTAATTAAAAATCAAAAGTATATGCATAAATGTTTCAATAGATGCAAAGATGCCCGGGCAGCGCCGGGTTACCCAGCTAGTATATATATATATATATATATATATATATATATTTATATATATATATATGTATATATATATACACAAATACATATATATATATATATATATTAGTTTTGTTTTTCCTATTATTTAAGTTCAGCTTTTAATAATAATTGAAAAACAATCGCTAATTGCGAGCCAGTCCCAAGCCTGGAGAAAGGAGGAGGGAAAAAGTAAAAAGGATCAAATTCTGGTCCACGACAGGAAGTACTAAGTGTTTCCTACATACAGCCATTAGAGTCTTAAAACACCTGGTGTAAAAGACTATAAACTATTATAAAAAAAAAATTGAAAAACAAAGTATATTTTTTTAAACAAAATGTCTCTTAATATGAATGACGACGAAGATCCTGTGTCGAGAAAACGGCGTCTAGCTAAAGAAAGGCAACAGAGATATCGCGCAAGACAAACTCCACAATCAAAAGCAAAAATTCGAGTTTTAGATGCAGAAGCTCATCAACAACGCACTGCACAAATGTCTGTTGAGGAATTGCAAATTTTTCATGCTTCTCATGCCGCATCACAACAACGTTATGTCTATCGACTTACTCCTCAACATCTAGAAGCTTTTCACACTTCCATTGCTGCCTCACAACGTCATCGAATTGAGCAAATGTCTCCCCATGAATTGCAGTTACATCGAGAAACCAATGCTGCCAAGGAACGCCATCGAGTTGAACAAATGTCTCCTAATGAATTGCAGCTACATCGAGCTGCTAATGCGATCTCCCAACGTTTAGCACGAGATCGTGCGGGTGAGGCAGTTCGTAACGAAGCAATTAACTTCAACGAAACTCAATTCGATCAACATGATTGTGGTGAATTTGATGTTTTATGTACTTCATGTCGATCAAGAAATTTTGCTGCAGAGCAACCATCAGATGGACTATTCACTTCATGTTGTCGAAAAGGCAAAGTAATGTTGCCAAAACCAATTGACATTCACGGTAATACACTTGAATATCCCGATTTTCTTAAAAGCCTCATGTCAGACACCGCCAATCCAGATAGACAAAAATGTTTGATTTGCTTATATATAAAAAAAATTTTTATGGTTATCAAATGTCATTTTGTTTTTGTTGACTATTCTTATAATAACCGGCGCCGTATTTTAAAACTTCCGTCATTTTTGACGGGCTATCTCTAGTATATATATATTATTTATTTTTTATTTGTCGACATATCTACATATAAAATGAGATGAAATGAAATGACAACAGGGAGACTACTAATAAGCAATGCTTGTAGTGTAGCCACCCTCTACAAATGGAGATAGAGTTCATCAGTTCACATAAAAAAATCAAATATAAACAGAAAAGAGTATTATTTTACTCCGTTTTTTAAGAACCGATTGTAAGTTATGTTCACAAATAAATTTCTTGACAAGAATTTTAAAGATGTAAACTGAAGATGCACATCTGATGTCATCTGGTAAGAGGTTCCATAGTTTTGGTCCAATAAGGTAAACAGTAGTAGAAAGTATTTTCAATCTGCAGTAAGGTAAGTGAAAAATACCTGTATGTCTTGTTCGTCTATTCATTATATCTGACGATAACATAAAATTATCAAAGACAGAGCAATGAAGTGTATTATTAATGAGCTTAAACATGAAAACCAAGATGCTGTAGCAATGAATTTTTCTTGGTGTTAAGATATTCAGTGTTTTGATATAATTTTCAACATTGTCTGTTCTTCCAAGTCCGTAGAGCATTCTAACAAACCGATTTTGAATTATTGAAATGATTCGTATAGAAGAAATGGGACTGTTTCCCCAGATTAAGTTACAATAAGTAATGTGTGGGTAGACCAAAGAGTAATAAAGCTGACATTAATATCATGATTCAAACGATTTCTGAACAAAGATAATAATCCAATAGATTTGCTCATTTTTCTCCCAGCAACATTTATATGATCTGCCCAGGACAGACTTTCCGTAATGGTAACACCAAGAAACTTTGTGAACCCTACTCTGGGCAGTGAAATACCACCATATTTAATACAAAATGGAGAAAGAGCGTTTAATTTAATTTTTGGTCCAAATATCATGTGGTTTGTTTTGTTGATGTTAATTTTGAGACGATTGGCAGAGAACCACTGAGAAAATTTCTCTAATTCAGTGTTCATCACAGCTGTAACTTTATCTATAGAATGTCCAGAATAGAACAAATTAGTGTCATCAGCATATGATATTGTGGAGAGCAGTTTAGAAGTTTCAAATACGTCATTAACAATGATGTTGAAAAGTAGTGGGCCTAGGATTGACCCTTGTGGAACTCCAATGGATATGGCTCTCAAAGTTGAGTTTGTATTGCCAAGAGAAACTAGTTGTCTTCTATCTTTCAAATAGTTAACAAACCATAAATGTGCAGTCTTTTGTTTTGATATACCGTCCTGGAAGCATCCCCGCGAGTAATCTGTTTTTCATAGAACTAGGAAATATTTTTGAAGCATTGGCGACGTACAATTGCCAGGTCATTGTTACTGGAGATCTGAATGTCAAGGTCAACATTACTCTCGATCCACGCTGTGTTCGTCTGTTGGATCTCATATGTTCATTTGGCTCCGTGCAGTGTGTTACCGGCCCTACGCATTCGCAGGGTAATACTCTTGATTTGGTTATTACTAGATCTGATCTTCCATCTCCGTCTGTCGTCGTTGATCTGCCGCAGGTCTCCGATCATTCTCTTGTGCGTTTCTGGGTTCCGATCCGATCTCCTCCAGCTCGGTTTGTCGAGATTAAAACTCGTGCTTGGAGGAGTTTTGACTCTGAGCGATTTCGGTCCGATTTACGTAGCAGCCTCCTGTGCAATCCGGTGGTCTATGAGAATATGTCTATCGATCAGGTCCAGGAGCTCTATGATACTACCTTATCTTCGCTTCTTAATCAAAATGCTCCCTCCCGTGCTGCTAGACGGCGCCTTCAGCCTCTTACGCCGTGGTTTGATCGTGATTGCACAACCTCGAAACGGAAATCAAGACTGTTGGAGCGGCGCTACAAGCGGACTCGAGACCCGGATGATCGGACTCTGTGGATGAGCCAGGTACGGGCGACTCACGGCATTTTTAAGCAGAAATAAAATTCTTACTGGAGTGGAAAAATCGATGATAGTCAAGGTAATCCTGCAAAGCTCTGGAGAACATTATCTGGGGTGCTCGGCAAGGACTGTGGCTATTCAGCCCCACCCAATGATCTTGCGGCGAGTGATTTCTTGAAGGCGTTTTTAGAGAAGACCAAGAGTGTTCGCCAGTCTACTTCGTCTGCTTCTGGTCCGCTCTATTGGGTTGGAGGCTGTTCCAGCTCGCTGCTGGAATTCAGGCCTGTGGATGCTAACTACACCATCCGTCTCATCAGGGCTTCACCAACAAGAACTGTTCCTTGGACCCGTGCCAACATGGACAATAAAACAATATTCCAATGAACTGGCACCATTCGTGGCATTTCTGGCCAACTCTTCGCTAAGACAAGATTTTTTCCCTCGACTCAGAAAAATGTCATCATCACGCCAGTCCACAAGAAACCAAACTTGGATCGGCACAACCCTGCCAACTATCGTCCGATCTCCAATTTGTCAAAGCTGTTGGAGCGATGTGTCGGCGACCAGATGAACATATATCTCAATGAAAATAACCTCCTGCCACGATGCCAGTCAGCCTATAGAAAGCATCATTCTACTGAGACTGCTGTCTTGAAGGTGCTCTCGGATGTCTACTTAGCAGCCGATCTGGGACGGATCACACTTCTGGGCCTTCTGGACCTTAGTGCTGCGTTTGACACCGTCGATCATCAGATCTTGTGTGATATGCTTCATAACTCGTTTGGTCTTTGGGGTGCGGTCCTCAAATGGTTCGGCTCTTACCTCACGGGCCAGTCCCACTGCATCCGCTGCAACAATGTCACATCTGAGTCAGCTTCTCTCTTCTACGGGGTACCGCAGGAGTCCGTCCTTGATCCGGTGCTGTTTCTTCTTTACACTGCTGATGTCATCGGTGTCGCCGCCAGACATGGGTTTTCGGCTCACTCTTATGCTGACGATCTGCGAATTTACAGTGACTCTCCTCAGATGTTATGCTCTGATCTTGTGCTAAGAATGTTTGCATGTATTGGCGAAATCAGCTCATGGATGGCCAGTAATCGCTTGAAACTCAATCCATCAAAGACTGAGCTGATATGGCTGGGTTCATCTCGACGGCTGAGGCATTGTTTGATGGGGGATGTGGACATTGCTGGGGTTTCGGTCGGGCCTTCTGCGTCTGTTCGGGATCTTGGGGTGCTGGTTGACCGTGATCTGTCCATGGAGACACACATTTCGCATCTCAGCCGTACCTGTTTATACCATCTTCGTCAGCTACGTGTCATCCGCAGAAGCCTCACTACAGACTCTGCTCACTCCCTGTAAGAGCACTGGTGCACAGCCGGGTTGACTATTGCAACGGGGTCCTGGCCGGTCTACCGCTGTTCCAGATCAACAGGCTTCAATCTGTTCTTCGGGCTGCTGCCCGTCTCGTGCTGCGATTGCCGGGCTGGGCCAGCGTTTCGGGTCTGATGCGGACGCGGCTTCATTGGCTTCCCTTTCCGGAAAGAATCCGTTTTAAACTATGCTCTATAAGTGCCTCCATGGCATGGCTTCTGTCTATCTTCAGGAGCTATGTGTTCCGGTCTCTCAAATCTTTGGTCGGTCTCATCTTCGATCGGCGGCGGCCGGCGATCTACTTATCCCTCAGACGGAGACTGTGACGATTGGCATGCGTGGTTTTTCTGTGGCTGGTCCTGTGGCCTGGAATAGCCTTCCCCCCGCTCTAAAGGATCCAACGATGCCTTTTAGTGTCTTTCGTGAACGGCTCAAGACATATTTGTTCTCTTCCATTTAATTGTGCAGTGCGCTTTTGTGACTTTTATTTTGTAAAAAAGCGCTATATAAAAAACCTGTATAATAATAATATTTGCTGGGTGAGATTGATGAGAGCAAGATCAGTGGAACTATTTGCTTTAAATCCAAATTGGTTGTTGTGAATGATCTGGTGCTTGTTGTGGATTCATCTGATTCAGAATCCTCGGTACCGTTCTCTGTTCTTGGCTTATCTTTTTCCGAGTTTTTGCTGGCTGCATTGCTATTGTTGTTTTGGAGAAGTTCATCGCCGTCATGTTTGTTTTCTTCCAAGCTACAATCGAACGGTTTCTTTTCACATTCCAACTCGGCTCTTTCGTCGGTGTCAACTTTCGTATCGTCCAGCGGATCTTTCTTCAATTTATCGCCATCGTCTCTTAAATCAGTGTCTTCTTTTTTTGTCAAGTTAACTTTGACGTATTTCTCCATTGGAGTTTCGTCCGTTTCTAAATCCTCGGTTGCTTCATCCGAGTCAGATTCGTCCCTAAAATCTGACCCTGAATATTCGGTGCCGTCGTCTGTTATGGATGCTTCCGTTTCAGAACCGTCGTCGCTGTATGGGTAAATGCCATCGCTGTTACTGCCATTATTATAATCATCATCGTCACTTTCATCCTCATCGTTTTGTATTTCGTTTTCAACATTCTTTTTATCTTCTTTAGTTTTGTTGTCGACGTCCAAACCGACTGTATCATGGCCACCATCTTTGCATGGTTCATCTTGAGCATCTTTGCAAGGTTCATTATCATGACCGTCTTTGACAGGCACATCATCATGACCGTCTTTGACAGGCTCATCATCATGACCATCTTTGCATGGTTCATCTTGAACATCTTTGCATGGTTCATCTTGCACATCTTTGCAAGGCTCATCACCACGACCATCCTTGCATGGTTCATCTTGTACATTCTTGCATGGTTTATCTTGACCGTCTTTTTTGTTTCCGCAATTTTTTGTGTCACCATTGAGGAGTTTAAGAAATTTCTTCATTTCTCTGCATTCTTCCGTCATTTTGTTCAGAGCCTTCATTTATTCATTTTCTGTTTCGAACTCATACTCTTCTGGGTCAAACCCATTGTCCTCCAATGACGTCCGGAGGCGGTCCACGATCTCAGACTTTCTTCCTTTATCACTGAGCTCTCGTTTCCTACGTTCCCGCCTCAACTCGAGTATCAAGAGCTCATCCAATGCTTTCAAAACCATTCTTGTATTCCAATTTTGACACCAATGTTACGATATCACCAAATCGTATACCGGGCACAATAGAATGGTTTTGCAGTTTATTGGAAAATAATAAATGAAGCTTCGTTAAGGCTATTTGTACCTTCAAATCTCTTAATAATAATAAATAAATAATGTCCCTAATAAATGTTCTGAATCCGTTAAGGTTTATCATTAGGAAGTTGATCGTCAAATCAGTGATTTTACAAGAATATGTTAGTATGTTGTACAATACCAATATTTATAAAGCCAGAAGCCAGAGAATTATCTTATTGCAGATGATAAATATGGTTTTTAAGAAGTTTTGTAAGTATTATTATTTAAATCTTTTTCATAAGATTTGTAAAAAAAATATTACATTATTAGCTACATAATATCGTTTCAAAGTATTTAAAAGATGCCATCTATGATTCATTACATAAACTGAATGAAAAAACGAACAATTTGGTAATGTAGAGAGGAAAACATCGGTGCTGACTTTCTTAGTCGTCAAGGGATTGACGATGAAATCAGAAACGCTGACGCGTTCCTTTTTTCGAAGAGGGGGGATATGTAAGATGAAGATGGTTCATCTTACGTATTTTCGTGATATTTGTTTATTTTATTATTATGTGTGCATTTTATATTAATTAGACATGTTTAAACAATAGTCATTTGTATGTGTATGTGTGTATATATATATATATATATATATATATATATATATATATATATATACAACTCCCTCTACAAATCCTTCATTCATACACAACACTTTACTACGCCTTCAGCATGTTATAAGAGATCATGTGAATTGATGTTCCTTCACCTTCAGCCTCGGCAAATCAAATTCACGCATGGCTGGACTTGGTGGTTATTCTAACATATTAAAACACGAAATGTCAACATTTTCATGCATGTCTTTATTTTCAACCTTTTTCTTATAGCTTGAGTAGAAAACAGTTTTAGAGCATGCCGCCTTGTTTGTGATTTTGGACGTGCTTGATTTCTGATAGCTCTTTTAATGTGCGCATGTAGGGCAATTAGGCAACTTACATGTGGATAGATCTGTGGACACGTAGTTAGCTGTTCGAAGGGCGTAACACTTACAGAGAAGAGAGAGAGAGAGAGAGAGAGAGAGAGAGAGAGAGAGAATCAAACAAAAAAATCAAATCTGATCAAGCTAAACTATACTCTATCGGTGACGATATGGTTAATGATTAAAATATGAGTTGAAACAACTATAGTTTAAATCTGCACCGTTACAGAACGATATAAACTACAGTTAAACGTGCAGCTTCGTGTGTGTGTTTGTGTGAGTGTGTGTGTGTGTGCCTGTACGCAATGTTATTGGAAACTGTCTACTACAGAAACGTAGACAAAAAAGTTACTTGAAGGGCACTCACAGAGCTTAACATAACAAGTGACCTATTAGTCTTCTTGTATGACACTTTTGAGTTAGTGGGAACTAGAGATGTCACGGGTACCCGACCCGAACCAAAGTTAGTCCAACCCGGTCTTTAATGAACTTTAATGGATACCCGAACCCGAACTTTTTAAAAATGCAAATCCAAACCCAGACTTTCAAAAAGTGAAACCCGAACCCGGAGTTACCGATTTTTCGGGTTAATTTTGTATAACTTATCCAAGCGCTGTCCGTTCTTTAGGAGTTAAAAGACGATTTATTCTTAAGAGTCTTGTCCGTTTTTACCAATGCTTTTATTAACTCGTCGTCTCTGTTTGTTTCTCTGTCTGTTTCAAATCTTGCAATCAATTTTTGAGTCACTTCCTGATGATAGATTTTTTTCAAATTTTGCATACATGCTCAAAATAGAAGACAATGCAATATTCAATTATTAGTTTTACAATAAGTCAATTAATTTAGTTAATTTTAATTTATTTCGATATTTCGATATAATTAAGATATTTCGACTTTAATATAAAATAAAAGAGTAATATAAGAAAAAATTGATTGCAAAATTTGTGTTTTAATTACAATAATTACATATAAAAGCATTGGGTTTTAAAAATTCGTTTTTAATTTACTTGTTCGTTTTTCGTTTCTTTGAACTGTCCGCTCTTTAAAAATCCGTTTAAGCCAAATACAGATCTGAAAAAATCCGTGCAGAACAAGTATCTGTTGCTTTTAACGTATGCTCTTGAGGGTGTCACTCTAGAAGATTTTTACTGTGCTAAAAATCATTTTCAGGCTTTCTGCAGTCTGGTTCAATTTATCCGAAACTTTGCAATTTTGAAACACGAACCCGTTGTTTGAAAATCAACAAATGAAGCAAAAACAAAGTTTTTAAAAAACACACTTTTATATTTTTACAACATAAACAACAAACATATTAGCATAGACAACAAATAGTTCGACAAAAACATCACAAATAATTCTTTAAATAAATTTTGTCCAATCGATCCGAAAATTTGATAGAATGCATTGTTAATCAGTTCGGAGGTATGTTTACATTTTGAAGTCTCTAGCTCATCGGGAAGTTTGTTTAAAATCGATTGCAAAATTTGACGAGAGACAGATAGACAAATAGACAGACAGACAGACAGACAGAGAAGTCAAGTCAAGTAAAAGTGTGTAAAAACTCGAACCCAGTTCTTGAAAAATCGTTAACCTGAACCCATACGAGCCGAAAGGTCAAACCCTTGACATCCCTAGTAGGTACGCATGTGAGTTATGAGAAACTACTCATTCGTCCGGGATTGACATTCCTATCAATCGACATCAGATTGTTAACCTTATATCAATTTTCTTTGTTTTTGGACGAATACTGCGTAATTATGAATGTCACTAACATACATTTGCACTGCTTTAACCCCTGCATTCATTGATTGATTTATTTATTCATTTAAATACATGTTATATATATATATATATATATATATATATATATATATATATATATAATCAATCAGCATTACCTTATTTTGCAGTATAATTATTACTGATTATATGGCTATTTTAGTCAAGTTCAAATAATAACCTTCGAACATTGGCCCTCGCAGAAGAATGTATTACTACTCTGAGTTGAAAAATCGTCATCAT
>OZ022239.1:30995905-31225905 GCA_963978895.1 Erpobdella octoculata
GAGGCGCTGGTGGCAGAGCGGTAGAGCGTTCGCCTGTCGATTGTTAGGTCGGCAGTTCGAGCCTCACCGGCGTCACCAGCGTAACTCCCTTAAGCAAGGAGTTCACTCGCATTCGCTAGGGGTAGGCGCATATAAACGGCGTGGCCTAACGCTACGTTAAACATTGTCTAAATTATTATTATTATTATTATTATTATTATTATTATTATTATTATTATTATTATTATTATTATTATTATTATTATTATTATTATTATTATTATTATTATTATTATTATTATTATTATTATTATTATTATTATTATTATTATTATTATTATTATTATTATTATTATTATTATTATTATTATTATTATTATTATTATTATTATTATTATTATTATTATTATTATTATTATTATTATTATTATTATTATTATTATTATTATTATTATTATTATTATTATTATTATTATTATTATTATTATTATTATTATTATTATTATTATTATTATTATTATTATTATTATTATTATTATTATTATTATTATTATTATTATTATTATTATTATTATTATTATTATTATTATTATTATTATTATTATTATTATTATTATTATTATTATTATTATTAACCATACTGCTAGATTGAAAAATACACCAATAATTGCTACTATCGTAAAAGTAAACGTAGTAAACGCATCAGAACCACCACTATATATCACATTGATAATTATTCGCCGTGGCGGATTCAACTCTGTTCAACCAGGTTCTGTCTAACCGCCTTCACGTCCTTCACCATCTTCTCCCAGACGTCAAGAAATCAGGATATCACCTTCGTCCTCGAGCTCACGACAGAGTTATTCTGCATGCAGATTCCATACTCAGAAAAACCTTTATCCATAGACGACCATAGATCATTGAACTCAAAATATCTTAAACAATGCCGAACGCTATGTTAAATCTCTGAAAAAGACAAGTTTTAGATTTTATTTTAAGTCTTTAACTCGTATTCCTTTTTATTTAATTCTTTTTTTATTATTTTATTATTTAAATGTAAACCGCTGTGCGTCATTGTCAGGCTGGTTAATAAAGATTTACTTACTTAAGTACTTACTTACTTACTTACTTACTTACTTACTTACTTACTTACTTACTTACTTACTTACTTACTTACTTACTTACTTACTTACTTACTTATTTACTTTAACTTACTTACTTACTTACTTACTTACTTACTTACTTACTTACTTACTTACTTACTTACTTACTTACTTACTTACTTACTTACTTACTTACTTACTTACTTACTTACTTACTTACTTACTTACTTACTTACTTACTTACTTACTTACTTACTTACTTACTTACTTACTTACTTACTTACTTACTTACTTACTTACTTACTTACTTACTTACTTACTTACTTACTTACTTACTTACAAACTTTATAAAGTATTCAGTATTCAGCAACTTTTGTGCACTCTGGCGATTAAAATAAAACAAAAATATGTAATTTTTGGGCGCGTATCGAACGTTTATTAAAATAAACAAGTAAACCTTGGAAACTTCGTTTATTAAAAATCCTTTATAATTTTTAAATAGGAAGCAAATATTATTTACAACTCATTTTTTATATAGAAGAACAAAAAAAACCAGTCTGCTAAATTCCCAGATAGCAATGATGACCAACTCCTATTATTGATTAAAGACTTTATAAACCAAAAAAGGCAGAAAATAATTTTAGGTGATTTCAATTTACCCCACATAAATTGAAATATTTTTGCACCATATAAAATAATAAATCAAGGAAAGATAGAAATGAAATTGTTAGATCTGGTTAATAAATATTTTTTGACACAGCATGTACTGGATCCAACAAGATGCAGGGGAAGAAATGAACCAACAATCCTTGACCTTGTTTTCAGTGATGCAGACTGCCTAAGAAATTTAGACATTGTTGCACCAATTGCAAAAAGCAATCATGGCTGTGTGGTATTTGACATTTTGATAAGTCAAAAAATGTGAAAGTCAGATGGGTAAATATGCATACAACAAAGGGAACTACAATTCCATTAGAGAGCAAGTAACCAATTTTATTGACAAAAGATCCTTGTGTAATGCTTCAAGGCAAAAAGATAATAAAACAAGTTGGGAAGAAATAAAAAATTGTATCAATAGCGCTGTTAATGAGTTTCTTCCACTATCTGGTCTGCCAAGATTTAAAATTATTATTATTTATTTTATTATTTGAAAAGAATTTTTTAAGTGGCGCCACGGTCAAGTGAACTTCGGAGCCACTGACTATTAATGTAATCCAAAAGATTTTGTGAAAAGAAGTGTTTTCAGCCTTTCACGGAACACCGCTTCTGATGCTGTGAGTCTGAGTGATGTCGGAAGATCGTTCCAGGTCCTGGGACCAATGACTCCAAAGTATCTATTGCCAAGTGTTGCTTGACGAGAGTTGGGCACGATGAGTTCTCCAGAAGACGAAGATCTGAGTCTCCTGCGGCCGGTGACAGACCTGGTTGGTTGAAGGTCTTCACTAAGATAACACGGACCATTTTCATGCAAACACTTGAACACGAGCAGCGTGACTTTGTAAACTATTCTTTCCGGAAGGCGAAGCCAGTGGAGTTCTTGGAGAATAGTTGTCACGTGGTCATACATGTTGATGACGGTCTGGAGCCGGTTGAGTTGGAAGTTCGGTAAACCGACAAGTGTTGAATTGCAATAGTCGATCCGTGGAAGAATGGGGGCAGTCACGAGGGTTTTCCTTCCAAGGATGGGTAGAGATCTGCTCACACTCCTGATCTGCCTGAGGATGGAGAAGCATGAGCAGACAGTACTGGAGACCTGTGACCGCATGGAGAAGTCAGAGTCTTGGAAGATACCGAGATTTCTAACTGCGGATGAAGGGCTGATGTTAACACCACAGATGTTGATGGGGTTATTTGGAATTTGATGAAGGAGACGCTTTGACGAACACCACAAAACCTCAGATTTATCCGGGTTGAGTTGCAAACGACTCCGTGATAGCCAACGACCGACGTCCGCGACACAAGCGGATATCTTTGCAGACAATTCTGCGGTTTAGTCCGGAAGGCAATGCCCGTAGATCTGAGTGTCGTCGGCGTAGAGATGATAGTTGAGATGGTGTTTTTGGAAGACATTTCCAGTCCCCTCTGTGTACAAAGAGAAAAGAAGTGGGCCCAAGACGGAACCCTGTGGGACACCGCAGTCGGATGATGAAAGTGGAGAAGATGAGTCGCAGTGTCTTACGAAAGACAGGCAATTGGTAAAGTACGATCGAAACCAGTCGACGACGAGGCCACCGAGGCAGGACGATTCCAGTCGCTGTAGTAAGATGTGGTGGTCGACAGTGTCAAACGCCGCCGACAGGTTGAGGAGAACGAGGAGTGAGAGCTTGCCTTGGTCGGCAGCTCGAAGCAAATCAGAAGTAACTTTGAGTAATGCTGTTTCGGTTGAATGGTAAGGACGATAAGCGGACTGGAGGGGAGGGCACAGATTGTTCGAGTGAAGATGTTTGATGACGCGTGGGAGCACGAGCCTCTCAAGAAATTTTGAGACAACGGAGAGATTGGATATTGGACGGTACGATGAGGTCACGTTGGGAAAATTCCATTTGTGAAAGAGAAGTTTAACAGTCTGGAGAGATAAGGAGCAAGCACGGTGGAAAGCTCTTTGAGAACACGTGTTGGAACAGTATCCGGGAAACACTGTCGATCGGGCAACCAATGAATGAGCGCGGTGACCTCAGCAAAGCTCGTTGGGTCGAATTGACGCATAACACACTCCGGTGCCAGCCGACTGAGAGAAGTAGGTAGGTGGTCAACGCATGGAGTCGCCGCACGAACGCGTGCAACCTTGTTTTCGAAGAACCTAAGAAACTCGTTGGCTGTGATGGCATCGCTAACAGGCACTATACCACGAGCCATCACACTGTTGAGCGCGCGCCATAAGTTACGGCCGGAAGAGCGATCGTTGGCTAGCTTTGAAATTTTCGATGTCCAAAAGGAGCGACGTTTGTTTCTTAATAGGCGATGATACTGTTGCGTTTGGGCGCGCCATTGGCTGATATCAATTTTTGCTAGAAGAAATTTTCTTTCCATTGATCGCGTCCGACGTTTGGCGACGAGGCATTCTAAGTTATCTAGTATAAAACAAGTATTCTAATGGATCTAAAAGACCAAATAAAGACAAAACATTTATTGTGGAAAAAATACATCAAAACTAAATCAAATGAAGCAAAATCAGAGTATAATAAAATCAGAAATGATGTTACAAAAAGAATGAGGGGTATTCATAGTAAAAATTAGCATGAAGTTGCCAGAAAATGTAAAGAAAACCCAAAAGCTTTTTGGAATCACATAAATCGTTTCAGACAAACTAGAAATATAATGGCTAATTTAAAGACAAATATAAATGGTGTTGAGGTTATAATTAAAGAGAATAAAGTAAAATCCAAATTATTAGCAGAGTTTTTCTCTTCAGTATATGTAATAGAAAAAAGTAAAATCTAAAAGAAATGATATCAAACACACTGGTTGTCAATCATAAAATGGAGGAAGTAACCATCAACTCACAAATCATATATAATAAACTCAAAGATTTGAATGTGACAAAAGGGGAAATGCCAAAAGCCCGAATTTTGACATTTGCCCGAATCGGTCTAGCCAATCGGGCAAATAGCGTACGAAGTCGGGCAAATAGCGTACGAAGTCGGGCAAATGGCGTACGAAGTCGGGCAAATGGCGTACGAAGTGGGGCAAATGGCGTACGAAGTCGGGCAAATGGAGTACGAAGTCGGGCAAATGTCCTTCAAAGGTCAAGCTAAAAAAGTTAGTAGCCGGACAAAACTCGTCAAAACATGAACAAGACCGCCGTGGTCATACACAACCTATAGAAGCCGGCGACATTAACGTTGAAGCAACAATACATCAGTCCACTATAAGCAGAGCTGGCGAACCACACAATGGTGTCTCAGATTTGACCCTCTAATTAAAATGGCATTTGGTTTTGTCGCTAGAGTAACCAATAATAAACATTGAATAAAGTTTTCAATATTTATTGGTAAAAAATAAAAAAAAACCCTTCAAGTCAAAACAATAATATCAGTGTGTAGAGTATGGACATCAATCTCATTTAGTTCACAGGCTATCCATAGCTCCCACACCTTTTCGTGTTTTTTTGATAGAATCTAGCGACTAAATATATGAACATTGAATCAATTTTTTAATATTTATTGCTAACAATTTTTTAGGTTAAGATATTAACAATGTCGGTGTGTAGAGTATCGACATTAATCAGGTTGAGTTAATAGGCCATCCATAAATCCCACACCTTTTCGTCTTTTTCTA
Source organism: Erpobdella octoculata (assembly GCA_963978895.1). Lineage (NCBI taxonomy): Eukaryota > Metazoa > Annelida > Clitellata > Hirudinida > Erpobdellidae > Erpobdella > Erpobdella octoculata. The sequence goes on from OZ022239.1 coordinate 31,001,266, forward strand.
AAAAAATTGTTTTTTGTTGCCTCAGCAGCTGACCAGTTTCTAGGCAATCGGCTTCTATTGGGATATATTGAGCCTTCTGGTGAAGAAGACTAACAATTTCGTAAAAGGATTTTGGCACTTCGGAGTTGCTGTTCAGAGAACTGTGCCAGGCTTCCACGTCATTGTTAGTTTTAATTTCACGTTTAAAAACGCTCCATTCTTGCAGTTTATATTTTCCTTTTATCCAAGTATTTTTTATGTAGTTTACCAGCTCCTAAAAACGTGGAAGAATTAATAAATACTAATAATATAATGTTTGATTAAAAAAATTCACCTTTAAAGATTCCATGGATATATTTGAATAAACTATATCAAATATTCAAATGAATAATTATAATTACTCTAGCGACAGAAACCAAATTAATAATAACATCGGAGACTAAACTAAACAATAATTCAACAACGAAGGAAAAAAATACTAAACAGTAACTTAGAAGCTGTTGTATATTTTTTTATTCAAATAATAAGAATTTTGATACGAAACATTTGGCGGTTTCTAATAAGGCCAAAACTGAGAAACCATTGTGTGGTTCACATCCTCTGCTTATAATGAACTGATTTTTAGCTTGTATGTTAACTCCGCCTTGCTTTTGCAAGCCAGTCCCAAGCCTGGAGAAAGGAGGAGGGAAAAATTAAAAGGATCAAATTATGATCCACGACTGGAAGTACTTAGGTGCTTCTGACACAGCCGTTTCAGTCTTAAAACACTTGGTGTAAAAGACTATAAACTATAAAAAAAAAAAAAAAAAAAAAAGCTTGTACGTTCAAATTCTGATCCACGACAGGAAGTATAAAATGCTTCATACATACAGCCATTAGAGTCTTAAAACACCTGGTGTAAAGAACTATAAACTTATATAAAAAAAAAAAAAAAAAAGCTTGTACGTTCAACTCCGTCTCGCTAATTGCGAGCCAGTCCCAAGCCTGGAGAAAGGAGGAGGGAATAGAAAAAAGGATCAAATTCTGATCCACGACAGGAAGTACTTAAGTGCTTCCTCCATACAGCCATTAAAGTCTTAAAACACCTGGTGTAAAGGACTATTAACTATTATAAAAAAAAAAAAAGCTTGTACGTTCAACTCCGCCTCGCTTATTGCGAGCCAGTCCCAAGCCTGGAGAAAGTAGGAGGGAAAAGTAAAAAGGATCAAATTCGGAGCCACGACAGGAAGTACTTAAGTGCTTTCTACTTAAAGCCATTAGTCTTAAAACACCTGGTGTAAAGGACTATAAACTATTATAAAAAAAAAAAAAAAGCTTGTACGTACTTCGGGCGTCAGTTGCCAGACTTCGTACGGCGTTTGCCCGACTTCGTACGGCATTTGCCCGAGTTCGTACGCCATTTGCCCGACTTCGTACGCCATTTGCCCGACTTCGTACGCCATTTGCCCGACTTCGTACGCCATTTGCCCGACTTCGTACGCTATATGCCCGACTGGCATGATCCATTCGGGCAAATGACAAAATTCGGGCAAATGTGTAGGAGCCGTGACAAAAAGCCCAGGCCCTGACAAATTCCATCCTAGAGTATGGCACGAACTAAGAGAAGAAACAAGCTCTTTGATATCTGATATTTTAACAAAAACACTTGAAGATGGAAAACTACCTCATAACTGGAAATGCAGCGAAGTGGTACCACTATTTAAAAAACTGTCAAAACTACAGACCATTTCTCTTACATGTATAATTTGCAAAGTAATGGAATCAATTATAAAGGATAATTTATTAGTTCATTTTTAAAAAAATAACTTGTTCAGTTGCAGGCAATATGGTTTTCTTAAGAAGAGATCAACTACATTACAACTTTTAAAATTCATGGACGAAGTGACTGAAAGCATAGACAAAAGAGAAGAGTTTCATGTTATATATATACAGATATTGAAAAAGCTTTTGATAGAGTACCTCATAGAAAATTGCTTCATAAACTTGAGATGTATAAAGTAGAAAAGAAAATAATAAAGTGGGTTGAAGGTTTCCTTATAGGTCGGAAGTTCAGAGTAAGAGTGAATGAATCAGTATCGGAGTGGTATGATGTAGGAAGTGGAGTGCCAGAGGGAAGCATACTTGGACTTTTGCTATTTATTATATACATTAATGATATGCTAGAGCCAGAACAAAAAGGCAGCATTCTATTATTTGCAGATGATGCAAAGATATACAAAAGGATAACAAAGGTAGAAGATTGTGCAGAGCTACAGAGCTGTCTAAATAAAGTAATAGGATGGTTTGAAAAGTGGTGTATGAAGATAAATACAGATAAGTGTAGTATAATGAGATTAAACCGAAACAAAATTTGACATCTTAATTATAATATAAATGGAAAAGCTTTAGAAGAAGTCAGATCAGCACGTGACCTAGGCGTCATCTTTGACAATGAACTATCCTTTAGAGAGCACATTCATACCATCACCAGTAGAGTATACAAAATACTGGGATTGATAAAAAAGAAACTTTGATTTGCTGGATAAGAGGTCTTTCATTTGTCTGTACAAAGCACTAGTGAGAAGCCAAGTGGAATATGCAATTAGAAAAAGAACAGAAAACAGCTACAAAAATATTTAATGGCTGTAAAAACAAGAGTTATGAGGACAGACTTAGGTATTTTGGGTTACCATCTTTGTCAGATAGAAGAATAAGGGAGACTTAATAGAAACATTCAAAATCATTCATGGATACTATCAAAAAAACTGTGCCCCAGACCTACAGTTAAAAGAGGGACAAAAGACAAGAGGTAATGAACTCAAGTTACAATAGAAAATGGCAAGAAAAGACACAAGAAAATAGAGCTTCTGCCTAAAAATAGTTGATAAATGGAATCAGCTCCCAAACAGTGTGGTATTGTCAAAGAGTGTGAATGAATTTAAAAACAATATTGATAGGTTGTGGAAAGAGAAAGAATAAATGATGGAAACCGAAGATAGAGAGACAAGAAGTCTTAAGACTTTTGTCTTATTTACTTTACTTTTTTTTTTGGTTTAATTTGTTTATTGGGATGACGATAAGCAGAAAAAAACAGATCACAAGAAAAAGTACAACAAAATAAACATCACCCAAAAGGAGTCTCCCAAGGGAATTACTTCCCATCTAGGGGATATCCTTATAGTAAATAATAAAAATAAGAATAAACCACAAACAAACAGAAAACACAAAATCAATCTCAAGTCTTCAGATTTCATTTCAAGAGTACTATAGATTTAGATTAAGGCTATTCGAGTTGAAAGACAAGCAGAGAAATCAAATCATCAATGAACCAAGAGTTGAGAAATAGGTATATAATAATAAGAAAAGTTAAGAATATAGAATTAAGGTAAGAAACAAACAAGCTGAGAAAGAGACATGTGATCAATTGGAAAGTAAAATGAAAGATTTCAAACATTTTTTAAACAGTGTTATTGATTTAATTGATTTTAAATGAACTGAAAGGGAGTTACACAACCGAGGTCCTCGACAGCAAATAGAAAAACTTTTGAAAGTAGTAGTACAAAAATCAGATCTATAGTTGATTGATGATCGCAAAGCAAATGTATGGATCTCCGAAGTTTTCTTGAACATATGAATGAACACATTAGGTAATTCTCCACTATTATATTTGAACATAAAAAGGCAAATTTGAAATTTATTTAATTGATATATGTTTAGAAGTGTTATGACCCGATGCCATTCGATGCCTAACAATTGCTCGACTTTGTCAGCCACGTAGCAGCGACCGTGACCTGAATGTCCTCCACAGGTGAACTTTACATCAAATTGTCCCAGGACCTCAATCGGACTTCCATTTGCAGCTCCCAGTGTCGTCGTTGACCTCTCCAAGGCAGGTGAATCGATTTGTTCCCATGTTTCCTTGTTGATGAGTGTGACGTCTGCACCAGAATCTAACTGCATTCTAACCTGAGTGTCACCAAAATTAACCTCAGTGTACCTCCGATTGGCAACCACATTACCAACAATCTTCTTAATTGCTTTATTTTTTCTCTGTTGAGCTTTTGGCTGATTTTTCGGACAATCTTTTCTAAAATGTTCTGGCGAACCACAGATGAAACAATTACCTTTGGTCGAAGATCGGGGGATATCCTTGCTAAGGAACCCAGGTCTAGGCTTCTTCCTGTTCATTTGTTTTACTGCATTAACATTTTGTACGTTGTCGATGACGTCCGAATCTATTTTCAAACTCGTTACGAATTCGCATTCTTTAACAAGGTCAGCTAACGTGCACTCCTCTTGAGTCTCCAGTTTCCTCAACAACCTTGTTCGGATGTCAGCATGTCGAGCTCCTTGCAGTGCCGAAACAAAAACAAGACATTTAAAATGTTCTTTTGACATTTGTTCGACTTGAGCCAGTGCCGTCATTCTATTTATTGTTGAACCTAGCTTGCTGTACCCAAGATCACCAATTACCAACCTGAACATGTCGAACCTTCTCCTGAAAACCGAGACCTTGTCCCCAAACAGCGACTCCAAAATTTCCTTGGTTTCGTCGTAGGTCAGATCTTTTGTTGTTTTCGGCAAGATGTGGTCGGTGAAACTCCCGTACGATTGCAAGTCCAACTTCGACACGAGTTTTATCTGGGTCGGATAACTCGGTACCGTGGCTGATCATAACTGCTTCGAAACGATCAATCCCCTTTGAGAATGTCCTACCGGACTCGGGGTCATGGCTGAATTCCGAAATTTGTCTCATCAACTCTGGTACCAAATCTGGTTTGTTTCTCACCACTGAAACTGGACCACTTGATTGAAACTTCATCGACCGAATGAGTTCTGCAAAAACCTCTTCGCGTTTGCGATTGTAAATGACTTTTATTAACTTTTAGTTACATTAAGACAATCAAAACAACCCTGACGATGGCCGCAATGGCTGAAACTTGCAAGTTGGTTGCTAATAAAACGTTTGATTTTAGATTTAGCAAAAGTGTTTTCTCTCACTTAAAATATTTTAAGCGTTTAATTGACAAAACCGTGTCTTCTAAATGGCGTGTATATTTCAACAGAGCATGTTTAAATGAACATTTAGTGCCGAAATACTGTAAATATATATATATATATATATATATATATATATATATATATATATATATATATATATATATATATATATATATATATATATATATATATGTGTGTGTGTATGTATGTATGTGTGTATGTGTGTATGTGTGTGTGTGTTATTTTTATCTTTGTTACAATTGTACCGTTTCCTTTAAAAGTAACTTAATCAAATGTCATAACCTAAATTACTTTCATCAAATATCAACTTAGTTGTCGTCACTTGCCAAATAAAATTTTACATTAAGGATAAATTGACGGGAGAGCAAGCGTAACGTGAAAACAAGCGGAAACGGGATAGTAAAGTGAATGGGAGAGCAAACGGGAACGGTAGAGCAAGCGGGGAAGGAAACTGGAGCAAGAGAGAAGGAAAATTTTCAAAAACTCCGGGCATTGTACACTCGATTGCTTTTCGAGATTGATTTTTTAAATTGTCATAATTTTGCACATTAAACTCTTAGTAAAAAAACAACAAAATATATATATATATATATATATATATATATATATATATATATATATATATATATATATATATATATATATATATATATATATATATATATATATATATATATATATATATATATATATATATATATATATGTGTGTGTGTGTGTGTGTCTCAACTTCAGACTCGAACACACGACAGTCGGATCGGTAACACCGCCTCGCATCATGCATTGATTCGTACCCATTCATAGTCGAGTGTTGTGTTCAACATACCCCAACAAAAGCGCTTAACAACCACTGTTTTTTGGCGGTGGAAGTGGCGCAGATGGTAAGGTAGTTGGCATGATGCGAGGCGGTGTGGCCGATCCGACAGTCGTGGGTTCGAGTCTGAAGTTGAGACATTTATATTTGCGTTATTTCGTGGTGGATTGTAAGCCATCCAAGTTTCTGATATATGTGGCTCGTAAAAACATATCAACGCTATGTTTCCTTATAATATATATATATATATATATATATATATATATATATATATATATATATATATATATATATATATATATATATATATATATATATATATATATATAAAAGAACATGTCCTGACTGACTGATAATCAACGCCGAGCTCAAACGCCTCATCCTAGGAACGTGAAATTTGGAACTTATATTACTTTTATTGCGTAAGCATCCACAAAGAAAGGATTTTTGAAAATTTTGCTCCTGAGGGGAAAAAACTGGAAAACAAACTTTTTTTTATAAAACAATGTATATCTCGAAAACCAAAAATGAGGAGATTTTGAAATTTGGTATATGGATTCTTCTTGAAAAATAAAAAGATACGTGTTTTACCATTTTTTGAAAATTCGGTTTCCCGGACCTCAAATGTGGGTTGGAAAATTGGGTTATTTGATTTTTAAAGTAGCTGCTACTGAAAAACTGAGAATACTACAAAAGTAAAAATTAGTATTTAGTTTCTACTCTAAAAATAAAAAGATAGGTGTTTCACCTTTTTTTGAAAATTTGGTTTCCAGGACTTCAAATGTGGGGTGGAAAATAGGGTTATTTGTTTTTTAAAGTAACTGCTACTCAAAAACTGTAAATACCACAGATGTAAAAATTAGTATTTAGTATCTATTCTAAAAATAAAGTTTCACCATTTTTTACAAATTTGGTTTCCAGAACCTTAAATGTGGGGTGGACAATAGGATTACTTGGTTTTCAAAGTAACTTCTACTCAAAAACTGTGAATGCTACAGATGTAAAAATTAGTATTTAGTATTTTTTTTATTGAGATTTAGCATACGCCTTATCAAGACAAGTCTTGCTCAAGGCGAGAGAGGAAGGGTACTTGCAAAGGCAGCTATTTATAGGCGCCTATCCCTTTAGCAAATGCGAGTGAACTCCTTGCTTAAGGGAGTTACGCTGGTGACGCCGGCGAGGTTTGAACTGCCGACCTAACGATCGACAGGCGAACGCTCTACCGCTCTGCCACCAGCGCCTCAAAAAATAACAATATAAGTGTTTCACCATTTTTTAAAACTTTGATTTCCATGACTTCAAATGTGGGGTCAAAATAAGGGTTATTTGATTTTAAAATAACTGCTACTCAGCAACTGCAAGCATTACAGATGTAAAACTTAGTATTTTGAGGTTTTGTGCCGGTTAAAAGTAGCTGAGTCCAGTTTATCACCGGTCGAGCCAAGCCGTTATTTTAGGGCGATACACCAGAATCACGTCATTTTCTAGCAAACACTCAAAAATAATATAAGTGTTTTCAAATGACTTCATTCGGAGCGTATTTATACAGTTCACCCAAAAAACGATGAATGCTTCTATTTGAGGTTGTTGTTGGTCAATGTTTGTGGCCCAACATCTTTTGGATCACTACGAACTATCAATGGTATAGTGTGCCCAACATCATACGCACATTATTTGCTATTATAATTTCCACCTGCTTTCCATCAAATCCACGTGAACTGTGGAACAAATACAAAAATAGCATGTCAGAAGACATTTTACCTCAAATACGGGCCAGTTCAACTAATCCCGACCTTGAAGTGAATGAAGAGATGCATAACCAGGCATTGCTCTTGATTGAAGACATGTGTTACCTGATGTGTGGTAGTTTGTTAGTCAAGTTAGGAATGCCAGCGCCAGATCGTAGAATAAATGATGCTTTTAATCGAGAATTAGAACGTGAACTTATCTATAATCGACATGAATTAGATCAATTAGTTCAATCGAATGTACCCCTTTTAAACCCTCAACAAAAAAAGTGTATGATACATTAATGAAGGCAATCGATAATGAAAATGGTGGCTTATCTTTTCTTGATGCTCCAGGTGGAACTGGAAAGACGTTTCTCATGTCTTTGATATTGGCCACTGTTCGTGCGCAGTAGCAGTTGCTTCTTCTGGAATAGCAGCCACATTGTTAGAAGGATGCCGTACTGCTCATTCAGCATTAAAATTGCCCTTAAATCTTTAAATTACTGAACAACCTACATGCAACATTGCAAAACACTCTGCAATGGCAAAAGTTTTAATAGCATCTACACAATGGCGCACAAACGGGCATTGGAAGCACTTGATAGAACACTGAAAGATCTGCGCAATGACTCGCGACATTTTGGAGGTGCAATGATTTTATTATCTGGCGATTTCCGCCAAACACTGCCAGTCATTCCAAGATCGACTGCTGCCGATGAAATTAATGCTTCCCTCAAATCATCATATCTGTGGCGCTATGTGATGAAACTTCAGCTGTCTTCTAACATGAGAGTTGCAATGCTGAACGATCCATCTGCTGAAGATTTCTCCATGCAATTGCTCAACATCGGTAATGGCCGTGTTCCTGTCGACAAATCGACCGGATTGATTTCTTTTCCTCCCAATTTTTGCACTTTTGTTTCATCGAAAGACGAGCTTATCAATAAAGTGTTCCCAGACATCATTGCTAATCATAAAAAGAACAAATGGTTGAGTGAGAGAGCAATTTTGGCGGCTAAGAAAAAAGATGTGGATGACTTAAATATTCTAATTCAGAATTAAATTTTTGGTACTCTGCATTCATTCAAATCTATTGACTGTGTAACAAATGAAGATAAAGCCACTAACTATCCAACTAAATGTTTGAACTCCTTGGATGTGCCTGGCTTACCACCGCACAATTTACAACTAAAGGTTGGATCAGTAGTTATTATGCTTAGAAATCTAAATCAACCAAAACTATGCAATGGAACGCGTTTGGTTTTAAAGAAACTAATAGTCAATGTGCTTCACGCGACGATCCTCAAAGGAAAATTCAAAGGCGAGGAAATACTCATTCCGAGGGTTTCTATGATCCCAACCGATTTACCCTTTGAGTTTAAAAGAATTCAATTTCCGATTCGCCTAGCATTTGCTATGACGATTAACAAATCACAAGGCCAATCTTTGAGTGTTTGTGGTCTGAACTTGGATAATGCATGTTTTTCTCATGGTCAATTGTATGTGGCGTGTTCACGTGTAGGCAGACCATCAGATTTATTTGTTTTTTCGCCCGATAATAAAACAAAAAACATAGTGTATCATAAAGTGCTGGATTAAAGAGAATCGACCCGAGTTCAACCAATGTTTTTCTAATAAACTATTAAAGTGAACGTTTTTTTTATTTTTGTTTTCTTTTAAACTTTATATAGGATATTTGTTATTATTGTTCTTTATTGCTTAAAAAATACACTCTTTAAGGTGAAACGAAGTTCGCCGGGTCCGCTAGTATATATATAAATGAATGTTTGTATGTATGTATGTATGTATGTATATATGTATATATGCATGTATGTTATTTATGCATTGCTACACCATTCATCCGATCGTAATGAAATTTTCACACAACCTTGAGAGTCAAGGGGAATCAAATATAGAAAAAAAATTGAAATCCGTCACAAAATGAGCGAAGCGGAGCGGGTGAGCGAGCGGGAACTATATATATATATATATATATATATATATATATATATATATATATATATATATATATATATATATATATATATATATATATATATATATATATATATATATATATATATATATATATATATATATATATATATATATATATATACTAGCGGGGGTACCCGGTGTTGCCCGGGGTTTTTAAAGGTTTTTCTAATGTTTGTCTCTCTCGCTCCCATTTCTTTCTCCGCTTTCCCGTTCCCGGTCGCTTTCCCGCTCTCGGTTGCTTTCCCGCTCCCGGTAGCTTTCCCGTTCTCGGTCGCTTTCCCTTTCGATCGAGAACGGGAATGGGAGAGCAAGCATGAGCGAGAACGGGAGAACAAGCGTGAGCGTGAACGGGAAAGCGACCGGGAACGGAAAGGCGACCGGGAAAGGGAAAGGGAACGGGAGAGCAAACAGGAGCGGAAAAACGACCGGAAGCTGGAAAGCGACCGGGAACGGGAAAGCGACCGAGAACGGGAAAGCAAACGGGAACGGGAAAGCAAGCGGGGAAGGAAACCTGAGCGAGAGAGACAAACATTAGAAAAACTTCTAAAAAAACCCGGGCAACGCCGGGCACCCCCGCTAGTATATATATATAAATGAATGTTTGTATGTATGTATGTATGTATGTATGTATGTATGTATGTATGTATGTATGTATGTATGTATGTATGTATGTATGTATGTATGTATGTATGTATGTATGTATGTATGTATGTATGTATATAGGTATGGTATTCATGCATTGCTACACCATTCATCCGATCGTAATGAAATTTTCACACAACCTTGAGAGTCAAGGGGAATCAAATATAGAGAAAATTTTTTAAAAATCCGTCACAAAATGAGCGGAGCGGAGCGGGTGAGCGAGCGGGAACTATATATATATGTATGTGCGTATGTATGTGTGTATGTATGTATGTGTATGTGCATGTATGTGTGTCTGTGTGTGTGTTTATGTATGTACTAGCGGAGATACCCGGCGTTGCCTGGGTTTTTTAGAGGTTTTTCTAATGTTTGTTTCTTTCTCTCCCGTTTCCTTTCCCACTCCTGTTCGCTTTCCCGCTCCCGGTCGTTTTCCCGTTCCCGGTCGCTGTCCCATTCCCGCTCACGTTTGCTCTCCCATTCCCGCTCACGCTTGCTTTTCCGTTCCCGCTCGCTGTCCGTTCCGGGTCGCTTTCCCGTTTCCATAATAGACAAACTAACCCACAAACATTCATATATATATATAGTCTTAGCAAATCTATTTTACGTTTTATAGGCTAACAGAAGTTATGAAAGAATGGAAAAGAGAAAATGAACGGGAACGGGAACGGGAACGGGAGAGCAACCGTGACCGGGAATGGGAGAGCAAGCATGACCGGGAATGGGAGAGCAAGCATGACCGGGAACGGGAGAGCAAGCGTGAGCGGGAACGGGAAAGCGACCGGGAACGGGAAAGCGACCGGGAACGGAAAAGCGATCGGGAACGGAAAAGCGACCGGGAACGGGAAAGCGACCGGGAACGGGAAAGCGACCGGGAACGCTGAAAGCGACCGGGAACGCGGAAAGCGACCGGGAACGCGGAAAGCGACTGGAATCGGGAGAGCAAGCTTGGAAGGAAACGCGAGCAAGAGAGAAAATCGATAACAAAACGTCTGAGCGGGAAAGCGACCGGGAGCTGGAAAACGACCGAGAGCGGAAAAGCGACCGGGAACGCGACGAAAACGGGAAAGTGGAGAAGGAAACGGGAGCGAGAGAGACAAACATTAGAAAAACCTCTAAAAACCCCGGGCAACGCCGGGTAACCCCGCTAGTATATATATATATATATATATATATATATATATATATATATATATATATATATATATATATATATATATATATATATATATATATATATATATATATATATATATATATATATATATATAATATATATATATATATATATATATATTAGGGTGGAGCTTATAAGGCCAAAAAAATTAAAATTATTATTTTTGAATGTCTTACCCCACCAATCCGTTCCTTTTGGCATAAAAACACTGTGTACAAATTTTGAGAAAAAAAATTATATTTAGGGGTAGCTCAAGTACCTCAAAAATTACAAAAATTTGAAGAATTACAAGTATATCGTAATTTATTGTAAAAAATGCAGTAATTATTTATGAAAACATTAATAATTAATAATCTTTTTTCAATGTTCACTATTAGTATTAAGTTTATGACTAGAGTTTAAAGTCTTATGACAGCCTTGAAAAAGTCTGTTTCCTGCTCTTAGGGTACATTTTGTGATTGTCCCCAACAACTTGCAGTAGGAATTGCAGCTGCGATTCATCATGTCTTAAAATTCCACTGTACTCCTGAATAAGTGTCACTCCACGCTCAACGTGATCAATAACAACTTTTAAGTTCTCTACTATTTCTGCAGCCTTCTTGTAGTCGTCTCTGTTTTCCTACAAGTCTAAATCAACCGCAAGAAATACATCTGGAAGTTCCATGATGCGAAACAATGTCATTGACTTTGCTGTGATGAAATCTTCCAAGTTCTTATCCTTAATGAATCAAGAGCAACAGTGATTCGCTTGGAATGATTCTAATCTTGGTCTTCTTAATGCGTATGGCACTTACCGTCAGCCTCTTGAATGAGGAACTGACCCGAATGTCGAAAAAAGCTAAGCTAACAAATTTGTGGGACATATATATATATATATGTGTGTGTGTGTGTATGTGTGTGTGTGTGTGTGTGTGTGTGTGTGTGTGTGTGTAAGTTCATTTTCTTTTATAATGCATATAACATATGCAACTTGAATGGATAACAAAAAAATCGGTTCAGCCGATTCGGAGTTGTTCAATTTCAAACACTATGACACGAGATATTTATATATAAGATATATGAGATTATGTGTGAAAGTATTTATGTATGTAAGTATGTAAGTACTTTATGCATTGCTTCACCATTCATCTGATCATAATGTAATTTTCACACAAGCTTGCGAGGCAATCGGAGAAGGTTTTTGTAAAAATTCTAAATCGGTCACAAAATGAGCGGAGCGAGAGAGCAAACGGAAACGGTAACAAGCAGAATGAGCGGGAACAAAAAAGCAAGCGGAACGGAAAAACAAACGAAAGGGAAAGAACGACTAGGAAAGGAAAAGCGATCGGGAACGGGAGGGCAAGCGGGAGCGGGAAGGCGACCGGGAGCGGCGAAACGACCGAGAGCGGGAAGCGACATTGAACTTTTGATAAAAAAACCAAAATAATTTATAGGGTAAAACAAAGTTTGCTGGGTCAGTTAGTATATATATATATACTAGCAGTGCCCGTAGCGGCTTCGCTCGCATAAAATTAGAGAATTTGAACCGTGCATACATAGTAGAGTACTGCACGGATCATATTTTTAGGTCTCGGCTAGGCCCGTCGACAACTTGGCCGTTTCAAAAACCAAAATTCCTGGCCCGGCACGGCCCGTCTAATACGGGCCCGGCCCGTTTTTACAGGCCTAGAAGTTCTATATACTTGACGAAAAACTTAGCCCGTCCCACTTTGACTTCAGGTTTAGCCCGGCCCGTCTGAACACCCTAAAATCACTAAAATGCTTATATACTTGGTTAAAAATCTCGGCCCGTCCCACCTTGATTTAAGGTTTGGGCAGGGCAGTATGAAGACCCTAAAATAACGGCTTGGCCCGTCCGCCCGGTGATAAACTGAACTCATCTACTTTTAACCGGCACAAAACCTCAAAATACTATTTTTCACATCTGTAGCCTTTACAGTTTTTTAGTAGCAGTTATTTTAAAATCAAATAACCCTTTTCCACTTCACATTTGAGGTCTTGGAAACCAAATTTTCAAAAAATGGTGAAACACGTATATCATTATTTTCAGAGTAGAAACTAAATACTAATTTTACTTTTGTAGCATTTACAGTTTTTGAGTAGCAGTTACTTTAAAAACCAAGTAACCCTATTTTTCACCCCATATTTGAAATCCTGGAAACCAAATTTTCAAAAAATGGTAAAACACGTATATCATTATTTCTGTGTAGAAACCAAATACTAATTTTTACTCCTGTAGCATCTACAGTTTTTGAGTAGAAGCTACTTTAAAAACCAAATAACCCAATTTTCCAACCCCCATTTGAGGTCCGGGAAACCAAATTTGTAAAAAATGGTGAAACACGTATATCTTTATTTTTAGAAAAGAAACTAAATAATAATTTTTACATCTGTGGTATTTACTGTTTTTGAGTAGCAGTTACTATAAAAGACAATTAGCCCTATTTTCCATCCCACATTTGAAGTCCTGGAAACCAAATTTTCAAAAAATGCTAAAACACGTATTTCATTATTTTTGGAGTAGAAACTAAATACTAATGTTTACTCCTGTAGCATTAACAGTTTTTGAGTAGAAGCTACTTTAAAAACCAAACAACCCAATTTTCCAACCCACATTTGAGGTCCGGGAAACCGAATTTTCAAAAAATGGCGAAACACGTATCTTTTTATTTTTCAAAAAGAATCTATATACCAAATTTCAAAATCTCCTCATTTTTGGTTTTCGAGATATACATTGTTTTAGAAAAATGTTTGTTTTCCAGTTTTTTTTCCTCAGGAGCAAAATTTTCAAAAATCCTTTCTTAGCGGATGTTTACGCTATAAAAGTAATATAAGTTCCAAATTTCACGTTCCTAGGATGAGGCGTTTGAGCTCGGCGTTGATTATCAGTCAGTCATCAGTCAGTCAGTCAGGACATGTTCTTTTATATATATATATATATATATATATATATATATATATATATATATATATATATATATATATATATATATATATATATATATATATATATATACATGTATATATATTATATATATATATATATATATATATATATATATATATATATATATATATATATATATATATATATATATATATATATATATATATATATCAATTTAGTTTTTAGTTATTTTAATATTTCTCCAAAACAAGCTCAGTGGAAATTTAATTTTATGATAATGAATTTAATTTATACATGTTGTGTTAAACCGAATTAAAACAAGTTGAAATGAATAATCCCCTATTTCAATCATTTTCGTTAAAAGTGTCGTGTACAGATTTTATCTTATTTAACTTCAAAACAATTTTTGTAGAACCATCTTATGAAATGGAATTTCTTCCTTTTCAAGGTAATAACAGCGTGAAAATGTCATCAGATCTTTTTGAAAATTTAATTTCAAAAGATCAGGAGATAGGAATAGAATTAGATCAGGAATAAATAATTCCATTTTACCTAAAATTTGACTTTTTTGACATTGACAAGTTTTTTCAACCTTTGCAAACTATTTTAAACAAAGGAAATTTTATTCGTATTTCATTTGGTGGGAATTCTATTTTTAGCAAAATTAAAACAAGGTTTAACCAATCAGGGAAATTTTACCATCATTTTTGCAAAAACCCATTTTTGTCTTTAAACATAGAAGACTTAGACTTAGAAGTTTTCTGTCAGGAAATCACAAGTTATCACAAAAACGAAGACAATTCTATATGGTTTTGTCTTAAATTAGTCCGTCTTTCTTTGAGTTGTGTTTGTTTGAAAAAATTCAAAACCGAAGAGGATATAATCGACATTTTCAAGATTAAATTTCCTTGCGATACTTTCAAGATTTTAAGTTTAAAAGGTTGTGGATATGCAAGGCAAACTCTTAATAAATTTTTTCGTTTTCTTAGTCTTCAAAAATTGACTATAAGTTCGTCTGTTAAGGAATCATTTGAAGAAGTTTTCAGTATTTAGGGCTGTGTTTTAATTTCTGGAGATCTTTCAATAGATAATGTAGGTCACTTTCACAGCGTGTATGGGATTTTAAAATCAACTAAAATACATTTCTGGAATCCAAAACATTTTAATGCCTGTTTTTATTTTGGAAAATGAACAACTCTATGATGCCAATCTTTCAATTACTCTTGAATTCCTACGCAGTGGACTTTACTATTACATTCCTAAAATTCCGAAATATACGACGATCAAGGATCTTTTGTGAAACTATTGAGTCATCTTCCCAATATTAGAATACGAGATTGTAATTATAAAAGATTATTTACAGTTATGCTTAAATCTAGATACAGTTATTACTGGATACATGACTTAGTAATTGAATGTATGGAAGACGAAGTTTGGAAAGTATTATTATCACCAGATCTTAGCTATATCTCAATGCTTTTGTCGCTAGATTACGAATATTGCAGTAATCCAGAATTTATTCTAATGTTGATAACTCGTCTAATTAGGGCATATAAACTATATTACAAATTCAATGGTCGAATCATTCCTGAGGCTGATGATATTTTACAATTTGTCAAAATCAACTCACCGTATCAAAACAATTTTCCGAAGCTTGTTAAAAGACACGAAAAATTGAAGAAATTATGTTCAAAATTTTACTAGGATAAAAACTACGTTAGAAAACATTTCATCATAGCCCAAGTCATTATTTTTTCCAATGCTTGTTTTATTGTTTATACTAGCTGACCCAGCAAACGTTGTTTTGCCTTATAAATTATTTTGGTTTTTTTATTAAAAGTTTAATGTACAAAATTATGACAATTTAAAAAAATCAATCTTGAAGAGTAACCGTGTGTAAAATGCCCGGGGTTTTTGAAAGTTTTTCTATCGTTCTTCTCTCTTGTCCCCGTTCCAGTTTGCTCTCTCGTTCCCGCTTGCTCTCATGATCTCGTTCATCTCTCACCATCCCTGAAAATACTTGGCGTCACCATAGACAATAAACTAACATTTTCTAATTACATCACTAGCGTCATCAAGTCTTGCAACCACCACCTGAGGGCCATACGCCACATCAGGCCATTTCTCACTTTGGAGCTAGCTTCTACGCTTGTACGTTGCCTTCTCCTGTCAAGAATTGACTACTGCAATTCTCTCCTTCATAACATCACACAACAAAAGTGCGCGCGACTTCAGCAGACCATGAATAGGGCAACCAGAATCGTCCTGAACGTCGATAATTCAAAAGGCACACGTCACCAATCCTCTGTCAATAACCTCATCCGTCTTCACTGGTTACCTATCACTCACCGCATTTCGTTCAAGATCGCTCTCCTCACTCACAAAACACTCACTACTTCATCACCCCAATATCTCGGCACCCTACTAAAAATCAGGAAAACTGGCAGATGTCTCCGCTCTTCTGCAACTCCACTCCTCCAGCAACATCACACCTCTAACAATATTTCAATGCGTGCCTTCCGTCATGCAGCGCGCTGTGTGTGGAATTCACTACCTCCCGACATAAGAGCTACTGAGTCGACGGAACTTTTCAAGAAGAAATTAAAAACTTATTATTTTAAAATATTTTCGGGGACTTTCGAAAGCGCCTCAGCTATTCTTGGCGCTATATAAATACACTTATTATTATTATTATGTCCCCTTTTACTCTCCCGTTTCCGGTCGCTTTTCCTTTCCCAGTCGTTCTTTCGCTTTTGTTTGCTTTTCCGTTCCCGCTTGCTTTTTCGTTCCCGCTCATTCTGCAGTTACCGTTTCCGTTTGTTCTGCCGCTCCGCTCATTTTGTGACCGATTTAATTTTAACAAAAACCTTCTCCGATTGCCTTTCAAGCTTGTGTGAAAATTGCATTACGATCAGATAAATGGTGAAGCAATGCATAAAGGACTTACATACTTACATACATACATACATACATACTTACTTACACACATAATCTCATATATCTTATATATATATATATATATATATATATATATATAAATCTCGTGTCATAGAGTTTGAAATTGAACTCCTCCGAAACGGCTGAACCGATTTTTATGTTATTTATTCAAGTTGCATATGTAATATACATTAGAAAGAAAAATGAACTTATATAGCAAAGATAAAGATATATATATATATATATATATATATATATATATATATATATATAAATGTGTGTGTGTGTGTGTATGTTGCATTTTCCTATAAAAAGGACATAATTGCACCTTATTGTTTTTCCAAAATAACTTTTAAAATAATTTTAAAAAATATTTTACAACCTATTCTCAGACCTACCAAATGTACACAAAAAATTTCATAAAAATCGGTTCAGCCGTTTCGGAGGAGTTTGAAGTCAAACACTATGACACGAGATTTTTATATAAATAGTTAAATAGAGATATAAACTGTTGAAATCACTTAGAGGTGTTTTTTTATTCAAAAAATAAACTTAAGAAAATCTGATTTGAGGTATATAAGATCTATATTATATTTGTTGGTAAGTTGAAATACGTCATTTGTCACTCTTTTGATCTTCAATCAATCAATCATATCAGAGAGTGATTTAAATATGACAACTGCACAAGGCACCCTTCAGGATGCCTTCTTATAATTATCATCTGTCGCCACAAAGGAACACAACAGAACACAGCAATACTTGAATTTACGGATACGACAAGAGACAATCAATTTCTATGTATGTGTGCATGTGCGCATGTGTGTACGTGCGTACCTATGTAGTATATTTGACGTGACAGTACTGATTAGGGATCTCCATTGTCTCCATTGAACCTCAATTAATTCTCGCATTAAGCCACTCGACAATCACGTGATGTTGATGGAGTCTGAAGCGCGAGCCAGGTTGAAGTTTGTTTATCGCAGTGCACGCGAACGGGAAAGCCAAAGAAAGGGTTGTGTGGTGGTGGTGGTGGATAGATGGGTGGACTGACTGATGGAAGAGGAAGAAAAAAATTAAAGGAAAAGATGAAACTGGAAATAACAAATGTGGGTTGACTGTGAAAGTTCAATTCAATATCACGAACCCTCATAGGTGGTCTGTACAGTGTAGAGTACTGCACGGGCCAGAACTTGATTTTAGCGGTTTTCCAAAGGTCCGGATTGAGTTTGAAGTCAAGTCGGGACGATATTTTTGTGCCAAGTGTAAGGGTTTTATTTAGACCTGCAAAAAGGGGTCGGACCGGGCCTGCAAATTTGACCTATGAAAAGAGTAAGGTCACGTTGCCGACGGCCCGGACCGGGCCACGAAAAATCTACTAATCAAGTAAATAACGAAAATTATTTTCGGATATGGAAAAATCTAGTAGACAACAGCTGATTGCTGATTAGTCGATTGATTGATTGATTGGTTGATTGATTGGTTGATCGATTGATCAATTGATCAATTGATATATTGATTGATTGGTTGAATGAGAATTATTCCCAAAAAAAATTGTATTTGAGATGCGACGACGACGACGTTTGTTTGTTTGTACGAACCAAGTTACCTTTTGATGTTCATGCAGAACAATACATTAACTTTCTTCTCGAGTAACTAAGCGGTTCTAGTAGTAGTTGCCTATAAGCCTATATTACGATTGCATAAGCGAAGAGAATTGATCTTTAAAAAAAAACACTTAAAATCGTTTCTTTCGTGGGAAAAACACAAAACTTTTTTTTTAAATTGACAAAAATATCCGACAACAAACAACTCTAAAAACGTCTATCTATATATATAAAAATGAATGTGTGTATATATGTATGTTAATGTCCTTTATGCATTGCTACACCATTCATCCGATCGTAATGAAATTTTCACACAACCTTGAGAGTCA
The DNA here is from genome assembly GCA_963978895.1 of Erpobdella octoculata. Taxonomy (NCBI): domain Eukaryota; kingdom Metazoa; phylum Annelida; class Clitellata; order Hirudinida; family Erpobdellidae; genus Erpobdella; species Erpobdella octoculata. The sequence continues at coordinate 31,020,381 of OZ022239.1, forward strand.
ATGGAAATCAAAAATAAAAAAAAAAATTTTGAAATCCGTCACAAAATGAGCGGAGCGGAGCGGGTGAGCGAGCGGGAACTATATATATATGTATGTGCGTATGTATGTGTGTATGTATGTATGTGTATGTGCATGTATGTGTGTCTGTGTGTGTGTTTATGTATGTACTAGCGGAGATACCCGGCGTTGCCCAGGTTTTTTGAGGTTTTTCTAATGTTTGTCTCTTTCTCTCCCGTTTCCTTTCCCACCTGCTTTCCCACTCCTGTTAGCTTTCCCGTTTTCGGTCGTTTTCCCACTGCCGGTCGCTTTCCCGCTCCCGGTCGTTTTCCCGTCCCGGTCGCTGCCCCGTTCCCGCTCACGTTTGCTCTCCCATTCCCGCTCACGCTTGCTTTTCTGTTCCCGCTCGCTGTCCGTTTCGGGTCGCTTTCCCGTTTCTATAATAGACAAACTAACCCACAAACATTCATATATATATATAGTCTTAGCAAATCTATTTTGCGTTTTATAGGCTAACAGAAGTTATGAAAGAATGTAAAAGAGAAAATGAGCGGGAACGGGAACGGGAGAGCAACCGTGACCGGGAATGGGAGAGCAAGCGTGAGCGGGAACGGGAAAGCGACCGGAAACGGGAAAGCGACCGGGAACGGGAAAGCGACCGGGAACGGGAAAGCGACCGGGAACGGGAAAGCGACCGAGAACGGGAAAGCGACAGGGAACGGGAAAGCGACCGGGAACGGGAAAGCGACCGGGAACGGGAAAGCGACCGGGAACGCGGAAAGCGACCGGGAACGCGGAAAGCGACCGGGAACGCGGAAAGCGACTGGAATCGGGAGAGCAAGCTTGGAAGGAAACGCGAGCAAGAGAGAAAATCGATAACAGAACTTCTGAGCGGGAAAGCGACCGGGAGCTGGAAAACGACCGAGAGCGGAAAAGCGACCGGGAACGCTACGAAAACGGGAAAGTGGAGAAGGGAACGGGAGCGAGAGAGACAAACATTAGAAAAACCTCTAAAAACCCCGGGCAACGCCGGGTAACCCCGCTAGTATATATATATATATATATATATATATATATATATATATATATATATATATATATATATATATATATATATATATATATATATATATATATATATATATATATATATACATATATAGATGATGGTTAGTGTTTCGACTCTAAATAAAAAAACGGTTGTTAATGTCTGACAAAGAAGATTAATATGGGTGAAAGCGTTCATGATGATGATGATGTTGATGATGATTAAAATTGTAGTGATGATAACCGCTACGTCGAGTGGCGTTGTTTTGGAAAAAATTAAAAACTTTCAGGTAAAAACAGATCAGCTGATTTTGATCGCCACGTGACTTGCTGTTTAACGAACGGAAGTGATCGCCATTGAAAGAATTGAATAGTAGTGGTGATGACGACAAGACATCCGGTTGTAAATTTGACGAAGAGCAGATTTTGAAGGTTTCCGCTTCAAGTTTCGGTGACCGGTTATCCGGATGTAGAGAAGCGCTGAGAAGGTCTTTGCTTTCCAGACGAGCTCGAAGTAGTTCGAATCCTGCCGTTCGTGAAACCGTAGAAGTTATACAGTTCTCTCCATTTTTGATATCACAATCATCGTTCTCGTTCGTAGAGAATTTTGAGAGTTTTTTATTTTCCTCTTTAGCGCAAAGTGTTTCACCATTTGCTAGACAATCCAGAACTAACACATCCCTGGTTTCCTTGACGTCAGCGACATCGGTCAGCAAAGACAACAAAGTCATGTTTGCATTATCCGGTGAGACGTTTGCGCTCGCGTCAAAAACCTTAATTTCCGTTTCGGGCTGCGCATGTCTGACGAAAACGTTCTTGAATTTTTCACTTCCGCTTTCGTCATTTTTCCCGCCATTTGTCATAATTGAAAAGATTCTGTATCTTTCGGTACTTGCATCCGGTTCTGCAAGGTTTTGTGGCTGGTAGCTCACAGTGCATGCTCCATCTGACTGGCTAGAGGAATGGGTACGAATAACTTCAGATTGAACACTCGTCGCTGTTGTTAAACTGTTACCTTCAATTTGCGGGAATTCTAAAATACGAAGACCATAAATAAAAATAATTAGTTATAAAAAATTTAAAACTATTAATAAAAAACGATAATGATTTAAAAAATAATGATTCAAAATAATAAATAAAAACAATTTATAAAAAAATCGATAAATAAAAGTCAAAAGAACGTTTAAATTATCACTTATTGTTGTAATATCATTTATGTCGTTCCCACGTAAACAAGATGATTCTGGTTGTTAAAAATATAAATCCAATTTTTCTATTTGCTTAGTTTTTTCTTTCTTTTTAAAATCTTTCGTTCAGTTATTTTCTCTCTCTCTTTCAGTCGTTCAATAACTAATATCCACATTGTAATTGGCTTCCTCAACTCGATCGACAAATTTCTATGGCCACTCAATGTCACTATCAGGCGTGTATGAATATGGTGGAGAGAGAGAGAGAAAGAGAGAGTGGGAGAAAGATTGGGAGGGAGTGATAGAGAAAAGAAAGAACAATAATTAATAAAGTCTGACGGCAATATCCCGTGTATCTTCAATCTTACCTTCACTATTTCTGTCAGTTTCTGTCACCAACATCACTGAGACGCAAACCATCATCATCGTCGTCGTCGTAGTCATCATCATCATCATCATCATCATCATCATCATCATCATCATCATCGTCGTCGTCGTCATCATCATCATCATCATCATCATCATCATCATCATCATCATAATCATCATCATCATCGTCGTCGTCATCATCATCATCATCATCATCATCATCATCATCATCATCATCATCATCATCATCATCATCATCATCATCATCATCATCATCATCATCATCATCATCATCATCATCATCATCATCATCATCATCATCATCATCATCATCATCATCATCATCATCATCATCACCGTTCATCAACTTTCACCTTCACCATCATAATAATCATCGCCATTCTAAACTTATGAGACTTCTTATAAAATACTCGACATCACACGAATTCATTACAATTTCAAAATGTTTTTGTGACATTGAGATGAAATGGAGTAGATAAAAAAGGCAAACACACATGTATATTCATATGTGTATATGCACATATGAATATGCCCACATGTATATGCAGACATATGCACATATGTATATGCAGACATGTATATGCATACATGTATTTGCATACATGTATATGCACACATGTATATGCACACATGTATATGCACACATGTATATGCAGACATGTATATGCACACATGTATATCCACATATGCATATGCACACATGTAGATGCAGACTAATGCAGACATGTATATGCACATATGTATATTGTATATGCACACATGTATATGCACATATGTATATTGTATATGCACACATGTATATTTGTATATGCATGCATGTATATGCATACATGTATAAGCAGACATATATGTACATATGTATATGCACCTATGTTTATGCAAACATGTATATTCACACATGTATATGCAGACATGTTTATGCACACATGTATATGCAAACATGTATATGCACGCATGTATATGCACACATGTATATGCACACATGTATATGCACACATGTATATGCACATATGTATAATGTATATGCACATATGTATATGCACATATGTATATGCATACATGTATATGCACACATGTATATGCACATATGTATATGCACACATGTATATGCAGATATGTATATGCACACATGTATATGCATACATGTATATTTGCACCATGTATAAATGTATATGAATGGATGAATTGATGAACGAATGAATCGACGGACGGATGGATGGATGAGTGAATTGGCTGAAGGACATGATAGACGGACGCATGAATTAAAGGTTTAATGAATTGACGGACGGATATGTTAATTGGTGCATGGATTGACGGACGGGTGGATTGATTGGTGCATGGATCAAGGATTCACAGCTGATTGGGCTTATGGATAAATGAACTTATGAATTCATGATAAATGGTTTGACGGACGGATGGACGGATGGGTGGATGAATGAATGACTGGATTGATAAATAGACGGATTGAAAATGTGTAGATTCCGTTTATAACAAAATTATTATTAAAACAACCGAACGTCCATCTTGATTGATGGACGCCATCTTATATTTTTTCACTTTCAATCTAACCTAACGAACGAGCGAATGAAAAACGAAGAAAAAAAGTAAAACTCGACATTTTCCATAATGGAACGGTGTCACGTGATTGAACGCGAAGTCACGTGTCGCAGAGAAGTAAAAATGGCGGATGCTATTGTTGCGAAGCGCGGGAAACATGGCTGATGTACGTCGTCTTTATACGCATGGTTGAATACGGCGGGTCGGAGCGCATTCGGTCGTTTGCTTCTGTTTCACTCTGTATTACTTTCTTTTCTCATGTATTACTTGTTATGCCTTTGTTTCGATCTGCATTACTTTCTTTACTCTTGTCTTATATTACTCGTTATGCTTCATGGAACTTTTTGTACTACTAATACTAATGATAATCGTTTTAAATTTAAAAAAAGAATATTTTATACTCAAAACGATATTATTTCATCTTGTTTCACTTCATTAATTAAGTGTGTACCTCTCAACTATTTGTATTGTTCTATAAGTTTTTTTATGTATAAGCATATATGTATATATATGTAAGTATGTATGTATGTATGTATGTATGTATGTATGTATGTATGTATGTATGTATGTATGTATGTATGTATGTATGTATGTATGTATGTATGTATGTATGTATGTATGTATGTATGTATGTATGTATGTATGTATGTATGTATGTATGTATGTATGTATGTATGTATGTATGTATGTATGTATGTATGTATGTATGTATGTATGTATGTATGTATGTATGTATGTATGTATGTATGTATGTATGTATGTATGTATGTATGTATGTATGTATGTATGTATGTATGTATGTATGTATGTATGTATGTATGTATGTATGTATGTATGTATGTATGTATGTATGTATGTTTGGAGTTTGGAGCTTTACTTATTTCTTACTTTACGGTGACGAATATCGTTAAAACGAAATAAAGCCATCCATAGATCAGTGCTATGCAATGTATGGCTCTAATGTTTCCTCCTTGGTTCCACATTGGAATGTCTTCAGAATCTTTAATCATATCTCTCTCTCTCTCTCTCTCTCTCTCTCTCTCTCTCTCTCTCTCTCTCTCTCTCTCTCTCTCTGCTTTAATAATAATAATAATAATAATAATAATATTAATAATAATAATAATAATAATAATAATAATAATAATAATAATAATAATAATAATAATAATAATATTAATAATAATAATAATAACAATAACAATAACAATAACAATAACAATAACAATAACAATAACAATAACAACAACAATAACAATAACAATAACAATAACAATAACAATAACAATAACAATAACAATAACAATAACAATAACAATAACAATAACAATAACAATAACAATAACAATAACAATAACAATAACAATAACAATAACAATAACAATAACAATAACAATAACAATAACAATAACAATAACAATAACAATAACAATAACAATAACAATAACAATAACAATAACAATAACAATAACAATAACAATAACAATAACAATAACAATAACAATAACAATAACAATAACAATAACAATAACAATAACAATAACAATAACGATAACGATAACGATAACGATAACGATAACGATAAAAATAACAATAACAATAACAATAACGGTAACGGTAACGGTAACGATAACGATAACGATAACGGTAACGATGACAGTGACAGTGGCAGTGACAGTGACAGTGACAGTGACAGTGACAGTGACAATAACAACAACAATAACAATAACAATAATAATAATAACAATAATAATAATAATAATAATAATAAGAAGAAGAAGAAGAAGAAGAAGAATATTTAATATTTCAAATATTTATCTGAGAGTGCATTTGTGTGCCTTTATAAATCTCTGGTTAGATCTCAGTTGGAATATGCGACCCCGGTCTGGAATCCATATAGGCAGGGCTTAATAAAAGCAATAGAGAAAGTCCAAAGAAGGGCAACAAGACTGGTCCTGTCATGTAAAGGTCTGAGCTACGTAGAAAGACTAAAGAAACTGAAACTGCATTCGTTGGTGTATAGAAGGAGACGGGCAGACCTAATCTTACTCTATGATATGATGTCTGGTCGATTGCGGGAGGAGCATTGCCCTGCTGTGCAACTCTGTAGAGAAGTAAGAACGAGGGGACACGACTTCAAGTTGACCACTACGCTATCACATAAAGACTGCAGAAAGTTCTTTTTCAGTAATAGAGTCGTAGCTGACTGGAACAGTCTGCCGGGAGAAGTTGTGGAAGCGACAAACATTTCTATGTTTAAATCTTTGATAGATAATTATTATGGCGATTTGGTTTTTAACTGCTGATGTTTTCAGTTTTGCTCAGAACTTAGAATAGGTAGAATTTGGAGTGTTTTTGTTTGTAATGTCTTTGTTTAATGTATTTCATTTTTCGGCGAAGGGCTTGCCCGTGCTGAGTTTCAAATAAAAAAAAAGAAGAAGAAGAAGAAGAAGAAGAAGAAGAAGAAGAAGAAGAAGAAGAAGAAGAAGAAGAAGAAGAAGAAGAAGAAGAAGAAGAAGAAGAAGAAGAAGAATAAGAAGAAGAAGAATAAGATAATGAAGTTGAATAACAAGCATAAAAAGCACTAATAAATAAATAAATAAATACTTGAAGAGGTGTCATCATCCTCATCAACAACAGTTCGAATCTGATCAGTATGTTCAACAGCTTTCAGGGCAACCTCTTTTTGTCCAATTGCTGAATGAATTGCTGCAGATGTAGTAGTATCAGTAGCTGGTATTGTATTCACAGTTTGAGCTGCATTTGTATCTGTAGTCGTCGCTGTAGAAGTAGCAGAGATTGTCAAAATAGTCGTAGCGGATGGTAAGGGCTGTGGAGAGCCATCGTAGCCAGAAAAAAAACCGTAGCCAGTATTGTAGCCGCCTTGAGATGGGGCAAAATAGTAATTGGATTGGGGATGGTGACGAGGGTTATGGGAAGAAATAAAGCGATAATCTGGTAAATTGAAATCGTGACGAAAAGAAGGTTTGGGCAAGGTCGTCGTTGGTGACCTTAAAGATGGTGGAAGATGTGGAAGGTTGTGTAAGCGATTTCCACTTGGAGAATGATTTGAGTGCTCCAGGCAATGTGGAAATGACAACAACGATGATGATGATGATGATGATGATGATAGTAATGTTGAGGAAAACAATTCTGTTGGAAAACATGACATTCGCAACATATCACCATCGCTTTGTTTGCACTCTTCTTCTTCATCATCATCAGTGAGACCAACATTTTCAGTTGTCGTATTCTCTCGATATTTACTCAGTAAGTCTAAAACCGTTGAACATCTTCGGCTGTGTCCACTCAACTCTGACTGGCCACAATTGTCGTTATCATAACCGTTGACCTCATCGTATTCCGAGCCACTGCGACCACTGGAAACGCGTTTCTGATCGACAGCAGAGCGGCGATCTTTTGAAACGCAGGGAGCGTCTTTCATTTCCACAGCGGTGTTTAGGGAATTCGAAATGACGCTTCCTTTGTCGCCGCGTGTAGTTGAATTTTGTAGATTTTTGTCGTTGTCGCAGGTGCGGCTGTCGTTGCTGTCTGTTTTGCAGCTACGACTGCTACTGCCACCGGACGGATTATTCGGGCGATTGAATTTAGGATAATTGCGTAAATACCTTTCGCCACCCCCTCTACCATCGTCTTCGTCATCATTTTTGTCTTTACTACCACTACCACAGTTACGGCCACTGCCGCTAGTACCACCACTACCACTGCCACTTCCGCTACCACCAAAGCCGTCACCGTTGTTGCAGCTTCTATTAGATTTACCGCCATCGCAAAGACTAGTATCATTACTATCATCATCTTCTCCATCTTCATCATCATCATTATTATCATCGTCATCTTCCACTTCGACTTCAACAGCTTCACTAGACGATGCAGCCATAGGTGTTGTAGCCTTTGAGGACGGTGCGACATCACCATCAACTTCGTCATCTTCTTTGTCGCCTTCGTTAATGGCCACAAGAAGCTGCGATCGGCTCAAATTTTTATAATCAGCAACTGCTTCCATGAGGGATCGCTGCCCTCCTTTGGCTCCCTCTCCCTTCCCGCCAATGAAAAGCCCGGGCAAGAGGGGCAGACTGTCTGCGTTGAGCTTCAGCAGGCCTCGCTCTCCGAATAGGCGACCGTCGCAGGTAGCTTCGATCTCTTCCTGTGCCTGTTGTCTCCGCAGGGCAACCTGGGCCGCCATGACTCGCTGGCGCTCTGCTATCAGAGTGCACTTGGCGCACGAACAGTCTCTCCATCTGTGTGTGTGGAAGATAAAAGTAAGAAGGCATTCATTAATAATTTAGTGGGTCTCTTCATAGTTAGTTGCTTGGATGCAGTCATACCTAATATTTATGTAGGTGTATGAACAATTACGTTGCTTCTATGCATAACCACTTCGATTTTTGCATAATCACGCAATTGTGTGTAAGCATAAATAAATATCAGGATTAATTGATGATTTGTTTATCTTTATTTTGCTCGAGTAACTTATGCTATGCAGTTTAATGTATTTTAATAAAAGCATTAATTGATACTAATAAATAAACAGTTCTATTAACTTCCATTGATGTCGTATCAAATACTAGCTACCGCTGGAATATCTCTGGCTATTCTAATATAAAAGAAACTCTCGCTTACTATAAACTATTTCCATACAAATATATCCTAAACTATTATTATTATTAGTAGTATAATTTGCATATACAACAATGAACTAATGGCTATTATGTAGGGTAGTGTAAGTCACTCACCGACAGTATCTTTTGTGCCCTTTAAGTGCCGAAACGACACCGTGATTTCTACAGCGAGCACACTTCGGCGTCCTCGGAAAACGATCGAGAGTTGAACTTGTAGTCGTCGTCGTTGCGCCAGCCGAAGTTAGCGAAGATGACTCCTGGCTGTCGCTAAACAGCTGACTTTGTCGTTTAAATAGATGAAGAGATTGCTCGCCTAGTGCTTTCAAGCTAGGGCGCTTGCTTCCACTGCTGCTGCTGCCGTTTGCGGTTGCCACGTTGCCGCAACTGCCGGAGCCGCCGCCGCTACCAGTGCTACTACTACTACTGCAAACAGTCGCTGCCATTTTTTCTGACTTTGTTGCCGAGCTGTCGAATGATTTTGACGCTGCTCTCTGAGTAGTTTGGGAGAAATGATGGTGATGACTGGCTGCAGACATAGAGTAAGATGCCAAATGAGAAAATGCGCTAGAAAAATTCAACGGGGTTAAATGTGACGGGGTGAGATGGGCGAGAGGTGGAGGGGGAGGAGGTGGCGGGAGTGAAAAAAATGGGTGTCCATAAAACCCCAGGTGGGCAGTCGCTAGATGATGCTGGTGTGCCCGAAGCGCCAGGGGAAGTTGGAATGACTGGCGTGGAGATGTCGGGTCCCCTAAAAAACCGGAAAAGTTGAAGCCGCTCGTTAGAGCTGCCAACGGCGTGTCGTCAGTTTGCTGTCGCGGCAGTGGTAGCTGACGACCGGTCAAATCGAGAAACGGCTTCATCTGTCGTCTGCTATATTTCCACTTCCAAGGAAATTGGATTTCTGTAAGAATTTAATTTTTATGAGAAAAAAAACATTTTACTTAAAAATAAATTGCAACGATGTTCCGAATATAAATTTCAAATTCTGTATGCTCTAAAGACAATACTGGCTACGGGACGCTAAAGATTCGATGTTCATAAACTGGATCATATTAAAAAAGAACTTTAATTGAACAATAAAAGAAATCTTAGAAAAATATTTGGAGTTGGCTGGCCATCGAGAAGTTAAACACTGATCTTGGAGAAGACAAATAGCTATTGTAAATTAATTCACAGGGGTCTCACTGCAAGCACCAGACTGTAGCGATTCGTCAGGGCTGATATTGGTTTAACATAAAGAGGCGAAACTTACGAAATCAATAAATAACAAAAGAATGTTTTTATTCTATTCTCCAGCTAATGTAGATCTTTCAAACATCCAGGAGTCAATTCGCGATCATCATCATCACCATCGTCGTCATCGTCAACAACTTTGCAGTTTTCTTCCTCGTCGTAGTCATCATCGTCACCGACACTGCCAAAGATTTCCTTAGCAGCTCGGTCACATGTTATAAACAGCTGTTCAGCCAACCGTAACTTAGCGACAACGTATCCGATTGCAGGAGTTTCAAAAATAGCTCCTCCCACATCGTCCTCTGGAGCGTAAAGACACCGGTACTCCATCAACGGAAGCTCTCCATTGGTTTGACTGACACCCTTATAGATCGATCCGTCGTCCAATGTGGCAGTCCGAAAGTAGGACGGAGAGTCCTCATTGGTCTAAAAAACTACAAAAAATGGGTATCTGAGCTGCTATTGGTTTCCATTGAGGCGATTTTTATTGAGATTCGATTTTCCGCCTGGCCGTGCTTGTGATTTGTTGCTCGCTGCACGTGTTGGTGCATGTTTCTATGTGTGTCTGGATGTAGGCCTGTCTGTGTGTGTAACGCTAAGCTATAAGCTGAGTAAAAATAAGAAACGACCCTGACATTCATATTCTCTGACCTTTGAACTGCAAACAAAACCTTATAAAAAAATGTTTTGATGACTAAATGGAAGACGTGGATGATGGAAATGGACGGACTGATAGAAGAAGTGATGTAACGAAAAATACATAGAAAAGAAAGGAGTGTGAAAAATAGCGAACGAGAAAAAAAGAAAAAGAGAGAAGAAAGAGAGAGAGAGAGAGAGAGAGAGAGAGAGAGAGAGAGAGAGAGAGAGAGAGAGAGAGAAAGAGAGAGAGAGAGAGAATGAGAAGTGGGAAAAGACAGAAACAGGGAGGGAGGGGAAGAAGATTTAGACGTACAATGTGGCACATTGCAAAGCTGTTTGCATACACGCAAAAACTTAAGAAGAACACTTAAGATTTCATCGCAGGATTATCTAACTACATTCGATGGTTCGATCGCGCTGGTTGCCATTGGTTGGTTGGTTGGTTGGCTGGTTGGTTGGTCGGTCGGTCGGTCGGTCGGTCGGCTGGTTGGTTGGTTGGTTGGTTGGTTGGTTGGTTGGTTGGTTGGTTGGTTGGTTGGTTGGTTGGTTGGTTGGTTGGTTGGTTGGTTGGTTGGTTGGTTGGTTGGTTGGTTGGTTGGTTGGTTGGTTGGTTGGTTGGTTGGTTGGTTGGTTGGTTGGTTGGTTGGTTGGTTGGTTGGTTGGTTGGTTGGTTGGTTGGTTGGTTGGTTGGTTGGTTGGTTGGTTGGTTGGTTGGTTGGTTGGTTGGTTGGTTGGTTGGTTGGTTGGTTGGTTGGTTGGTTGGTTGGTTGGTTGGTTGGTTGGTTGGTTGGTTGGTTGGTTGGTTGGTTGGTTGGTTGGTTGGTTGGTTGGTTGGATGGTTGGTCGGTTGGTTTGTCGGTTGGATGGTTGGTCGGTCGGTTGGGTTGGTTGGTTGGTCGGTTGGTTGGTTGGTCGGTTGGTTGGTTTGTCGGTTGGATGGTTGGTCGGTCGGTTGGTTGGTTGGTTGGTTGGGTTGGTTAGTTAGTTGGTTGGTCGGTCGGTTGGATTGTCTTCCACTTAAATTTAAATGATTGTCTTGTTGTTGTTATTTTTTAAATTTTCGTTAACTCTGTTTTCTCTTTTTTTACTTGCTCTCTCTCTCTCTCTCTCTCTCTCTCTCTCTCTCTCTCTTTCTCTCTTTTTTTCTTTCGTTTTTATTTCTCACACTACACTTACAAACGGGATTCAACACTAATTGAGAAAAAAATGTAATTTTATGTGTTTAAAAAAGAAAGAAAAAAGAGCGAGAAATAAATAGAGAGGCAGAAGAGAGAGAGAGAGAGAGAGAGAGAGAGAGAGAGAGAGAGAGAGAGAGAGAGAGAGAGAGAGAGAGAGAGAGAGAGAGAGAGAAATAGAGAAATAGAGAAATAGAGAGAGAGAGTAATAGAGGTTAAGGTCACATCATCGTCCCCTCCCTCCCTCCACCCCATTCTTGTTTCGCATCTATGGTATTTCAATGAGTAGTGTTTTTTTGGAGTGGGGATTACAAAACTTCTCGCATAGTGGGCACGACATAAAGGCAAATTAACCATAACATACATGCAAATAAATACAAGTATTTATTTATATTTTTTGTATTCATCTGCAAATAGATGTGTATGTGTGTTCATGTTCTTTAGTGTGTTCAATCTCCAAGCAGATGTGGCAAAATGGACCAGGTTACCTGCCTTCTAAGATTTCTCAACGTACTATTTTTTTCCACAAAACTCATATAATACAACTAAAAATTAAAAGAAAACACAAATGACGATATGCAAGCATACTTACGTACACCTCTACAGAGCAATACACAAACAAACATACTGGCATACAAGCAAGCAACCTAACGTTATAGAAACGTCATTGACAAGCAGACAAGCAGACACGCCACGAGACAGTGTCTAGCTAGTTGACAGAAGAGTGAAGGAAGAGACATTTGAGAAAGAGATAAAGAAAATAGAGGGAGAGAAAGAGACATATTGAGAAATAGAAAAACAGAAAGAGAGAGAGAGAGAGAGAGAAAAAACGAAATGGAGAGAGAGACGGCTAATTAGTTTTTCATTATAACATCCCAAGTGATAAATAAGTGCTTATCCGCAGTAGTGATGTTGATGTTATATCATTATAATATCAATAATAGTAAGAATGGTATTCCAATGAGGAATATATTCCAAAAGCGGTGGTACTGCTGGTGGTGATGATGATGATGATGATGATGATGATGATGATGATGATGATGATGATGATGATGATGATGATGATGATGATGATGATGATGATGATGATGATGATGATGATGATGATGATGATGATGATTATGATGAATGTGGGTCTGTTGATAAAATGATGCAATAAAACTTGGATGGTCCAATCGCTAATGTCTTTAAAATTATTTCTAATTATATTAATTAAAATAACAGTTGAAGAAGCAAAGCAACGAATAGAAAGAATGCTAAAAAATAAAAAGAAAGAATAGAGGAGAGAGAGAGAGAGAGAGAGAGATGAGGAGGTAAAAGGTGAGCGAGAAAGCATTGGCAGGAAACTCGATATTATACAATTTGAAGCAAACATGACTTGTGATCGAGACTCGAACAAATTACTAAGCTGTCCTTGACTGCTTTCTCCTTGTCTGTTTGTATGTTTGTCTTTTTTGTGTTCATACATAACACACAAATACACAGTGTGGTGCATATGTGTGTGTGTTGTCAGAAAATCGAGTTGATGAGTAAATGTGTTTGTGTGATTAAATTTTTTTATATCTACCCATCAAAAATCGACCTTTTCTCAACCATCTATACACCAATCTCCCGACAACCTACCAACTCTTCGACCATCCATCAATTTATTTACCACCCCACCCATTTCTTAACCATCCACCACCACCATTGCTCCCCATCTCAATTCCACCGCCCACCTCCATCTCAATTCCACCACCCCCATCTCAATTCCACCACCACCCCCACCTCAATTCCAACACCACCCCCACCTCAATTCCACCACCTGCCCTCAACGCCGATCAGCACTTCTCGCTCAGCTAATAAACTTTCAATAAGACTGCTCGCCCATTTAAGAAAAACAAATTTATGCGACAATTGCCATACTACCCAGTCTACCATACCAATTGCCATTTTACCACTTTCACCATTTCACACACCAAGTCTTTTTAATGTCGATTATCATTTGTAATTTAACGTCCAATATTTCAGGGTTGGATATTTATGAGAAAACAGTGGCGGGTCCAAAAATTCCTGGCGGGGGATTAGGGTACCCCATTCCACACTTTCTTCTCATACCATCCCTGCTGGTGGAAAAACGTTATCATAATGGAAACAACCACAACTATCATCATCATCATCGTCATCGTCGTCATCGTCATCGTCATCATCATCATCAACGTCATCATCATCATCCAAAACCTCACTAACACCTTCGACACCATCATCATCATCACTACCATCATCGGCATCATCATCATCGTCGTCTTCATCACAATCATGTCACAGTCACAATCAAGTTCAGCGCCACAGCTTCTGCCGTCTGACATTTTTCATCTGCGTTAAGAGAATACTTGATAGTATTTCTTTGACATATTACACATAAGAAAGTGCTTGGTGAAATCAGAGAGAAAAAAAATTCCCATTACAACGCGTCATCGCCATCATGATCATCGTCGTCATCGTTGTAGGCATGTCAGTGCCACCACCACCACTACCATCATCATCATCCAACATCAGAATCATCATCATGATCTTCATAGTCTTTCTAGTCATCGTCATTCAATGGATGAGCAGTGTAATTCTTTTTTCAGTTTCCCCGTTTTATATCTGCATAAATTAATTATTTATCAACCTTATATCCGCAAATTATATAAGCAAACGAAGTCACGTCTGTACCTATATAAGCAAGATTATTTATGCACGTATTTATATTATTTTGTATCCATTTTCGAAGTTTCAGTTCTGCTTCTCAACCACCGATCTCAGAGAAACCACGAGTTGACAGCAATTTAATTTTTAAAGTAGCTGCGAATACTCTCTTCCGGTCATCTGCTTTTTTGGGAGAAAAGTGTTTAAAGTTTGGAATTTTTTTAAATAGCTATCAAAGCTGGATGCATGATTTTTGGAACCTGGGGCGGCGCCTCGCGTTAACAAATAGGTTAGATGCATTGTAAAATTTTAGTTTATTAATTTTTATTTAAAAACATTGAAATAATTGTAAATTATTTTTTTACAGCGTGTTTTTCCATTTCATCAGTGTAACCTAAAAAAAAACTGTACTGACAAAACATTGATCAGAGTTGGTACCAGACTGGATCCCTGCACAGGACGTGTTCGGTGCGGGACTTCATACAAGGGTTATAAAACAGATCGGGCCAGACCAAAATCAGCATGGTTGAGGCTATTTAGCTTAGCCATGAGTTTTTGTGGTAATGAAAATGAACAGGACCGGGTTTGAGATTTTGTATCTATATAACGGGTCAGGTTTAAAAAAATCAGTCTGTGCAGAGATTTGAGAAATAAATAAGCACAATTGGTAAGGCTGCTTACACCAATATAAACACTAAGTTCTAAAGATAGATCAAGACAACCCAGTAACTGCAGTGGCGTAGCTAGAGTTTTTGGCACCCTGGGCAAGGTCTAAAGAATACACCCCTAGAAAATCATATATACAAATTTTTCCACCAAACAGAGCTTATGATGGGAGGAGCAATTGTAGTAGGTACTTTTCCAAAATTTTTGTGAAAACCTTAAACATTTTTGTCTCCAAAATTAGCTGATGAAGGGGGGCACACAATGTTGGTCCTCTCATAAATCCGTCACTGGCTACAATTTACTTTTTCTCCAGTCCCAGTTTTTTTTTTTGGAGAAAAAGTGTATGTAATTTTGATAAATTTTTTGAAAAGTATCTACGACTATCCCCTCTCCGGTTATCCGCTATTTTTGAAAAAAAATATAGCTTTAGAAAAATAAACTTAGGAATCTGTGGGTTTTATAAATTTTTTGCCCCCTAAGGTTTTGCTGAAATGACAGAGGCGTAGCGAGGGCTTTTGGCGCCCGGGGCGAAACTATAAATTTTGCGCCCCCCGGGCCTCTCCCCCGTTGCAATGAAGAAGTTAAAGTTAAACACAATTTGAAGCCATTTCAAGTGAAACGAATTTTAATTTTAATCTATATACAGAGTATTACAGACGCAGAAAAAATGTCCGTGTTCGTTACAGTACTTTGCCTAACCAACAGTTGAGTTACAAGCTATAACAACGGCCCATTCATTCTTAAAATTATCGTGATATTAAACGTACGTTATACCAAATTTATTTTTCTCGCCTTCATGCTTGCAAATTTGTTAATAATATTATCGAAGTTGATTTTTTCAGCTGTTTCCTTCTCGACACTTAGCAGTGCAAGATCAGAAAGACGATCCTGACCCATAGATGCTCTAAGATACGAGAGTATTAGCTTCAGCTTGCTGAAGGAACGCTCGCAACTGGCTATTGATACTGCAATTGTTAAAAGAATTTGCAGAGCAATGCGCAAGTTTGGAAAAACATCATCACCATATGACACAATGAAAGAAATGAGTTCCAAGGGAGTCGATGGTAGAGCATCAGCATCACCTCTCGCGTTTAGCAGCATTTGCGCTCTACGTCAACGATGTGAAATGACTGGTGGCTGGAGCATGAAGGGGTCACCATCCACCTTGCCTGAACCGGAGAACTGTGCCTAGATTGTGGCTGGTGGGTTTGAAATGAAACACATGAGTGAAATGGCTCTCTCCCTTCCTAAGAACCTAACAAGTTTGATGCTGCAGAACAACTAAATGGACTGAAGCAGCAGATATACAACTAGACTGTGGACGACATCCTGATGCAAGGAAGGAAACTACTGTTTTTCTTGCATCTTACGCAAACTTTGAGAGAGAGTTAGTCTAGCATGAATATACTGTATCTTCCTCTTCGGCGCCCCCCAAGATGGCGCCCGGGGCAGCTCGCCCCTGGTTGTTGTGTGTGTGTGTGTCGAGTGAGTTAAGAGACACCACAAATCATTATATGGACCATAGATATCTACGCTATAATATAGATCGTTCTTTAGATTTAAGATAAAAACGACCTACGAATAAACCTTGAAAACAGATCATCTCTATATTATAAGTAGGTCTTGTACAGATTATTTGAACTACACGTCTCAAGTTGCAACACGCGATTTATCGTCACGTTTTATAATAATTTAATTCATCTGTAAAAAATTACATGTTAACGGTTAACATTCATCTAGCGAAAGTATAAAAATTATATTTACCATTTATTTATGTTAATAATATAATTAGAACGTAGATTTTTATTAGGGTAATTGCGAAAAATAAAAATAACAATCTAGTAGCATCCCTAGTTGAGTTGGAAGGTAAAGTTCTTGGCCTGAATTCCGAACTTTTGAGTAGTGAGTAGAGTAGACGGGGTTATAAACTGGTGATAATAGCAGCGCTTGGCTTATCAAAGTTTGTCGTATATAAGTAGCGCTGTCATTTAATTTCACATCATTTTTAGAAGTGAAACGACAGAAACAACAATCGACATAAATATTTCGGCGTTTGGTGAGTAGATGTATTTGTTTTTTTTTCTTTATTTAATAAATATAATAAGTTGTTTTTAAGAGCAATGTTTTTTATAATACATAAACTAACGACAAAGGAATAAATTATTATAATTATAAAAGTATTTCATCATTTTTCTTTCCTACCCGGATGTTCCAGAGTAAACGAAAAAATGGAACAGAATAACCAACAACAGTTAGAAGAAGAACAACAACAACAACAATGCTTCTTTAACAGACTGACCAGCCTTCCAGTGATGGCCACAACTTTGGATCAGCTTGGTAGTCTTTACCTGAAGGCCAAAGAAAAGAACAAGCTTGTCGGCATGACGATGAATGCTGCTGAAGCTGGAATAGGCCAGGCCATGAACACGGCTAGACCAGTCATCAAAAAGTTTGACAAGCAGAGTTGGGTTTATTTTTAGATTTAAAAAAAAATTTTTTTTTACATTATTTTTCTTTTCTTCTTCTTCCATCTGCTTTTATGTCAACTAATAATGAATTAAATTATTATAAAACGTGACGATAAATCGTGTGTTGCAACTTGTAACTAATACTCAACACTCTTCACTTATTCCTGCTTTGTAACTGTAATGGTTTATAGTAAAACAAAACTTTTTTTCTTTATTTATTTTTGATGTTAATTAGATTTATTTTATTATTATTATTAAGACTTTATTTTAATTAAATAGATTTATCCAACAATTAATTTATTTATTTATTAAATCACAAAAGTTGATGCTCTGAATGAGGTTGCCTGTGGACAGCTGGACAGGATTGAGGGAAAGTTTCCTATCATCACCAAACCGACTGATGAAGTACGAGCTTCCAGAATATGTTTTCATCATTTAAATACATTTATTTATAATAATAATAATTATAAACAATGTATATATATATAAATAACTAAAAATGTATCTATTTTTTTAAAATTTCATAAATATTTCATCAATCAGGTAGTCAAATCTGCTCAAACTACTCTCGTGGACCCTGTGACTTCGACAGTTGCCTCCGTAAAAACTTACGGGATTGAAAAAGTTGCTGGGGTGATTGACACCACTGGAAAGACCTTGAACTACGGTACTCAGAAACTGGCAGCTGCCAAAACACTGGCAGGCAGCACAATGCGCAGCACTGTTGCTTATGGAGCAGAAAAGGTACTTGTTGCCAATGACTACGGACAGGAGAAGATCCAATCGGCAAAGAATTACGGCATGGAAAAAGTTTCAGCCGTCAAAGACTACGGAATGGAAAAAGTCACTAGTGTTGCTAGCTGTGGAATTGAAAAAGTATCTTCTGTTAAGAACTATGGAGTTGAAAAAGTGGCTGCAGTAAAGGACTACAGTATGGAAAAAGTAACCGGTGTAAAAGATTACAGTGTAGAAAAAGTTACAGCTGTAAAAGATTACAGTGTAGAAAAAGTTACAGCTGTAAAAGACTTTGGTGTGGAAAAGGTTACAGCCGTAAAAGACTATGGTGTGGGAAAAGTTACAGCTGTAAAAGACTATGGAGTAGAAAGAGTTACAGCCGTAAAAGATTACAGCCTGGAAAAAGTGACAACCGCACAAGACTATGGAATTAAAAAGGTGGCCTTCGTTACGAATTACGGAATACAGACTGCGACATCCGTGACTAATTACGGCATCGAAAAAGCGTCAAATGCAAGAAGAAAAGTTGACAAAGTCGTATCGTACGGGGGCGAGCAGATTTCTGTGGTCAAAAAGTCAGTCGTCGACGGTGCCTTTCAAGCTGCTAATTTTGGAGTCAGCCGAGTTGGAGAACTGGCCAGTTCGCTGGCTGAGTCAGGGTTGGCTGTAGCCGACAGCTACCTGGATTACTACTGCCCATCTGGTTAGTAAAGAGTGATGATGTTTATGTGATTGAAGTATGATTGGTAGATTTTTTCAACTTTATACATTGTTTGTATAGTTTTGATCAGCTATTTTATTATTATTATTTATGGCATATTAAAAAAATCTCTACAAACCTTATTAGTTTTTTTAAACTGTTTGACTATCATCATCTTCTTCTAAAGGTGAGAGTGAAGAAGAAGAAGAGGAGTGCAAACCTTCTTCTGATGACAGCGGTATCGTCTACAAGGCTGTTGTCATTAGCGAGAAAGCGAGAAGACGCATCAACAAGAAGGTTTTGAGAGAAATCAGAAGTGCCATGAAGCGCACCGAATTGGCCAAAGAGTTTGCTATTGCTAAGGTCTGAACATGTCACTAGTTTTCTCATTATATATATATATATATATATATTTCCCAATTTTATGAATCCTTTTTGTTGCACGCAGATTGAAGATGCTACCACTTATGCCGCTTCGGTATCTGGAAAGCTGGTGTCAGGGGCGGTCGTTGCAACATCGGTAGGAGTCGGGGCCGTATCTTTTGCCACGGACTACGCTGTTTCGGGAGCGCACATTTTCGGCAACGGTGCTAAAGCTGCTTACGAGAGAATCCAAGAAAGTTTGCTGGTTGCCGTTGCAAGAGACTCCGGTTGGTTCCACGCGTTGATCTTGTTTGATTTGTAACTTGAGTTTACATTGTACATCAAATAGCTCATGTTTGTACAACTTGGTTACTTCTCCACAACTAGAATTATGATTCGTACTTATTTATTTATTGATATGAAAAATGAAATTTACAAAAGTATTTAATCTCAGCAGGAAACCTTCTTCCGACCAAGGCCTGGAACGCTGGCACCGAGTATGGAAAACAATTAGTTTTCACGTTGAAAGATAGAAGCGAAAAGATTGTCAGCCATCTGGTTGGTGAATTAAATGTGGTGATGATTGTGATGTCGATGGCAGTGTTGATAATGATTATAGTGAATGTGTGATTGACTTAGCTGTAAATGAAGAATCCCTGTTTCGTGTTATTCGCCTCTCACGATATCTTCCTATGTTGTGTGTTTGTGTTTATCGTTGTTTTAAATGCGTGTTTCGATCAGATATACGTTCCACACGAGAAGTACAACTCGGTGCGTGACAGGCTCGTCTTCGTTTGGAACGAGGTGAACAAATCGGAAGATGAAGTACTCAGACACATTCTCGACGACCCCTCTGCCAACCACTCACCAGAAACTTCGGTAAGTTCCAGTGGAAAAGGTAGAAAATCCTGCTAGAAGATTGAAACAAGTTTTAGGAGAAGCGAATTAATTAATTGATAACTAGGAACAATTTAATGCTTTTTAGTTTGTGAAAGATAAATACAGGGGGAGACGTGGCTTATTATTATGTTAATTGAATTTAAGACCACAGAAGGAAGAGCCATAGCCACTTTCAGACACGCTCTTCAGAAGATGAAATGGTTGAGAGATCCGATCATCGAGATTGTACAGGTAACAGATAATCAGGTGTCTGCAGTTGTCAACCACATCAGGAAGATGACTGTTGAGGTGAGCAAGAAGAAGGTGATAAGGATGTTGGTTGTGATTATAATGTAGATGATTTTTTAATGATAGCAGAGAGTTAAATTTGACTTGTTAAAATATCAGGTGGAAGAGATAATACAGGTGATAATATTAATGATGATTATGATCATGTTAATACAGGTGGTTGTGGTGAAAATTTGGGTCATGTTAATACAGGTGATGGTAGTAATGATTATGATTAATTATAGTTATGTAGGTGGGGGGGTTATTGGTATTCCTTTTTTTGCTAAATTCCTCCTCATTTTTTTTTGCCTCCAGGAAGTTGTTACGGCACCTTACAATCAACTGGTTCAAGTCAAACCTCGGCTGAGCAAGCTCGCATCCGAATCCGTTGAAGTTTTACAGCAGATCTATGTAAACGTTTACTCGAAAAATTAATGTTTTAACTTGTTTTCTATTGTTTTAAATTAAATAAGCCATTTTATATCAATAATAATAATTTGAAAAAAGAAAATAAAATTAATTGCTTAGAAATAAACAAAGTTTCTCTGAGTATTTGTTTCTTTGCTTGCTTCAATAAAATGAAATTAAGTCTTGTTTTCATTTCTGTTAAAAAACGGCTTTCATGTGATGAGGTGCACGTATGTGAATAGTATTCACTGAATACCTGCAAAACCAGAAAAGCTGCGATTGTATGAATGAGAGTTGAAAGCTATCGGGTAATTCTCCTAAAGCATTTTGTTATAAGATTTGAATGATTGTATTTATTGTTGATGTCAAATGCTTTATACCTAACTTACACTTTAGCAGAATATCTTTCTGTTATAGGTCTTTATGTATAAATAAATATACTCTAGTAGAACAGCTGATCTTTATATATATATACAACTTGTATTCAATCTTGCAGGGAACAACTCGGCAAATAGCTGGAGGTCGTCTCTTCAATGGCCGCATAGTGGCTGGGGCTGCCAGAGCCATCGAGACAATTCCAATGGTTGAACTGATACCAGACGCCGACCATCTGGATAACCGAGCGAACCTGGAAGAGATAAACGAAGCAGTCGTCCAATCGCAAAACAGGGCATTTCTCTACAGGAACCACAGTGACCTTAAAGCCATTGATGACATTGACAACGAAGAATACGATGAAGAAGAAGAAGTCATCAATGGAATGCATAACAATGAAGACAACGATAGTCCTGTAGATGAAAGTAGCAGACCCAGTGCCAACAGTCCAAATGATGTCACTGGCTTCATTTCTAAAATTGAATGTGTTTTGAGTGACCTTGCTGATGACGACAATGACGATAACGATCAGCAACGAAATGGCGAGTTTCTGCAGCCAGCTGAAATTGACGGTGGTTTAGTCGAAGAGATAGAAGAAGATGTCGACATATCAGAAACTTCGGGTCAGTGACTAGAGATCGAGGTCGTCTTTCTCGTCCTGGCGTTTGTCTATTTTGCTGTAATTTCTTATGTTTTGTTCAGCCAGATGGCGCACGTGAATTCGTGAAACTATGTTATCACCGTCGTTGAAATAAATTTTTTAAACTTTTGTTATTGCTACTTTGGTCGTTCAAATTCATGGAGTTGTTTTGTTATCGATAAAAAAAGAAGAAATACTAATTCAGAAACTATTCTCATTGCCTTTCTATGCTTTTCCAATCAACATTTCTAACATGTGTCCTCTGTCTCAGTTATGGTCAACACACTAGCTCTTGTGCTTTTTAAACATATAATTATAAACTATTTATATAGATAATATACAATGTATATAATTGTATAAAATTCCATGGTGTACGTCTGCCAGTGAGCCCACACAAACAACATCCAACCACACTCACATGATAAATCTGTATGCAAGCACACCCACATAACATGGTGATAGAATACTACCAGTGAGCAGCTATTAGTCTACTAAAATATTCTGAACATTCTATAATAAATACGATAATTGGAGAGTGAGAAAAAAATTCTATTTGAAATAATTATGTACTCCCATATAAATTGAATAGAAATATACAATTTTAGGCAAAATAAATAACGAAATATACATGGAGATGGCGAGTGCGTACATGCATGCCCTGCACGCATTTTCGCCAATGTCCGACAGTATAAGACAGGGAGACAAATACTATCATCTGATTGGATAGTTTTAAATGACTAGGTCACATACAACCATAGATATCTATCCATATTTGCATACATAATGCTCTTGAAGCTTGCTAATATTTTCGTTTGAATTTTTTTTTTATTTTGGTCAAATTAACCTTTACACTTTTATTTAGAAACAACTATACATAATTTTATGATTAATAATAATTTTTATTTAAAATAAACATGATTGTATACAGTCCATTGATACTGTAGTATCTATGGACTGTAGGCCATAAGTTATTTACAGCTGAAAATTATTGTTTTATACTATTTTAATACTATTGTTTTAATACTATTTTTATTGATACTTATAATAGTTTTTAAAATCATTCTAATATTTGCATTGAGCCATTTAGACATAAAAGGCCATACACATTTTTGTATCTACTTTGATATAGGTTGTCTCCACAATTATTCTTTTACAACTGCCATTGCCATATACACCAAATAAAAGTTTGCTGGACCTGTAACATTTAAGTATTCAAGACCTTTTGTTATGTTTCTGTTGCAGATTAATAATAACTCAGCTAATCTGACATGCATATGAAAAAACTAACAAATTTTAGTTACTAACAAAAATTTAGATATTGTTAAACTAATGGCTTCAAATGTATTATGATTAACATGATATTTTAGATTTAGATGATTAAAAATCATTAAAAAAATTATCAGTTTCATTGATTTCTCTGATTTTAATTGAGAACAACAGTAGAATAACTATTCAGCTTTATTATATTACAAAATTATCTCAGTTCTTGATTATGAGACCAATATAAAAAATTAAAACAATTATTTAAATAATGCTAGAGTTTGAACTTTGGAAAAATATTTTGGATCAAAGCTATGAAGCACAATTTTTTCATGTTGTTTTGCTTATGTGTCTGTTTGTTTAGGTCTTAAAGAAATCAGTGTTACTATGCACTCTTATCACATGCTTGTCCTTAGCATGCTGACAGAGTAGAATTTTGTTGAAAATATATTATCAATCTCCTGGGAAAGTTTCAGATATGTTCCAACTGGTCCTATTTATCTCCATGAACAACTTAGTTAAGCTATTTCTGCATTAAATAAACAACTAATGAGTTAAATTGCACAGTTTCATAATTTTTTAGATTAGAATAACTGTTTGTAATGATATATTTTTTTAGAATAGAAGCTTTTTGCATTATTAATTTACTAAAAAAATCAAATTTCATTTGGTAAACTTTTGTCAAAAGTTATTATTTGTCAGTCAATTAATAACTAAAATAGTTTATTTGTGTTTCAGTTTATTGACTAGGCTTGGCTTATATGATTGGAAAAGCTTCATTCCAAATATTGTTGATCTCTGATTGACAGAATGACAAGTTGAATTTTCTAGGCTATTTAACTATTTAGTTACATACATGGAGTGTCGAATAACTTAGTCGGCACATTTGTCAATCTTTATCCACCGGAAAAACCCATAACGGCCAACGACTATAAAATAAACAACATCGGAAAACAAAGCGCGTCTATATATTTGCATAATTTATGTGACTTTTTTAATTCAAAATTATCCAATCAGGTGGCATTATTTATCTTCCTGTCTTATACCGTCAGACATTGGCGAAAATGCGCCCTGCACAGCTAGACTGTTTACGTATGTGAATGTAGACGCATAAGCGCTCGTGAGTGAGGCAGGAAGATTACATAAGGAGATGTTTAAAAGTAATTATCATCATCAGAGAGTAGTAATAATGATAACTAAAAAAATTAATAATTCTAAATGATTTCAATAAAATAAAAATTCTAAAATAACGACAAACAAATTACGACTTCTGCAAGTCCGACGTCACGACTGTCATTTATCTTCGAGTGGCCTCGATTGACTACGCGACATTATTAAAATAAAAATAAATTTAAATAACAATTAATTTAATAAATTATTTATTCTCATATATAAAACAATTTTATAAATTAAATTATATATTACAAACATACAGTGATATACAATTTACAAACAAACAACCACCAGAGGGCTGATGAATAAGTCAGTATCAACACACGTTAAATTGGTATAATCAGGAAGGCACGATTCGATCGGAAGATGAAAAGACTCGTAAAAATGATTTTCGTGGATACACACGTGAACAACTGCTTAAACGAAGTTAGCTTCTTTTGTCTCCGTTTTGCAACGGGTTTTCCTATCAGCTTGAAACGGTGGAAATGTAAAGCTGAGCTGCAAACTCGTAATCACCCTGAAGATACAGAAGTTACGACCCTTACTTATATATATATATATCCATACATCAATGAATTTTATCAAAATCATCATAATCGTTGCCAAATCTATTACTTATCTCTGATAGTTGTCACATCCACCATGATCATCATCATCATCATCACTACCAAATCTATTATTTATCTTTGTTAGTTGTCACCATGGTCACAGCCGCTGCAATCATCGTCACCATCATCGCTCACCTGTTCGTACTTCAACAGTGCCAGATTCTTGACAGTCTCGATGATCCTCGGATGACCCGGAGAGAAAACTGATCGATAAGTTTCCAGGGCTTCTTTGTACAGGGGTTCTGCTTCGACGTGTTTACCCTGAACATTAATAACCAAAAATTAAATAATAATAATAAAATTAAATAATAATAATAATAATAACAATAATGATGATAATGATGTTTTTCAGGCCACCATGATTTTTCTAACCGGAGAGAAAACTTTATAGGAGAGTTATTATTGTAAATTGTTGTAAAGGATGCAACAACACCTGGAATAGTGCACGGATGACATAATTTGATTTTGCTTTTAACAAATAATACCTTACAAGTGGGAAAAACTTACCTGCTGAGAGTAAAAAACAGCCAGGTTTGTCATGGCTAAGGCTGCTTCCTCAGGTGAGCAAGAAGATGACTGCTTCACAGCTTCCAGCAGCATTTGTAGGTAGGCTCCGGTCTCATTGGTCCTTCCCTGGATGAATATTAAGTTTAAATTTATAATATATATATACATATATATATATATATATATATATATATATATATATATATATATATATATATATATATATATATATATATATATATATGGTCGCTCTGCCGTTTTTGAAGCCGATAATCTAGTAAGCTTATATATTTTCTAAAACCGATTTTCATTCCATATCAAACATTCAACAATATCTAACTCAATTTCACTCCACTTCATGTGTTCTGTTTTTACAGTAGTATTCCTGCTCTTTATATAACATGTACCTCAGTTTAATTTTATCTTTGGGACGTGTTGGTCTAGTGGTATAGATATCGGCTTTGAGAGTCCTAGGACCCGGGTTCGATTCCCGGTCCAGGCACGTAATTTCCTTGAGCAAGGAACTAACTCACATGTGCTCACGTCAACTCAGCGCTATCTAGGGTTAACTCATGTCTATGTAAATAGCGTGTTCTTCGAAGTTTCCTATTCCAAAGGAACCTTTGTAAGCGCCTCTGACTTTATCTGGCGCTATATAAATAAACTCATTTCATTTCATTTCTCACATTATTTGGTTTTATCACAACTATATCGGTTTGCATTATATTTGTTCCCTAATTGTCTAGTTTTAAGTAAATACTTTTCGCCATTATTCCAATTTCAGTTCGACTTTTACATTCGTCCGTTTTTGAATATTTGCATTATTTTCTATTTAAAGGGCTCTGATGATGGCTTTCGATCCAAAACTATGCAGCTAGAAATTTGTTTCGGGGGGGGGGGGGCCTGTGGTGGAAAACTGACTAGTAAGGAGTTTTAATGAGAAATTTACGACCCACAAAAGTCAAAGCTCAACGACAGTTTCAGCAATAATTAGTAATAACAAACCGTAAGACATTTAATTTAGAACAGTAAATTACAATATGAAATTCAACCGACGTTTTTTCTGCGAAAAAATGTCGATGACTGTATCTTTATTGATGTTAAGGTCGTGATTGATAGTCATCTGGGCAAACCGATTCAACCTTGTCTGGCCCATCGTGGTGCGTAGATAAGAATTGAGTCTGCGCATAGTTGAGAAGGATCTCTTGGCTGTCGCAGAAGAAAGGGGCAACGTGATAAAGAGTTTCAGCAGCGTATTTATCTGCGGGTAGATGGAATATTGGCAATGTTGCAGAACATCAACTGCGGTATGTGATCGCTCTACCAATTGGGTCCTAGCCAAAATGGGTCGGGTCGAAAATAGGTGGGTTGGGTCACAAAAGAAAAAACAAAAATAGGTCGGGTCAGATTTTCAGGTGGGTTGGGTTTTCAAAAATAGACCCATGGACAACTCTCACCCTAACATTTTTGATAACTTATTAAATATTTAATTTGAAAAATAACTGTTGACTCAAATATGTCTCGAAAACACGAGCATGCGCTTCACTTCAACATCAACATTGGCAAGGTTTCGGGGTGGGGGGGCGCCCCCTGGCTTCGCCCCTGTATATATATATATATATATATATATATATATATATATATATATATATATATATATATATATATGTTGTGTTTTGTTGGCATGGTAGTTAAACCATTTTGCCATTCCCAACAAATGCCAATCACTTTAATGTTTTCGTTCACCAATTTGTGTTAGTGGTCATTTGTGACCCTCTTTTTGGTTAAACAAATATATATATATATATATATATATATATATATATATATATATATATATATATATATATATATATATATATATATATATATATATATATATATATATATATATATATATATATATATATATATATATATATATCATTAGCCTAATATATGCGAGGAGACATATAACTAACTCACAATATTAAGTTTAAATTTATAATTTATTTATATCATTAGCATAATATATGCAAGGAGACATCTAACTAACAACTGATCTACTGGCTGATATGAGATTTTTCAGCATGGCCATCGTTAGAGCGGAATCTTCTACAGAACTCTGAAAGCAGAATTTTAAAATTTTTATCACATAACGAATTAATTATTCAAATTACTTAGGAATGATTTAAATCATAATTTCAATTAAATATTCATTAAAAGACTTAAAACCTATCCCCAATAAAAAAACCACACATACATATATATATAATTATATATCATATACACAC
Source organism: Erpobdella octoculata (assembly GCA_963978895.1). Classification (NCBI taxonomy): domain Eukaryota; kingdom Metazoa; phylum Annelida; class Clitellata; order Hirudinida; family Erpobdellidae; genus Erpobdella; species Erpobdella octoculata. Next base: position 31,048,259 of record OZ022239.1, read on the forward strand.
ATACAGACATACATCATCAATACACACAGATACATATGTACATCATACAAATATGCACATACACTGCTCATTATTTACTTTTAGAATACAAAACCTTCTTCTGAAGAGAGATCAATAGTTTTTCGGCAGTTTCATCAAACTTGTGGAGCTGTTTCGATTGGGCATAGAGAACTGCCAAACCGTTCAACGATTGGACGATTTGAGAGTGGTGGGTAGGTAGTAGAGACTCGCACCTGTCTAACGACCTGACCAGGTATGACTCAGCTTCCCTATAGTGAAAAATTTTAAGAATGTAAAACGACTTTTCGATCAGAGATAGATCTACTGGTTGGTCAGTCACTTCCTTCATCTCTCTTTCCACTCCTAGTAAACTCACTTGGTGTTCCCGAGAATGGCATTCAGAATGCCCAGTTCTCTTTCGGCAGAGACCAGGGACGCCTGGTCCCCCTCGTATCCTTCCATCTCTCTGGTGAGGTTTTCAATTCTTTGTTTTGCGATTTCTTTGTCAATCTTCAAATTCTGAAAGTGAAAAGCCATTTAAAAAAAACTTTAACTAAAAAACACACAACAACGATAACTAGTGATATACTTGCAAACAACAAAACTCACTATCTGGTACATCCCTACCTAATTTGTACTAACTTAGTACAAAAATACCAGTACTGATACTAATAGTACGACATTACAGAAAAAAAATAACTTAGAATTAGATTTACTTGATTCAATGCAAAGCGTGATACATTTATCAACCTCATTCAGAGGACTAAAAATAATTAAAAAAAACAAAAAATTTCTACTTTCGCTTTCTCCGAACTGAGGACTCGCAACCTCAAGTCTGCTGCCTTCTTCGAGAAGTGTTCAGAAAATTCAATCCTGTAAGGATGAACTGAATAAATTATTTCGTATCTAAAAAGAAAGAAAATTTCAAAAAATTATTGTTATTATTATTATTAGGTTGAGAATGTGAAGTTGAATTATAAAAAATACTATTCAACGAGGTCAAAGAAAAAGAAATATATTCATTATTGTAACTATAGCAACACTTAAAGTCACTTTAACGATGATTTATAAGCCTACAAAAATACTGCCATTGATTATGAAGAAAACACAGTTTAACTTCCTTTTCTTATTAGATTTCTTCATTTTTAATACACCTTCCTTTCATCACCATCTTTCATTTTCTTCCTCCCATCCATTTCATTATCCCTCCCTCTTTTTTTATATCTCACTTCCCTTATGTTAACTTCTTCTCAATCTGCTTTATCTTCACATCCCTTTTGTTACCTCGAAAACAAACCTTCCTTGTTTCTGATGCAGACCAGCTAACAAGTCAAGTTGAGAGGTCACCAGATGATGATAACGATACTTTGGACGACAGTCGCGTGGGCGGACACCTTTTTCCGATTTCCCGCTTCCGCAATCTCTGATCTCGGCACCGATGCCAGCCATCTTTTCAGCCCCGGGATTGTCTCCTCCTTCCTCCAACAGCAGCAGTGATTCAAAGAGGCTCAGGGAACGAAGGTAGAAAGTCTCGGCGACCGTCCTGCGACCGAGTTTCTCATGCACCTGTCCGAGGATGTTGCTGACGCGTCCGAATTTCAAGTCGTCCGAGACGAGCTCCATCTCGTGTATCTCTATGCACTTCTGGAGGATTCCGAGAGCCTGGAATTTAAAAGAGATATCATGGTCACGATTGTTTGCACAATGTTTTAAACGGGTATCATCTAAGTTTCCTAATCACCATCATCATCATCATCATGGTTCACAACCATGCACACACACTCACTTCTTCATTCAGGCCTAGTTCTGATGACAGACGACCGAGATGTTCGTAGGCACGAGAGACGAGGTCCGACGAATTGCTCTGAGAGTGCGACTGCAACTGCCTCTCCATCTGAGCGACCGTATTGGCCGACTCGATGCCTAACACTGACCAATAAGAAGACAGCTCTAAGCTGAGACCTCTGCAAGTAAAAATATTGAGTTGATAACAAACAAGAAAGAACAGAAAATAAAACCATTTAGCATCATTAATCTCTACATGTTATCATTCTCAATATTATACAATTCAACTCTACATCTTGTATCAACACCTCATTATCTACTACCAGCTCCACATTGCGACCAAAACCACTTCCACATTGTGAACAAAACAACCTCGACATAGTCACCAAACAAACTCCACATTGTGACCAAAACTACAACCACATTGTGACAAAACCACTTCCAGATTGTGACCAAAATCAACTCTCCATTGTGACCAAAACCACCTCCACATTGTGACAAAACCACTTCAACATTGTGACCAAAATCACCTCCACATTGTAACCAAAACCACCTCATCATCATGATCAAAACAACCTCCACCTTGTGACAAAAACCACCTCCACATGATTACCGATTTAAAATATCCCCCCTTTCCTCAATGTCACCTTTCCAAGAAAACTGCGACCACCCGAACATCGACAAGAAAGCTGGAAAGAGCTTCGATATCTTTCAGGTTGTAGTTGAGCCACACGACTTCATCCGCCATCTTGAAAGTCACAAAATTCTTTCTGCAATAAGATGGATAAAATAAATTTGTTATTTCACTGAAACATAACAAAAGCAGAGCACTAGATAAGATGAAAAAGTGTTGAAGAAATAAAAAATATTTGATTCCAGTAGAAAAGGGTGGATTGATCTGCCCTTGAGCTGTAAGTTAAGCAACTGTTCATTCAAGTCAGTTATTCAAGTATGTCATAGGTTGGTTTCATCATATTACAAGTATGTTACAAGACTAAAAATTAAAATTAAATGACATCATAATTTTATAGAACGAACAACAAATTTTATTCAATGAATAAGAAAAAACTGAAGAATTTACAACCTGTTGAAAAAATAGAATTCTTTCAACTTCAACATTGAGGTTACTTCAAACTGATCATCATCATCATCATCATCACTTATACCATTCCTGAGACTTGTCCTGTTACTGTTCAGCCACTTTTTTATGGCAACTTTTACCTGAATAAAACAAATTATATTGAAGCACAGAATAAAAATTGAATTAACATAAAAACAAATGAATAAATAAATAAATAAATAAATAAATAAATAAATAAACAAATAAATAAACAAATAAATAAATAAATAAATAAATAAATAAATTATTAACTCGAATTAATTTAAAACGGGAACAAAACAACAAATTTAGCATTGACTTACGTGATTGTTGTGCAGAACCAGAAGGCCACAGCAGAACTTGATCAGTTTGAACTTCAACGACCTCTGGAGAATCTCGGAACATCTCAGCCAGTCGATTTCAGTAAGCTCTCGTTTTGCTATGCAACCGGTATCGCTGTTCATCTCTTCTACCTGTTCCTCCTCCTCATCATCATCATTATCATGATCGCCTGGATGAGAAGTCCACAGTAACAACTCGATGAGTTCAGAGACAGAAAGACCGTTCCTACTACAGGAGATGAAGGACAGGGCCTGATAATGGTGTTCAGGCGTGTGAATAACACTTTGTACAAATGTGATAGACAATTCGAGTATATTAACTACAATTAAAAATTTACAAATATAATAAGAAGAAAATATTTTTAAAAAAATCATGAATAAATATAAAATAAAATTGTAAATTAATAAAATCTCCATTATTAAATAATTTCCGTTTGAACTCGACTGACCTCTCGAAAGAGTTCAAGGTCGTTCGTATCTGAAAAACTTTCTTCTAAATTCTTTAAAGTCAACAAATAAATATCACTTTCATTCCTGCAATTCTCAAGCTCCGATGAAGACGTGGTGAATCTAAAGAAATAAAATAAAAACAAATGACTCTTGTTAATGTGATATGATGGTGATTGTCATGGTTACCATGACAGTGATTGTAATGGTTGCCATGGCTTGGTCGTCACGGTTACACCTACACAAACAGCAACGACTACGAATTAAACTAATTTTTAAAGCAAAACAAATCATCACTAAAACTCACTCGCAGTCTTCAAGCAGGGTCATCGCCACGGACACGGACAAAGGATAACACCCAAGCAGATTTCCAAATGGGAAAGACGACGGCAAGATGCGACTACTTTCCATTTCTTCGTGTCGTGCGAATGACGTCATGACGTCGACCAGCTGTTTGACTTCGTCTTCCAACATCGGATCGAGTTTAACAGTGGGCCACGACCTGAACAATTTCAAGTCATATTTTTATACTTTGCTCACCAGCTTGGTTGCACAAATGCATTTTCGATGACCTAGATTTGTAACCTAATAAATGCTATTGGCTTAAATTTATTTATATGCATAACTACACTGTGCTTTTGCAAGCCAGTCCCAAGCCTGGATAAAGGAGGAGGGACAATTAAAAAGATCAAATATGATCTATGACAGGAAGTGCTTAGGTGCTTCATACATACAGTCATTTCAGATATATTAAAAAAGCATTTTTGCAATGCAATATACCGTATAAAATAATGTTCAAGATAGGAGATAGATTTGAATTAGAAAATTTACCTCCATGTGTTTGGACAAGTTTCCACTCCACTCGAGATGACAACTCTTACGTCTACGGGCAGAGGGTCCATCAGCCAATCAAAAGCAGTCTCAAAGTTCTGAAGACGGAGTTTAAAATGTTTACTGAATTATAATGTTCTATGCACTATCTTAGTGTTAATTCGTCACATTACAGTGTCTCCACTCTGAATATCGCTACTGATTCTATCACCTTAACCATCATCATCATCATCATCATCATCATCATCATCACTGTCATCACCATCCTCATCATCACCCCTAATACCAACTGGAATGAAGTCTATGGAATCGATAACCAGAGTGATGCCGCCGGCAAACAAAACTGAAACCTTGTCCAACCACTTGGGAAAATCCCGGACCAGCTGGAAGGAGTCGTGGACCAATGAGAAAAATGTGGACAGACATTGCATGACCTAAAAAATGTCGACCTCGTCAACGTAATAATTACGACAAAACAATCTCATCAGATAGTCGAAAAATAAAACCTGAAACATGAGAGACTTTATGATGACTGTCAGGTCGGAAGAGGAGTGGTCGGCACGAGGGACCGAGTAGGATATGACCACCGAGGATGGAGACCTTTCTCGGTATTGGTCGATCCTGCGTGGTAACATGATGAAAATTGTTATGAGATGTGTGGACATGCGATCAAAATTACTATGTGTGTGTTCATGTGATCAAAATTATTATGAGATGTGTGGTTATGTGATCAAAATTATTATGAGATGTGTGGTCATGTGATCAAAATTATTATGAGATGTGTGGTCATGTGATCATTAAAATAAGCAGAGAGGAGACAAATAAATTAAAACAAACCATTTTGAGAGTAGCACGGTCTTCCCACACCCTCGAGGCCCGATGACCAATAGTGGAGGGAGGGGTCCAGCAGATGAAACGTGCTTGCTGATGTGATCGAGGTACTGAAACAGTCAAATCGTTATCATCACCATCATTATCATCACAATTATTATTATCATCACTATCATTATCATCATAAATATTATCATCACCATCATTATCATCACAATTATTATTATCATCACAATTATTATTATCATCACCATCGCTATCATCACAACTATTATCATAACCTTCCCACTACCACCAACTCTATCTCACAATGCTAATAAAAAGCCGCAACAAAAATAACCACAGAAACAATATTAATCTATAAATAGAACCACCACCTTTTTTCACCAACAAATCATCATCATCATAATCATCATCATCATCATAACTCACTTTATTAAGCCAGGAACAACTGTAATATGCTTCATGGTGGAAGCTTCTTCCTGTACACGAGGATACGAAATTTGAAATGCATTCTGAAAAGAGACCATCTTGGAGATCCTGCCAGATCCAGACGTTGTCCCATCCCATGTAGTTGAGGCAGTCGGTTTCAAATTTTGAAATTTTTTTGGTGATTTTCTGGGAAATTTTGCAGTTATTAATGTTACAAACCAGGATGATGATGATGATGCTAATAATAGTGATGTTGATCACCATGATAATAATGTTGATAATGGAAAAAGATGATAATGATAATGAAGAAGAATATGATGATGATAATAATAATAATAATAATAATGAAGAAGATAATATTGATGTTCATGATGATGATAATGATGAGAATAAAAATTTGAAACAACTTCGTCAATGAAATTTTCCACCGTCTTCCACCCAATACTGCTTTCAATCGGAAAAATGTCCGGAACGTTTTCTCCCGTCTTCCTGAGTCTCTCCACTTCCTCCCAGAAACTACTGGAACAAATAAAAAAGCAAATAATGTTGATGATGATGATGATGTTGATTAAAAGTTATGAAAATCTTGAACAAATCACTTCATATTGGAGCGGAGATCTGAAGCAATGAAAAACTTCTCATCAGAAGTACAAGTTGTTACGAATTCTTCCAAGATTGGAAAGTCTTGTTTCCTGTAAATGATCAGTTGCTAGAAGAATAAGATGGTGATGTTTATGATGATGATGATGATGAGGAGGATGATGATGAGGATGTTCATGATGATGATGATGATGATGATGATGATGATGATGATGATGATGATGATGATGCCTGGCAACATTGCTGATTTTTTCTGGTCATTGAACTGTTGACTTGCAATGTAGGAACACAACTTGTAAATTATAATTTTTGTGTTTATGTTATAAAACAATAATATTTATTGAATTGTAGTCACATGTTTTATCATCATCATCATCATCATCATCACCACCACCATCATCATCGCCACCATCATCGTCATCATCACCACCACCACCACCACCACCACCATCATCATCATCATCATCATCATCATCATCATTTTTTTCTTCTGGCAACTGATCATTATGCAATAAGATTTTGTGACATGCATTTTGATTCACGTTATGCAGCTTTAATGGTTATAGAATTGTATTTTTTTGTTTTTAATCATCTTCATCCTCATCATGATCACTAATGAAAAACTACTATTAAAAAACAAAACATTCTTTAATGAAAAATTATACCTGAAAGAAGAAGACAGAACAAAAATCACCAAGAAATTATTCTCTAAGAATTCCAAAAGAACTTTAATGGCTGCCATCTGAAAATATTTTCTGATTTAAATAAAGGTGTGTTTACACAGGCAAAGATTCACTGGCGCCAAATGTCCATGTAGCGGCATCTTTTGCGCCAGTAAGGGGTTTACACGAGACAATTTCAATCAGCATTTTGTCTGGGCTATTTCTGTCAATATTGCATGCCTGGGTGCGTTTTGCTATTTTTGCTCTAGTTTATTTTGCAAAAATGTATTTAAAAAAACTTTTACTATAAATTTCAATTATAAAAAAAATTTAACAATTTATTTAGTATTAAATTTGACATCAATTAACTTTAAACAGTTGAAGAAAATAATCGCGCTCAAAACTAAAGAAATTTAAAATACAACTTCTCCATAATATTGAAAACATTTTAAAATTTATATTTTTATAATAACATAAAAATTTCAATTATTAAAAGTGACTTTAACTAGGCTATTTTATGAGAAATATCGAAGAGCGCTCAAGTGATGTTTTAAATATTAATTAATATAAAAATAAAATACATTTTCAATAAAAAAATAAAATTGTACAAAGTTTTTATGTTTTAAATAATTAAAATTTATAAAAAAAAGCATTTATTTTTGTCTTTTTTTTTAATTTCAGACATTTGGCGCCAGCGAATCTTTGCCTGTGTAAACGCGCTTTAAAAAACGATAAAACTCAAAAAAAAAATCTGAATTCACAATTCTTTATTTTTACAACTCAAACTTGCCTTGTTATGAACAAAATTGTCCAAGGAAACGTTGAGAAAATTTAGAATGTGGAATTTCGTAGAACAAATTCTCATCAAATTGTCTTTTATTTCCTTGAGAAAAATATAATGATCTTAGATGATGACAGTGATGGTGATGATCATGATTGTAACATCAATGATGATGATGATTATGATAGTGATGTGGATATTGACATTGGTGATAATGATGAAAGTGATGATAATGATTCACCTGATTGTGAAGGTTCTGATTATGATCCTGCCTGACTCGGCTGGAAAGAGAGCAGACGGTTACGACGTTCGACGAAGTTTTCCAAGACGAACCAGCTTTGAAAATCGTTTAATTTTAAATAATTTATTGGCATTCAAGTCATCATTATCAGCAACAACATAAATAATACAAAATAAATTTGAATATAAAATAAATTAAATTAAATTAAATAACAGCTAATAAAACACCTGTGTGACCATGCTATTGACTATCTAAAAAGAATTCCATTTATATTAATTAAATTTAATAATAAACACTATCTAAAAACATTTTAAATATTAGAGAAAAATAAAAGTTACATTCAACTGCTCCATAGGGTCGATAACTTTGGGATGCAGTCGAACCTTTGGAGGTCGCAGGGGGCTTGTAAATTTCTCTGTGGGGGTGGCGATTGGTGAGGGTCGGATACATTCCCCCCGACACTGGGCTGTCCGCTTCTGCTGCCCACTTATCGGTTGAATTGGTGGCATCTTGTTTAACAATTTTAATATGAAAGTGACAAACCTTTATTTAAATATTACAATTTCATCGAGTTTTTGTGCTAAAACACTGATCCGATGTGTCTAGAAATAACAGTAGACACTAAGTAATACAAATAAATTTAGAGCAATAAAAATAGATACTAAGTAATATAAATAAATGCAGAGCAATTAAAATAGATAATAAGTAATACAAATAAATTTAGAGTAATAAAAATAGATACTGAGTAATAAGAATAAATACCAAGCAATGCAAACAAATACAGAACCATACAAAGCAATACCTATAAATACAAAGTTAAGAAATAATTGTTCAAGCAGATACTAAAGGTAACAAAGCAAATAGAATAGATACAAATGAAGAAAATTTATAAGCAGACATTAACATGAATACAAATGAATACAATGAAAAGATACACACACAGAGACAAAAAAACAATAAGCATTGAAATGCATGTACAGAGTGTGCCAAAAAAGTTAGACGGTTTCATACAATCAAATATAATTATCTCAAATTTAGACAAAATATTTCAAAAAAAAGTATTACAATATTGCATTGTTAGCAGAAACACATGTATAGAAGTGGTCGAAAAATCGATTACAAAGCAGGGATCCGTCTCACTTTTTTTGGACCACCCTGTTTATATAAATATACAACGATAGGCCAACCCCCGTTTCTCTGATGATTCATCCCGTTTTCGAGGAAGGAAGGATCGAATTTGATGAGCCTTGATTCAAGATTTCTTTTCACTTTCAACAAGTTTTGCAGTTCGCCTTCTTTCGTTTCGCGAAAAATCTGAGAAAGAAAAAAATTCCAGAAATATTACTAAAATGCAGCAATCACACATTTTTTATTTTAATGATTATTTATTTCTTATTTCCATTTTCTGGCATTTTTGTGATTTTATATGTATGTATTGATAACTGAATAAACAATCTCAAACTCATAAGTATTAATTTTTTATGCCTCAAATATTAAATTTGATATTTTATTGATATTTATAATAAATTTTTCTTTTTATATATTATTGATATTTTACTATTATATTACTACAACACATTAATGTTATGTATTTTCATATATTTTTACATAACATTAATTTTATTTATAAAATCTAACTAACTACCAGTTAACTAGCTTCATCCATCTCGGTTTCTACATCGAAAATTCCCTACCCCCAATCCACGTCCAAAATTAATTATCTCTTAACAACTTTGAACTGCCTCCCTCTTGCTTACTGAAAAAGCAGATCTGCACACAGGGGAAAATTTCGTGATTTATTTAATTTATTTAGTTAATACTTCTATGTCATTGTCATTTGCTCCTACCAATATAATATCAACACGGGGTCATAGTTATAAATTAAGATTAAATAAATTTACATGTGATGTTGTAAAATATTTTTACACTAACAGAATAGTTGCGGTTTGGAACTCTCTCCCCGCAGATGTTGTAAATTGTTCCAGCGTTTCTTCATTTAAATTATCATTAAAATCAGTTAATTTGGACACTTTCTTATACTACAGCTAGAGTAATTTTTTACTTTTCTGCTATTCTGTAATATCTAGGTGGTTTTTTTTTGGTCACATCTTGATGGTTTCTGTTTCTTGTATCCATGACTAAAGATGTCTGTGATTTTTTACCAATGCTTTTATTAACTCGTCGTCTCTGTTTCTCTGTCTGTCTGTTTGTTTCTCTGTCTGTCTGTTTGTTTCTCTGTCTGTTTCAAATCTTGCAATCAATTTTTGAGTCACTTCCTGATGATAGATTTTTTTCAAATTTTGCCTACATGCTCAAAATAGAAGACAATGCAATATTCAATTATTAGTTTTACAATAAGTCAATTAATTTAGTTAATTTTAATTAATTTCGATATTTCGATATAATTAAGATATTTCGACTTTAATATAAAATAAAAGAGTAATATAAGAAAAAATTGATTGCAAAATTTGCGTTTTAATTACATATAAGAGCATTGGTTTTAAAAATTCGTTTTTAATTTACTTGTTTATTGTTTTTTTTTGTCATGCTAGTGTTATTGGCTTACTAGCCCTTCTGGCATTTTTTCAATAAATAAATAAAAATTTCAAAACGTCGATCCGCCTCCGCTTTTGCAATTTTGTTACAGATAAATTATTACATTAAGGGCTAAACGTATCTCACACCAACTTTGAACTGCCTCTGTATCTTGTCTCGATCGTTTTCTATGGCGGACGCTCTCATGAGAGCTCTCTGTTCTGCTTCGAGGGCATCTATTCTCTCGTCCCTTAACTTCTTGCACGTCTTCTGGAGGGCCTAAAAAATCGGGCACAACATAATTTAAACTAATGTTTTATTAATAATAAATTAATAACGACCATAACAATAATAATTAATATAATTATATATATATATATATATATATATATATATATATATATATATATATATATATTACTAGATAGCCTCGTTTTTATTATAACGATATTGTTGAAATTTAAAATATTGTATAATAATAGTGAAAAAACTTTACTTATTTAATTCATCATTTTGATTGCAAAAAACATTACTTTGCAATAAAATAAAAATTGTAAAATAAAATCTAAAAAAACTGAATGAAAACTAAAATAAAAAAGCAATTAAAAACTAAAATAAAATCTTCTTAGAATGAAACCAACCAACCTGTAGTTCCGTCTTCAACTTCCGATTTTCAGTTTCGAGTTTTCTCTCCTTTCTCTTGGCATTGGTGAGCTCATTCTCTTTGTTTCTCCTGCACGTAGTAATAAAAACGGCATAACAAGAATGAGCGATACTGGTGGTGATGTTCTATTCAGTGGTATCCCATAAAATTTATGGCATAAACCAATCAATCAAATAAACATGTACGTCTTTTTCATAAACTCAAATAAACAAATTTCGTATGTAAATCCATGTTTAAACAGAGACTGCACTGATTATTAATTCGGTAATGAGTTTAAAAAATTAGAAAGAAAGAACTGTTTAACGTCTAAAATAACCACTGATGAGATTTGTCAATGTGGTCATATGTAGAGATTTATATATATAAATTTCCTGAGTACAAAACCAATATTTTTTCTATCAAATTATATTTAAAAAAACATAAAATAACAAATTAGATATACAATAAAGTAGTTAGAAACTCTGTCAACCACTCAACTGCATCACCACCTGAACAGATCAAATTCTTTTCTAATCTTCTCAGCTTCAGGATTTTCCAGCTCTACGGAAAGAGCAGACCGCAAACTTTCGTGTTTTATCTTCCCTTGTGATTTAGAAGATTTGGTCTGGTTGCGGCCAATCTTTTGTCTCGGTCTGCTTTCGTCTGGTAGGGTTGAAATAGCTTCGTCGTCATCGTCTTCTGGCAGAACCGAGTTGGTCAGTCCCATGATAAACTTTGGCTTTTTTCCATAAATAGCTTAATAAAATTTTTTTATAAAAGTAATTCTGAGTATTAAAGGTATTTTGCATGAACCTTTCAAAGTATTAAATTAGGCTCAAATTATTTTGGAGGTTGCTGGGGGGAAAAGGCAGACGACAAGAAGAGTGAAACGACCAACTACAGCTCAAACTTTACTTATTACTAACTACTACAAAATGACCAGTTAATATTTTTCTTTAAACTTTCAGTTTTTAGACTAAATCTAAGTAAATTTATAAAAAAGAGAGCCATACAATTAAAAGAACTAGCAAGCTTCTGCAAGTAAACAAATATAAAAGTAAACTAACTAAAAGCTGAAAAAAAACTAATATTTGACGTAGAGAACTGACAAATTTTTTTTTAAGTTGATCAGATTGTCTTTAATTATTTTATCGACTAAAATGAAGCATTTTAAAAGGTTATTGGGTTATTCATTTTCTCAACCTATTCAAATAATGAAACCGTGAAACTATCATCGCTGTATATAGATATATGGGCTATGTTAAACCACATTCACCACATAGAGCAAAATGCGAATTGAATCTTGTAAACTCAACATCTTTACCTTGACTGCTTCTGATTCTACGCTCTACGCTGATTCTACTGACTACTGTCGCTAGGACTAGGTATGTTTGCCAATCTATAGAACTGGCAATTTCGCTGCATCATCAAATGAATGAAAATCTCATTCTGACTTGAAATAATTAGAATTTCAAATTACCTAACAAATAACAAAAACTCGTAAATTTCATGGCACGCTTTTATTTCATCGTAGAAAAAGTAGGAAAATCCTAAACAACAGAAAGATAATCAAAATAATAAAGATATAAAAAAATAATAAGGCAAAATAAATAAACAAAAACCACTTCATCAATAAACAAAAACATATTTCACAATGTATACTCTCATACACACAAACATACACACACACAGACTAACAAAACATAATTTTCTATCGAATCAAGCCCTCGAGGCATCCGAAGCTGATATCTCCGAGGTTCCTGCTTCTCCTCCCCTTTTTTCTTCTGCGTCCCTCATCAACCGGGTTGGGGGCACGACCCAGCGGAACCTCGATGTCGAAGCACTTCCAGAATGTCAGTTCGCTGTTGGCAGTGAGAGCAACTGGAAAGTGAAAATTCAAATTGGTTTAGTTTAAAACAAAACAAAAAAATTGAATTATATATATATATATATATATATATATATATATATATATATATATATATATATATATACATGTATCTAAAATAAGATCATGGAAATTTTCATCTTAAAGAATTTTAAAGAAATTAAATTTTATTACTAAACATGTCAGAAAAATTAATCTTCATGAAGCGCAAACACGATAAATTACTAGAAATAATCAAAATTAAACACACACACGTATGTACATGTATGCACACACATACAAACAAACAAACTCACTTAAAGAAGACTCCAAGTTCATCTGAACATCGATGAACAGCACCGGCGAATTGAAATCAATCATGAAAACCTTCGTCATTTCGGGAAACTTCCAGCAAACTACAGAGGGGTGGGGTGCACTGTGGCCAGAAAGAATTTCTTTAAAATCTTCTGACCAGGCTAGGGAAGTGATGCCATCCATACAGCTGGTGGCAGACTGAATGTGAGCAGAAGCTCCATCGGAAACGCCTTTGCTCAGGTTGAAAATGGTCAGGGTTTTCCCAACAGAACTGCCGACCGCCAAAACTTTCGGTTCCCATGGGCACCACGATATCACCTGCAAAGTAAATTCAACATTAATTACTCCTATGTTTAATTAAATTATTTTTGAATTAACAGAGAGCTGCTAAATAATGCAGACAAACATAAAACTTGAACCATTATTTTAACAATGAAAAAAAAAATCTAATTGGTCCAATGCTGAGATACTAATCATTAGGACTGTGCCGGTATACCAGCGAGTTTTTCACAATACCAACAAATACCGGTTCCGCCGGTATTGAACAATCGGCATTCAGCACATCACGCTAAAAAACAAAAAAGTTAAAGACCTCCAGCAATAGTATGGGCAGTGCAATTTACCTGTATGAGCATTATTTGCTACAATTCAATTACGGACAACGGTTCTTAGCAATAGCATAGCACTAACGGTCTAGAACCGTTTCGCTCGGTTAACTGAACCTTGACTAATTGTAGTTTGGTTTAGTTTTATTGTCCGAGCTAGTGACTACTGCGGACGGTAACACTAACGCACTTTCAAACACTATTTCTAGCCATTTTCAGACTTTCGACATTATACCGGTTCCACCGGTTTTTGGCCCGGAAATACCGGTACCGGCAGAAAAAAACCATACCGGCACAGCCCTACTAATCATAAATGAATTGAAAGCAAATCATATAATGATCAGATATAAATTGCTTAATTAAATTCAATTGAATAGATATAAAAACACTGCAAATAGTAAACTTGTTTTACAAGTTATTTAATTTAAACTAAAGTAACTTGGTGAGTAATGCATTGATTATATTACCTGTCCATAATTTCCAATCGATTTAAACTTGTAATTCGTCAGATTTTCAAATGATTTGGTCTTCGAGACTGCCACATCACCTTGAAATATGAGCAGCACAACAACATTAACATAATTTATGCATAATAAATAAACAGTAATTAACAAATTACCAGGGTTGCAGAAAACAATATAGAAAAACGAACTTTACAGGTCAAAGTAATGATAAAAACAATGCAATGCCTTACAGAACAGCTTCTAAATGAAACACTGCTGCAACTACTAGAAGCAACAACATCTAATCCATTATCATCATACAGCTACACAGTTATATAAAACCACATCCAACAACTGCATCTAAAACGACGACATTACCCCCACTGGTAGAACAAGCCACCCTGCCACCATCCGAGGACACTACCAGGGACGTTGGATTTGCCATTCTCGTTTTCGAGAGCCTCTTCAGCCCAATGACCGGAAGATCCACCCTTACTTCGGCAAGTGTGCCATCCTTGGTCATTCTGCCGAAGAGAAAAAAAAGGTTTTGTTGAGTACAGAAAGAGAGAAAAAGTGGAAAGGTAAAAATGATGATGATGATAATAATAATAATAATAATAATAATAATAATAATAATAATAATAATAATAATAATAATAATAATAACAATAACATGGAAAATTTATATAGTGTAGTACACTGAAATAGTCATCACAAGAGCGCTGTACAAAGAATCAAGAAATGTATGTTGCTAGCAATCAAATAATGATGTAACTAGCAATCAAATAGAAAGGTTTTCTAATAATTTATAAGAGTATGAGATCACTATTCATAAGAGATCAACTTCTTTAAATATTTTGAAATATTTAAATTAATAAATAATTAATTACTGAGAAAAAAATCTTAATCATATAAAATATTCTTAAATTAGAAAAAAAATTATACCCAATAAGTAGCTTTAAAATTGAAAAAAACCTAATCATATAAAATATTCTTAAATTAGAAAAAAAATTATACCCAATAAGTAGCTTTAAAATTGACAAAAGAAAAAATAACATTGATGACTATTGAACCGACATGAAAAGAATTTCCAAGTGATCCAGGACCGAACCGTAAGAACTCCACACCATTAGTTCTATAACGTGCACTTTGTCTTCAAACTTCACTTCTGTTATTGTTTTTTTATTTGTTTCTGAATTCCAAAACTTGAAGGAAAAAAACAGGTAGAAAAATAAATCAATAATTCAGTCAGTTAATAAATATTAAAATTAAAATTATATACAAATAAAAAAATACTGCTGATATTGTAATATCACTTATTTTTAAATTAAATAATTAACACAAAATAAAAACAAACAAAGCTGACCACAAGCTTGCCTTTGTTATCTGCCATCGCTAGTATGCTCTGTTCGACATTCCATGCCATTGTTTTGATTTCCTTCAATTCCAGGGGAAACGTAGTCGTGTGGTTGATGACGGGATGCCAAAGGGCCAGACCTTCTGCACATGGTAGACTGATTCGATTGGTCCTTTTGTTCCACGCGATGGTTTTTGGCTCTGGGGGTTTATAAAGTGAATGGCTAATCAAAGATAAACAAATCTGATTATTGTAAATAGAACAGGGTTTCATTTAAACATAAAATAAATCAATGAGCAATAACCACGCAGTAATAAAAAAATGAGTTAGAGTTACCGATTTCAAAGTCTGGGTTCTTCTCATAGCAGAATTTTGCATCTGCAGTGAGTGGAATATATCTCTTCAAATTATGTGTCTTATTTGTTCTTCTTTCTTTAAAAATAAACAAATAACAAAACTAAACTTATAATTGTACATAAAATAATCAATCAATCAAAAGTAAATTCAAATAAAACCACTTAAGACTTAATAAAAATTAGCTCATCTACTTTGTTAAATTATAGAATGTGCTTAAATTTGAAATTTCTTTAAATACTAGCCAGATTCTGAAGATGAAAAATTTAAAATATCTTGATGACTGAGTCCTAAGAGTCCACGAATCAACTTGTCTTGGTAATGTGTGGTGCTAGAAAAAGTCGTTTCAAGACTGCTCCGATTTGTACTCTAAAATTATAACAATTTTACAGTCTCATCAAACTTTTTCGGTAAACTTCGGTCATTTAATTTTTTCTTGATAACATTCTCAATAGAAACCCGACTTAGACTTAATTAACAACTTAGTACAGTAACCGGAGTAGAGAACCTAGAAAAAACCGGTATAGAAATAATTTTTGTATTGTTGGATGCAGGATGATGTCCTGAATAGGAAAATAAAAAATCCCTATCGATCCCACTTGAGGAATTTTTTTTATCGCACTTTTACCTAATCCACCCGAAAACACAATTTTTCAGAAACGGATTCACGCAAAAAAATATTGCTGAAAATAAAAAAATCTACAATTTTTAAAATAATAAACACTTTTAATGATAAGTGAAGTCCTAAAACAAAAATGTGTAATATAAACATTAAAATTTATATATCTATCACAAAAGCATAAGAGGATATATGTAATGTTTTATCAGAGTAGATTGCTAGATAGTAAACAAAAATCATCTTACTTCCCATAGTTTGAAACTGTGATTAAGCAGAACTGTCAGTAATAACTGTTTTATCATTTATCCAATGTAAGAAATTGTCATAAACAGCATCCATTAATAACTCATTCTGTAAATCGCAATGGCAGAGGTAGACTACATACAACCTCTCTAGAATGGTCTCTTCTGTCACAAAAAAAGTTCTCACTCTTATAAACAGTTTCATCTAATTGCTGATCTAAAAGATACTGTCATATGTTTCAGAATGTCTTACACATTTGTTACATTCACTGCCATGACAATTGGAACAAATAAATTTGCACAAAAGTCCATTACGTTTACTGGAACAAAGCTTATTTCCACAAACATTGCTAAATGTTTTTTGGAAACAACATTTAATAGCCTCAGAAATATCATCAAGACAGCATGTTCATTGGTTGTTATAAAAACTAATTTATTTTTCTGTAATTGCTAGCCTGTTCACTTAAAATTAAAAGCTCTATCGAAAGAGGCTGTCTTTCAAAAACTTGCATATGAGACAAAATACAATAAAATTGGTGGTAAATTTGCTGCTGCATAATTTCATATATAGCATAAAACACAGCTAATCAGGCGTGTCATCCACCCTACAACATTTCTACCATATAAAACTACAAGCAGCTGACAAACAGCATTTCCAACTTATTTGGCTCAAACTTGCTGAGCCTTCTATATCACACAAATCACAGAAATCAATAGCAGAATTAAAACAGACACTTCAACATGGTAAGGCAGTGTCACAACTGGTCAGAACATGACAATCAAACTTCATTACTAATGAAATACTAATTGTTTTCTCAGCATAATAATGTCCGGTCTCATTTTATTAAACCTAAGTAATGCATAGTTTCTAGTGATAAGCAAGTAAAACCCTAACATTGTTATTCTCTGCAACGACAGTAACAAGAGCAATGCAAAATTCAGCATCACCAGGAAACTGCTAAACCATTCAAATCTTTATTCACAGTTGCTGACACTTTAGCCATAATGACTGGCAATATAGTGCAAAGACTGCTCTCATCATCATCAACATCATCATCATCATCATCATTTATTTTTGAAACTTCCCTATTGGACGCTTTTTCCATATTAGGCCTCTCCACAACTCACGATCCAGGGCAGACTGCCGCTTCAGGCCGAGCTCATCCATGTCTTTCTTCACACATTGCCACCAAGTCTTCCTGCTTCTACCCTTACTTTTCACTCCTACAACATCCACATCTCTACATGCCGAAACCAAATCATCTGCACTTTTACGCTCCAAATGTCCAAACCACCTTAGTCTTCCACGCCTCACCACATCAGCCACACAAGGAACCTCCAGAAGGCTATACAAATCCACACTTCAAGCACGATAATTCAACGAAACACCACACATCTATCTAACCATCATACGCTCTGCCCTTTCTAAACTTCTTAGATTCTCCACCTTCATAGACCATATTTCAGTGCCATAAACAAGGACACTTTGAACACAGGCCCTATACACTTTTCCTTTCACATGAAAGGATGCACCAAACTGCAATCTGCAAATATGTTGAACCTTTGAGCCAACTTATACAATGCAGTAGTGATCCCTCATCTAAAATATATTTATTTTAGTGAGTGGTTATCTGGTACATTTATGCATCGCCATGTCCTCTAATGTAGCTGGTACAGATGACAGCTCATAACTGAAGTCCTTTACCATATCTAATGTTTATTTGTTGCTGTTTTAGAACAATAAATCTTTTGAACAAGTTAATATAATTCATATGAATATATGAAATTGTTAGGTTAGGTTAGCCTGGTTAGGTTAGAGGTTAGAATTTTAGATATATAACCAACCGATAACCCGGATAACCTGATTACTTTTAAAAGAAACAATTTACTTATATAATTAAGATTGTTGTGTGTTGCAAACTTCCATAACACAACTAATAATATAGAACAATTTCAAGACTTTGCGATCACTTAAACAATTTAAAAAAAAATCATCGGGCATTTAAAAATTTAAACTATTTTAAACTTAAACGTCATTTGAATGCCATTGCAAATCAAACTTCAAAGTTTTATTAATAAGATTATTGCATTTGTCAATTTGTTAAAACATTCATAGACAATTATAACAATTTTTGAACATTGGCAATCAGTTATAAAAAATAAACATTGCTACGACGAACGGGCATTCAACACGAGGGAGAAGTTGGCTGCGCAGCTGGATCCCCGAACTATAGTGCACAAAAAAGTTCGTGCATTGGGGTTGTGCTATAGATCGTTGGAAAGGTATTTAAAAAAGAAATATAATGGTGTAAAAATAAATTTAATATTGCAAAAAATAAAAAAGTTATAGGCGAAAAACCGTCGCCGTACCTATGTAAATGTATGGAGACGATTTTAAAATTTTCGACTGCATTGGGGTTCTAGCTTAATGCATTAGAAAGACAAATATATTAGCTAAACATAGAAACTAATTTTTGGAAAATAGTCCAACAAATAAAAAAGTTATGAAGCAAAATATAGATCAGGGTATGAAAAATCGTCTCCATACATTTACATAGGGACGGCGACGGTTTTTCGCCTATAACTTTTTTATTTTTTGCAATATTAAATTTATTTTTACACCATTATATTTCTTTTTTAAATACCTTTCCAACGATCTATAGCACAACCCCAATGCACGAACTTTTTTTTGCACTATAGTTCGGGGATCCAGCTGCGCAGCCAACTTCTGCCTCATTCATTCAACGCCATTTCGATACAAACTTCAAAGTTCTCTAGCTCAAATTCCTCAATTCGGAAAAACAGGGATTTTGGACACAGTAATTTACCGTATATTCTGAACAAAATTGCAAAGTTTGGTCTCTATACCACTTTTTTCTACCCTTTACACGCGTTGCGATCCTCAGTTACCGTACTAACTTGCCGAGATTATAAAAAACATTTAAGTAAAGAGTTAGTAAAAGTGAACTTTAGTATCTATCTATAATTTTGTCGTATCTTACGTGTTAAACAACTTCGAGCACGTAAAAAACCAAAAATTAAGTAAATATTTAAAATAAAAAAAATCTTACATGGCTTAAAATGCTAGCTGCGCTTCTCCTTAGTAGCGTATTGGCCACGAGTGGACTGAAAGACTGTCTGTCGGGAATAAACCTATCTTGACCGCTGATATTTGGCCTAGTCTTTTCACTTGGTTGAATTTCTTCTTCATTCTCATCAAAGATGACGGACAAAGAGTCATTAAACAAGGCCCCAGGTAAAGTCCGGCGACTGTCAATGGGGGTCGAATGGTATACATTTGGTCTTGGACTTTGTGGCCAAAAGGGCCTATTAGATCTTTGAACGTTTAGCTCTTCTAACGATTCGTCAAACATTTCGGTGTACTGATATTTTGAAGCCGCTGATCAAACTTATTATTTATCTATAGGATTTCCATAGATTTGAGTAACAACAACATATGTTATACACCGTTTTTATATTAATGGTATATAATTATGAATTTGTATAAAGTGAAGCATTAAAAGTTATTCACTAGCAAACATTTGCTTATCTATTGTTACTATTGAATAATAATTGTTTAATATTCCTATGATTCAGTCATGAAGGGGATTAAATATCTGATTGAAAAATTTCATGCTCTATATAGAGGCCGCTGATTTTGAAGTACGGTAACCTCTGACAATGAAGTGGATTTCTCTTTGACGTTGAAGATGCCCCTCACAACGTGTGAGTCAGAAACTTTTTTCAGGAGAAAAGTGAAACTTTTAAGGTTTGAGTTGGCCCACTCTATGGTGAGGTGTGCTCCATACGACAGTGAATTGGGCCCCTCGTAATATTTTATTGGACTCCCTTGAATTGTTTTATAAAAAAAAATCAAATTTTTTTGGGAGAAGTACCCCTGGTTATCAGCTTTTTGTGTGCGGGAGCGGGAAAGCACCAGGGAGTATGAAATCGACCGCTGCATTTAGGTACAGCGGTGTTGCAGACAGGCGCGGCGCTGGGCGGGGGGGTCCAGGGGTCCGGACCCCCCCAGCTCCGACAGGTGCCACCCATGAGATTTTTGCAAATCCAAAAACTTTTTTTTACTAGGGGGGGGGGGGGTATTTGAATCTTATTGGATTAATCAGACTGTAGACTAAAAATAGTCAAAAAAAATTTTCGCCTGCGGCGGGCTTTCTTCCTTTTTTCAAACTATGTTTTTGCTGCATGGAGTTTAACTATATTATAGTAGTTTTTCTTAAACATTCTGTATAGTTTTATGATGATTCAATGTTTATTGATGATAGTTCACTGTTTTTCGTTTACAGTTAAGTACTTAATGGTATTATTGAATAATAATTTTATTAGCTTCGTTTGTTTTTTGAACTCTTAATTCGTGTTAGTTGAATAAATTTTAATTTTTGAAAAAACTATAATAACAACAACTTACATTTTTCCATTTATATTTGAACTTTGCTTTGCCAGTAACAAACCTAGATAAACTAGAAAAAACACGACTAAATTGTGTTCTGCTGGTGTAAATACTTCAGTATTTATTTCTTACATAGTTCTATTTCAGTTTTTAACAAAATGGATAAAGGACTATGAACCATATATATATATATATATATACTTCAACTTGTCCTTGGACATTTTGGACCCCCCCAGAACAAAATTCCTGGCGCCGCCCCTGGTTGCAGATGACAGCAAGTTAGATAAATTATATTATGTATAATTTGTATAAAGTACAAACAAACACACAGTCATTTTTTAAAAAAGATTTTATTAGGTCACTTTGTTGTCTGCTTGTTTGTTTGATATTTTGTCTGTCCGCCATAGACTTATACTATATATCTAGACATGCAATGCATGCAAACTGCGCGATGCAAGTTAAGATGGCCTTTTGACTAGGACCAAGGCTGGGTATACAAAAATATATCCTGATTCACTTGACCAATCCATTTTTTTATTAAAATATTTGAAACAAATTTTTGGGTAATTTTAAAGTAAGAAATTTTTAAAGATTGCTGTGATTGTGGTATAAAGTAGTATAAACCTAAAACACAGCTGATCACGTGGTACAAGGGCCATAAAATTTCGCTTTAATTTGTCTTAGCTACTTACTATAGGCACATAAGGGGCATTGCGTGTCTAAGTATATATAGTATAAGTCTATCTTGTCGGCGAATATAGAATTAAATTAAAATGTTGCCTGCATACTGCACATAGATGTCCATTTCTTACCAGCTTATATATGTTACTAGGTGTCGAATTCAATACGATGGTGTTTTTTTAAACATGCACCCGATTCATCATATATTACCACCTAGCGAAAAAAGTAAAAAGTTATAAGATTTTAAATTCAACGGGCTAAGATTTGCACCTAGCAAAAAAAACTCAAATGCTTACAAAATTTCATCCATCAAAAAGGAAAAAGTAGAAAATCATTCTTACATCATAAAAAATACATTTATGAAAAAACAACGTTTTCTTGCGCCTAAAAATTATAAAAGAATATTCCTATAATTTATATACAACGAAAAACGTTGCGGGCGCATATAAGCTACAACATCAAAACTTTAGTGAACAAATAGTTATAAAAAATAATGCGTCCGTAACGTTTTTCGCTGTATATGAATTATAGGAATATTATTTTATACTTTTTAGGGCGCAATAAAACCGTTGTTTTAAAAAAAATGTATTTTTTATGATGGAGTGGGAAGTTTTTATAGATCAAGATGTATATAATCTTGAGACCGAAGATTATAGCTGATCCTTTAAAATTTGAGCAAACGGCTAAATTCTCTTATAATTCATTTTGGTGCTAGTCCTAGTCGCAGACTTTTAGGTCACAATGTATAACATAATTATACTTAATCAATTTGAAAGTGTCTTTAGTAATTTCATATCTATTTTCCGGCAAGACGACACTAACATATAAAACAATTATAATCATAAAATCATAAAATCAATGTTTTATAAGGTTTTAAATACATGAATAATAATGTATATTTGAAAAAAAAGAAAAAAAGACTATCCAGCATTCCCGCAAGGCAAAAAAATGAGAAAGCACGTCTTGGCACCGTAAGGCAAATTTGTACAAATAGAAACTAAATATTAGAGATCGGAATCGAACCCAAAATTGAATGTTCGAGTTCGGTTCGGTTCGACCGTCTTTGAGTTCGGGTTCGGTCATCTTTGGGTTCGATTCCCATCTCTACTAAATATATCATTAAATAGCTGAGAAGGAACGCTACATAATCAATAGATTTCGATATCAATTGAATGAGTTACATACATACAAACAAATAAAATTTTCAAATTGTATTCATAGAATAAAGATTTATGTAAAATAAATTATGAATCTAAAATGTATTGTTAACATCATCGGGAAGCCAGGAAGCTTCAAGAAAGCCATCAAGTCGAACGAAGTGTTTCATTCCGTTAGCTACCGGCGAGGTTGGGTTGGTTCCAACGGACGATTCAGGATAGTCCGGAGACAATAAATCAGAACTGTTAAACTTTTCTTTTTGATAAAGTAAATAATTTCCTGAATCGTTAGCGTTTAGTCTCAAGAAATTTTCTTCCAGATGATCGCAATTTGAACCGGTTTGCAGAACTTGTTGTTGTTGCTGTTCTGGAGAGTTGTTGGAAATAATTGCGTTATTGATTGATGGTGGTGAAGAATGGTCAGCATCGACACTGCTCAGAGGAAGGTTCAGATCCCCTGCGCTTTTCGATCCTTCTCGATACGAGAACCAGTCTTCTGACTCCCCCCTCAACCTGGTAGCCATCTCGTAGGTACCCTTCCAGGGTTTGTGTTGCGGTTTTTCGCTGCCCGGTGATAATCCTGCAGCACCACCACAGTCGTGATGACTGTACCACTGTGCCGTAGAACCTTCGGTGTTACGTTTGTGGTAATTGTCTGCGTCAGGTGATATGATCCTCGCATTTCCTTTCGGCTTCGAATCGGGCTCTGACAGATCGTTTCGGTAGGGTCGAGAAAGAGGTTTTTGCGGACTCACAGAAAATATCGTTGCGAATGATTTCGATTCGTCGTTTAACAGCCAAGGTATGGAACTAGAAAATTCGTTGCTTCTGACAAATGATAAGATTGTTTTTCAATACAAAAAAAGTTTCCACAAAATAAATCATATTTATTTGAAATAAAACGAATAATAAAAAGGTTTTGAATATTTAAATGATTGTCCTGATTTTTAAGTAGTATAACTACCGTTTTGGAAGTAGATGCATATATAGAGAGCTCAAACAAATTAAACACAAATTGGTGGACAAATTACAGTAGAGCATACAATGTTTCATATAATTACAGTAGAACATGCATACATTTGTATACAATTACAGAACATACACATTTGTATACAATTACAGAACATACACATTTGTTTACAATTACAGAACATACACATTTGTATACAATTACAGAACATACACATTTGTTTACAATTACAGAACATACACATTTGTATACAATTACAGAACATACACATTTGTATACAATTACAGAACATACACATTTGTATACAATTACAGAACATACACATTGGTATACAATTACAGAACATACACATTTGTATGCAATTACAGAACACAAACATTATTTGTATACAATTACAAAACACACACATTTGTATACAATTACAGAACACACACATTTGTATACAAATACAGAGCATACACCACATTCGTATAAAACCACAGCAAGACATACTTTCTCATGTTTTCGTCACCAGGAACGCCGATGCGATTCTTTGCTTCCAGTAGCGACGGCGTCGAATTTGACGACGACGAAGGACGACCGTTGCGACAGTTAGCTTTAACAGCCAACAACACGTCGTGATCGTGTCGGAACCAGTCGCTAGTGTTGGCACCCTCGAGACGAGCTTTTGCTTCTCTGCAGTCACTTCGACGCGACTTGGGACGATTTTTACTGGGGGGTAACGGATCGGGTACTTCAGGTCCGTGCTTGTACCACGTGTCTTGGTTGTGGGCTTCTAGTTTTTCCTGGTTTTTTCTTGATTCTGCAGTGCTGTGATGTTTGACTGTTTGTTGGAAGAAAACGTTGTTTATTTGTTAATATCGACAGAAATACATAGTAATTAATAGCGTGGAAGTTAAAAACTAATAGAAAATAAATGAGTACGCCGTTCAAAATGATGTTATCTGTGACAAGGGGCAGTGCGACAGTGATTGGTGATGCTTAACTATAGCTGTGAGATAACATTTTTAGAAAAGAAATATTTTGAACTCTGACCTTGAACAATCTCTCCGTTTACAGCATCTCCGTTGAAAAGACGAGCGCTTGTCGGTCGAGAGCTGCGGTGCTGGTCGTTGGTGTAGCGTCCAGCCGAAGGAAATCTTCCCGAACGCTGTTGGGAGACACCGCCGCTAGAAGGAGCAGCAGAGGTGGTACCAACAGAATGACCGAACCAGTCACTCTCACGGCGGTTTTTCAAGGCGTTTTGTCGGCACTCTTCGCTGACGTAGGTTCTCTCCGAGCGCGGCGTTTCTGGCGCAGTCAGGAACGGTGTGACTGGCATGCTTTTTGGACGATAATGTTAACAGACTGTAGTTGGATGGCTATAAAATATTCCCAAACTTTGAATTTGCGCTCTCGATCTGATAATGCTTTGGCTGAATAGTATCTTTTTCACTGTAAACTCGACTAAGTGTCTCAGAGAGATGCTTCTGAAAATGACAGTCTGAAAGTAAGTAAATGAATTCACTAACAAAATCAACAAAAGTTTAAGCACTGTATTAAAAAGTTCAAATATCAACTAAAAACTTTAGAAATCGCCACAAAGTGGCTTCTTAAGCAAAGCGACTAAGTAGCTCAACTTCATTTATCTTAATTAACTCATTAAAATGTTTTGGATGTCTCCATCTATTCCCCCCCCTCTCTCTCTCTCTCTCTCTCTCTTTCTCTCTCTATCTCTCCTTATGTATGCGTGCGTGTGAATAGCGAATATAATTGGCTTAAAAAGACAATTTTATGCTTGCTTGAGTGACTATAAATGAATGAAAGATACTGAAGAAACAAAAATTAACTAAAAAATATCTAAAAACTTGTTGATTGTAAATATTTAGATAAGTTTTAAGTAATTAAAGAGTAGAAACAAATTCTTTATCGCGTGGGATATGGGTCGGGTGGCGTCGATCCCTCATGCCCCCATCTAAATTTTCATGTTAATGCATAGTCATCTACCCCGTCCATTTTACACCATCCCGTCTTGTAAAAAAAAGTTACTATATAGCTACTTTCTTGCTTTGACGGGGCGGCTTGGATAATGACTATGGATGGAGTAAGTTATGTCTCATATGGTGACTATATGGGACATTCCTAGTGATATATTTAGATTATTTAGACGACAAGGCGACAGATTGTCAAGGCGTTAATTAAATCTTTTTAAAGCTTTCAACCGTTTATTTATTTATTCGTTCGTTCGTTCGTTCGTTCGTTTTCTTTCCATTTAAGGCACCTGAGCCATTATTTTTGTAGTCTTCCATCATATCGGATTTTTTTATTTTTTGGTAAATATTTCTACACAAACCGTGATTCACACACCGTATTGCTAAAACTACTACTTTAATATCTTACTCACCTACTAAAAGAGATAAGGCTTCATGCAGTAGCAGTTAATAATAATGATGATAATAATAACACTATTTATATAACTATTATGTAATTAAAACCCTCTTATTTAATTAAAAACTATTATTTAATTAAAACTTATTTAATTAAAAACTTATTTAATTAAAAAACTATTATTTAATTAAAAAAACTATTATTTAATTAAATAACTTTTTTCAAATCACTATTTATGAGATCTAATGAATTACTTAATTGTATTTCAATATGCTTATTGATATTTTATGGTCATGTGACCTGCCTTATATGGTCATAAGGAAATCTACGAGCCATTAATTGACCATTAGCCCTAAGCCATTTTCAACTCTTTTACTGAATTCGGTCAATTTTTCTATTATTAGGAATTGCAGCTTTTATTTAGAGTCTTTAATAAAACAATTCATAATTTTAAATTAATTTTTAAGTCAAAAAAACTAAAGAAGCCAACTATTTGCCGGAAAAATTCCATTGTCTTTTAATTGCTATGCAGACAGAAATCAGGAAAGAGAAGAATATAATATAAAAATAAGAAGTAAAGAAAGAAGAAAAAATGATGATAAAGAAGAAAATAAAAAAATAAATAGGAAAAGAATGCATGAAAAACAGAAAAATAAGTAAAAGATAAATATAATAATTACAAAAAATTTCCACTAAAATTGACCGAACTGACCAACTACAATTCTACAAACTACATAAAATTCTATATTAATTTTTACGCATAAGACTCCGTATTCCATATGACCCCCACTCTTTTGTTTTGTATAAACGCACCCCTTCAACTTCAACATTCAAAACAATCACCTATGCGCACTAAAATTGTTAAGAACTCTCGAACGATTATTACCTATGAACCAGAGATGTTGCGAGTACTTATGGTCCGAGTACGAGTACGAGTACGAGTACCATGAGTATCAAGTTATCGAGTACGAGTACGAGTACGAGTACTGAGGTCTCGAGTACAAGTACGAGTACGAGTACAAGATATTTTTAGCGAGTACTTTTCGAGTACTTTTTAAAGTCAACAAAATAATAGTTTATTCTACATCAAAAAACTATTACAATTCAGAAAAATTAGCGACGACAGATTAGAGTCCGACACCATATGGGGTCTTAAAATTATTCCGCCGTGGCTGAACACAGTGAACACACGTTCTACTGGTGAACTTGATGCTGGAATACTTAAGGCACGAAGTGCTGGGTGATACAGTTTATCAAGGTCACTGGAATGATTCTGCCAAAACGTTAGTGCATCATCCACATCACCAGTGATCCTCATCTCAATATATCTGGTCAACTGTGCATCGACATTAAAGCAGGTGTCATCTAACGCCGATGAATACTTGTGAAACAACTTTGACTTTTTGGCTGGTGGGGGTGAGCCAGATAAACGGTACGAGTACGAGTACCAAGTACTACATCTCTGTATATTAGATTTCAGCAAGTATAAACGAAATATTAACCCAAACAATTGTTTAGTAAACAAGCAAACTTTTTTTAGAGAAGGTGTCGCATATGCGAGTACGAGTACGAGTACTGAGTGGAATAACGAGTACGAGTACGAGTACCAAGGTTCCGAGTACAAGTACGAGTACGAGTACTTGAAAACGGTACTCGAGTTGTACTCGAGTACGAGTACGAGTACCAAGTACTACATCTCTGCTATGAACACGATAATGATAATCGTTCCATCAGACGTTGTGTGTTTTCGATCTTTAACATTGATTGTTTATAGTATTTATCATTATCATAATCGCATATCATTAACATAAAATCCACCATTATCATAATAGCATTTCATTATCATAATCACAAATAGTCATCATAATCGCATATCATTATCATAATCACAAATAGTCATCATAATCGCATATCATTATCATAATCGCAAATTCATTATCACGAACACACAAAGCCATTCATTGTTTTCAGTTCTTTAACCATACGGAGTGACTGATTTTTTGTCAATAGAAAGTCGAGGAAGCCGGTGGAGGCTATGCACCGAACCAAGGGAATGGTGGGGGGGCTGGACTGGTTTCAGAGACGTCATTTCAGCAAAACCTGGAAGGGGTGCATTTTGTTTTCGGAACCTACCAATTTTTTCCAAAAATTTTCGAGACCACCGTTCTAGGGGGCCTGTCCGTCCGTACAAAAGGCCCACTCAAACCTCACAACCTTCTACTTTACACTTCTTAAGGGAAACTGAGAGGCTACGTGGGAGAAAAGTAAGTGAGAGAGAAGTAGAAGATCAAATATGGTTTTCTAGATTAGTCTAAACTAGAAGAATAGTTAAGCTAATTTCTTAAACCAATTTTAAGTGCAATCACACACCCACATACATACATACATACATACATACATACATACATACATACATACATACATACATACATACATACATACATACATACATACATACATACATACATACATACATACATACATACATACATACATACATACATACATACATACATACATACATACATACATACATACATACATACATACATACATACATACATACATACATACATACATACATACATACATACATACATACATACATACATACATACATACATACATACATACATACATACATACATACATACATACATACATACATACATACATACATACATACATACATACATACATACATACATACATACATACATACATACATACATACATACATACATACAGAAAAATACACACTAGAGTACTGCACGGGCCGATTCATTAACGTAAATTCCATGTCCGATCCAAGCTAATTTGGGTCTGTTTCTATCGGCTTCAAATCCCTGTACTTAGTACAAAAATCTCGGTCTGTTTAAAATCCCTAAAAACCATAGTATCGAGTACGAGTACTTAAAAAAAGTACTCAAGTACGAGTATCAAGTACTACATCTCTGCTACTCAGTACTGAGTGGAAAACGAGTACGAGTACCAAGGATTCGAGTCGAGTCCGAGTACGAGTACTTGAAAAACGTACTCGAGTACAACTCGAGTACCAGTATCAAGTACTACATCTCTGCTAAAAACAGGGCTCGATCCGGGCTTAACAAACAAACACACATACATACTTATAGATTAACAGTTATGCAAAACATTATATTAGGTAGTTAGTTCTTTTATTCAATAGTAAAATCATGTTTTGTAACTCACTAGAAATTAAAATAGCGTTTATTATTTAAAAGTATTAAAGTTGAGAAATTCTGATAATTCATAGGATATTGATATTCTAATCTTCTGGTGAGAACAGAATCGAACTATCAATCCTACGCAGTTACAGTCAAGCGCTCTAACAAATGAGCGATCAAAATGAGAAACACTTAGGATACTTATATAAAACTACTATCAAATTTTAATCAAGTTTTAGCGCAAAATTAAATAATTTTATTTTAAATTTTATTATAATTTTTAACGGTAATTTAAATAATTATTGACTAATTTAAATATAAAATCGGTTTAATTTTATGATATTTCAAGATTATGCGCTATAAAATCTTTGGTCGCACTTGCTTCTATTGACCGGTAATAACAAACGATATTTCCTTTTCACTATACCTTCGGAAGTCCGATCATGGTAGGTTAACATTCTAGTACTTTGTGTTTATTATTTCATTTTATTTTAAAACTAAATTAAGTTTTCATCAACGTATTTCATTTTTTATTTACTAATAATATCTACTGATGGATGTTCTAAAAATAAAACGTGTATAAAGCATGTTCTAAACATTTTATCGCTCAATCGGTAATCGAAAGTCAAATCGTAAACAAGAGAAATATCTTTAAATTTGTTTAGAAATTAATAAAATAAAGTTTTTCTTACATTAAAAGTTTTTAAAATATTTTTGACTTTTACACGGATAGACTAAGAAGCGAAGAAATAACGGCCGCTCCAAGCATGGACGTGGACACGTGAAGCCGGTGCGTTGCACGAACTGCGCCCGTTGCGTTCCCAAGGACAAGGCCATCGAAAAGAACATCATTAAGAACGTCGTCGATGCTGCTGCAGTCAGGGATCTCCAGGAGGCATCTGCCTATGATAGTAAGTCTCGAAAAAATTTCCGTATACAATTTTATCATATGGCTATGGTATATATATTAAACTATGATACAGGCATTTGCCGATGATTAGTCTGGCAAAACATCTTATTCCACATACAATTTTATTATGTGGCAATGGTATACATATAATAAACGATGTCTTTTTAATTCAAGGAAATTATAAACGGAAATTATTTTTTATTAACCAGGCTATGTAGTACCAAAGCTGTACATCCAGGTTCATTACTGTATCAGCTGCGCCATCCACAGCAAGATTGTCCGCTGTAGATCAAGAGAAGCCAGGAAGGACAGAACTCCACCCCCGAGGTTCCAAGCCAGAAAGGAAATCAAACCGAAGCTGGATGCATAACTGAATAACTAATTGCCTAGGAAATGAACCAAGATATTCTACTGGAGAAAAATCTTTAAGTTGAAATTGCTTAGGTATTTAAATAAAATATTTTCTACTGGAGAAAATCGTTTCTTGGTATTTGTATTTTGATTCTAAAACCATTTTCTAGCGTTATGTAGGTATAGATGTTGCACACTGTTTTGTGAAAATTCCATGTTCGTTTGACAGGCGAAATTTTAATGTATTGCTATTAATTCACTCTGAAAACGTTATCATTATTACGGCTATCCTATTTCTGGAGCATCATCAGTAGGCTTCTGCATTCTTTCTCCTGCTATAAACAGCTTTCACAAACGCTTCATAACGTTTATACAAATAAGCATGTATTGGATTGTGCGTTGAGGTGCATTTTCTTTCGCTTTTTCTGAAAGTATCGATTCATTAGCGGAAAAAATGGTTTCGGGTTCCATTTATTATTATCGATTTTAATTACATGTCTCTGGGAGAGTATTGATTGTTTTCTCAGATAACTGCTGTATAAGGTATATCATATGCGTTTTGATTGTAACCGAAGTCGATTATTCCAAATAGTAATTTATTTTCATGTTTATTTAGTGCGATACGTATTGTAAAGTGTTTTTCGGCCCAAGCACAGCTTAGCATAAAGAAAATACTCAAATTCGAATATAACAATTTATTTGATGAGTGAACGTACGCTAGTTTTTTACGTAGAAATCTAATTAACAGATGAATTGCACGCCTGAAAGAGTAATTTACCTTCAATTGAACCACCGGTTGATATAAATGTGTGTTGGTACTTGGTACCCACTTAAAACAAAATTTCCTTATAACAAGATCGGTTATAGCGAATAACGCATGCTATAACGAGAAATTTCGTTACAACTGATTTAGTTATAAGCGGGGTTCACTTTATAAACGATTCCTGTTGCTTTGTAAAAAAAACATTCATTTTGAGTTTCTTAAAGAGTTTCCGTACTTCACAACTCCCCGTAACCTTTCAAACGCCTTCTTTATCCTTGTAAACATGCCCTGTTCATTATGGTTGAGAATATTTATTAGAATTACAATCGAACCACCTCTGTAATCTCATGCATAAAAGTTCTGCCGTGCTAATAACCGACTCACGCTCGTTACTAAAAACGTCAATCTGGTTAATCTCACGCCGTGTTTGTCAACAGATTAGTGATTGGTATGTTATTATTTACTCGACGTGTTATTATTATTACTTTTATTATCGTTAGTATTATTATGGTATTTGTAGCTATTCAATTCAAATGGTATACTAATCGGAAATAAATTCAATCCGTGTTAGTAGCTATATAGTAAAATTAATAATATAGTCCCGACATTCTAGCAGCATAAATTATATTACTGTTTATCATGATAAATAATTTTACGCTCTTCATGGTTTTATTGGTTTTCCTGGCTTCGTGAAAACAACTTTTCATAATCTACCCATCAATTTGTTACAGAATGATGAATAAATAATGAGATTATTATGATAATCAATCCAGGCAAGAATACCTGCGACAAGACAGGTGCACGGAAAAAATAGTAAAGCTTGTCCGTGAAAGGTATTTCCTTCAAAACGAATCTTACACGGGATGGTAAATTTCACGATCTACAATTTCTGTGCAATCTTAATATATATGCTCTTAGAAAAAGTATGCAGTCACTGTTGCCTGTTGCATTATGCAAGTCTCTGGAAAAAATATGCACATGCAAATTTGCACATATTCGTCGAACCATGAAAATTCAGAATATGCAACTATCCGGTGCTCTATATGCAGCAATGAAATTTTTATTTCGAACTAGCGAAGATACCCGGCGTTGCCCGGGTTTTTTTTAGAGGTTTTTCTAATGTTTGTCTCTTTCTCTCCCGTTTCCTTTCCCACCTGCTTTCCCACTCCTGTTCGCTTTCCCGTTTTCGGTCGTTTTCCCGCTGCCGGTCGCTTTCCCGCTGCCGGTCGCTTTCCCGCTCCCGGTCACTTTCCCGCTCCCGCTATCGGTCGCTTTCCCGCTCCCGGTCGTTTTCCCGTTCCCGGTCGCTGTCCCGTTCCCGCTCACGTTTGCTCTCCCATTCCCGCTCACGCTTGCTTTTCCGTTCCCGCTCGCTGTCCGTTCCGGGTCGCTTTCCCGTTTCTATAATAGACAAACTAACCCACAAACATTCATATATATATATATATATATATATATATATATATATATATATATATATATATATATATATATATATATATATATATATATATATATATATATATATATATATATATATATATATATATATATATATATATATATTGCGAATAAACTGTGGAATCAATAGCTTTTCGTTTAGGTGGCATAATTAATTCGATAGAAAGATTTGAAATTTGAAATTATATTTTTTCAGCCAATTTTCAATATATGACGATGTTTTAAAGGAAATAGTTTTGTACTTTATAGATATAATAGCGGAGATACCCGGCGTTGCCCGGGTTTTTTAGAGGTTTTTCTAATGTTTGTCTCTTTCTCTCCAGTTTCCTTTCCCACTTGCTTTCCCACTCCTGCTCGCTCTCCCGTTTTCGGTCGTTTTCCCGCTGCCGGTCGCTTTCCCGCTGCCGGTCGCTTTCCCGCTCCCGGTTGCTTTCCCGCTCCCGTCGTTTTCCCGGTCGCTGTCCCGTTCCCGCTCACGTTTGCTCTCCCATTCCCGCTCACGCTTGCTTTTCCGTTCCCGCTCGCTGTCCGTTCCGGGTCGCTTTCCCGTTTCTATAATAGACAAACTAACCCACAAACATTCATATATATATATAGTCTTAGCAAATCTATTTTACGTTTTATAGGCTAAAAGATGTTGTGAAAGAATGGAAAAGAGAAAATGAGCGTGAACGGGAACGGGAACGGGAGAGCAACCGTGACCGGGAATGGGAGAGCAAGCGTGACCGGGAACGGGAGAGCAAGCGTGAGCGGGAACGGGAAAGCGACCGGGAACGGGAAAGCGACCGGGAACGGGAAAGCGACCGGGAACGCGGAAAGCGACTGTAAGCGGGAGAGCAAGCTTGGAAGGAAACGCGAGCAAGAGAGAAAATCGATAACAAAACTTCTGAAAACCCTGAGCAACGCCGGGTAACCCCGCTAGTAATTTATAAAGAAAAGTGTAAGGCTAGGTAAAACCTGGTGAATATTTTAAAAATTAAAAACTTGGCGAATATTTTAAAAATTAAAAATCCTAGAAAATCTTTCCAAGGATATTTATAAAAAATTTTGTGACGGATTTCAAAATTTTTTTCTCTGTATTTGATTCCCCTTGACTCTCAAGGTTGTGTGAAAATTTCATTACGATCGGATGAATGGTGTAGCAATGCATAAAGGACATATATACATATATATATATACATATATACATACAAACATTCATTTTTATATATATATATAGATATCTGATCGCAGCGGTGGAGCGCATCAACAACAATAGTATCATACTGTGATTCATTAAGTATGGTATATATATCATCTCATGATGAAAACAACCTCAATATGCCTACTCTATATTTTTAGGTAAAGTTAAAGTCCTGAAGAGGGGAAATCCTCGGAGAAGAACAAAAATGTTCGCTTCTCGTGCCTGACCGTTCTTCGGGAACATGCTACTATATCGGCCAGATACAGAATTAAGAAATTCTGTTCCGTGCAAAAGTGTCCGTTGCTCGTTGCAGCCGCTCTTGAGGACTTTTATACTGAATATCGCAGTGAGTTCCGTTTCAGAAGTAGGACTCACTTCGCGAACAGCCTTCTAGCCAATCAATTGAATGATCTCTTGAAAGATAAGACTCATTGAAATTTTGGAAAAAATGGATGAATAAATGAATTTCTGACATTTACTGGCTGGTGGCTGGTAAAACACCATCAGTGAATTTCAGTTCAATGTAATTTTATTGAGAGCCTTCTCCATAACGGAGTTGTCTAGGCGATGTCTTAAATTCCGTGTGTGTGTGTGTGTGTGTTTGTATATGTAGCTCTCTCTCTCTCTCTCTCTCTCTCTCTCTCTCTCTCTCTCTCTCTCTCTCTCTCTCTCTCTCTCTCTCTCTCTCTCTCTCTCTCGCTCTCTTTCTCTCTCTCTCGCTCGTTCTATTTTCTGCGTCATATTTTGTTTTTATACATATTCTTCTGTATATAGGTATAGTTCTTGAATTGGTGGTAACGGTAACCCTCTCATGTAAACAAAATCTTTATATAAATTAAAAATAAAGTAGTATAGATGAGAACAAGTAATGGCTGAGGGTTTTTATCCAAAGCTGAATTAAGAATTCTAAGAGGCAGATAGGAGAGAGATAGAAAGAGGAGAGAGAGAGAAAGAGAGAGATAGAGAGAAACGAGAGAAAGCGAAAAAGTATTTCATTATTTCGTATAATTATTTTCCCATTATATATCTATTGTACTTTATTTAACCAGTTTTCACAGTAAACATCAGTCCTCCTAAGCTGAATTTTTATAGCAACTGAACTAATATTGATAACAATAACTAACTAAATGATATGTAAAATTGTAAAATGATAATTATGATTTAACCATAAATTTAAATAAATATAATATATACAAGTCCAAAAAATAAAATATAAAGATCTCAATGATATGACTTTCATTTTTTGTTAAAATCAGGGGCGCCCATCACCTCTGGCTGCTGGAAGCAGCCCCTCCCACCTGGGGGCCAGGGGGAAATTTTTTTCTCCAGGGGAGGGAGAATTTTCCCCTTAGCTTTTGCTTCCTCACCCCCTCTGTGGGCGCCCCTGGTTAAAATATATTTATAAATGAAGCACAGATTCGGACTAAACAATTCAAATAAGTTGAACACTTAATTCAAGAATTTTGACCAAAATAAAATAAAATTTAAATGATGTTAATTGAAACTTACTTCGGCCAATTAAACTAAATGTACGAATCTCCTCTCAACCCTGTCCTTCTTGGATACAAACAGCGACACAAACAGTGATATAAATTAATTTATGCTTCCCTATTCGGTTCCTTTCAAACCGTTACAGACAAATTATTCGTGAACTTCAACAGCTACTATCGCTGTCGCGTCTACTACAAGTAACCACAACTTAGCTTATTACAACAATAACACTTTAACAACGCCTGTAACAATCGCTGGCTTTTTTTTACGACTTTTCGTTCGTGAGCTTACAACGAACTCTATTCTTTTCTCGTTTTAGGAGGGTCTTGTCAAGTGATCTGTGCTTGGCATACAATACATACGCTGTACGCGTTTATTGCATACATACATACATACATACATACATACATACATACATACATACATACATACATACATACATAGGTTTTTTTAGGTTTAGGTTTAATTTGTTTATTGGGATGATGATAAGCAAAAAAAACAGATCACAAGAAAAAGTACAACAAAATAAACATCACCCAAAAGGAGTCTCCCAAGGGAATTACTTCCCATCTAGGGGATATCCTTATAGTAAATAATAAAAATGAGAATAAACCACAAACAAACAGAAAACACAAAATCAATCTCATTGAAAGAAAAAAAATAATATACAAGTCTTCAGATTTCATTTCAAGAGTAATATAGATTTAGATTAAGGCTATTCGAGTTGAAAGACAAGCAGAGAAATCAAATCATCAATGAACCAAGAGTTGAGAAATAGGTATATAATAATAAGAAAAGTTAAGAATATAGAATTAAGGTAAGAAACAAACAAGCTGAGAAAGAGACATGTGATCAATTTGAAAGTAAAATATAAGATTTCAAACATTTTTTAAACAGTGTTATTGATTTACTTGATTTTAAATGAACTGGAAGGGAGTTATACAACCGAGGTCCCCGACAGCAAATAGAAAAACTTTTGAAAGTAGTACCACAAAAATCAGATCTATAGTTGATTGATGATCGCAAAGTAAATGTATGGATCTCCGAAGTTTTCTTGAACATATGAATGAACACATTAGGTAATTCTCCACTATTATATTTGAACATAAAAAGGCAAATTTGAAATTTATTTAATTGATGTATGTTTAGAAGATTATTCACAAAAAATGTCGGCCCAGTTGGAGCTCGATATGGCAAATGAAAAATGATGCGAACTGCTTTCTTTTGAAGAATGTGTAGTCTTCTTAATCTTGTTGGATAGTTAGCTGCCCAAACTATATTGCAGTATGTAAAATAGGGGTAAATCAATGAATAATACAGTAATTTTAATATTTTTTTGTCAACAAATCCACTAATTTTGTAAATGACACCTATGTTTTTGGAAATTTTCGATTCAATAAAAGAGATATGCTTGGACCAGTCCAAATGTTCATCTATTATAACACCCAAGAATTTAATGGTACACATCTGATAGGATAACCGTTTATATTAAGAATGTTATCACAATAAGAAGCTTTATGCCTAGTACGAAAAAGAATATAATTAGTTTTATCGATGTTTAATGATAGTTTATTAGTTCGGAACCATTCATCAATACTCACGAGTTCATTATTCATAATTGAGATTAAGTCACTCAAGCAATTACCTGAAGCAAAAATACTCGTGTCATCAGCAAATAATAAAAATTCAACTAATGAAGAAGCCTTCAGTAGATCATTAATGTAAATGATGAAAAGCAAGGGCCCCAAAATTGAACCTTGAGGTACACCACATAAAATATCCCGAGAGAATGATCTTGAACCATTAAATTCAACTAACTGTTTTCTGTTTAGTAAATAATCCTTAAGCCAGTCTAACACACAACCTCGAAAACCATAAAAAGACAACTTATCAATTAACAGATTTTGATCAACAGTGTCGAAAGCTTTGGCTAAATCAAGAAATATACCAATAGTATATTCACCATGTTCAACTGCCTCTGTAATTCTCGAGTATAACAAAATCAATGGCATAAAAGTTGAGTGACCCTTTCGAAAACCAAACTGTCTGTTATTAAGTAAAGAAAATTTCATCAGAAAGTTGTATATTCTAGAGAACATAGCTCTCTCAAACAATTTAGAGAAGTATGGCAGTATAGATATTGGTCTGTAGTTGGTGACTTTGTCAACATCTCCTGATTTATGTAAAGGAATAATTTTTGCCACCTTCAGTTCTTTAGGGAATATGCCGGTTGCAAATGAGCAATTTATGATAGAGGCCAGAGGAGA
This sequence comes from Erpobdella octoculata, assembly GCA_963978895.1. NCBI lineage: Eukaryota > Metazoa > Annelida > Clitellata > Hirudinida > Erpobdellidae > Erpobdella > Erpobdella octoculata. The sequence continues at coordinate 31,086,486 of OZ022239.1, forward strand.
AGCGATTTGATGGATGAATTCACTTGCGAAGGAGGGATCAATTTTATCAAGTCCACTACTGTGGGACGTGTTTAACCCTTTTGATATGCTCAAAATACATACATACATACATACATACATACATACATACATACATACATACATACATACATACATACATACATACATACATACATACATACATACAAACATACATACATACACACACATACACACACATACACACACATACACACACATACACACACATACACACACATACACACACATACACACACATACACACATACACACATACACACATACACACATACACACATACACACATACACACATACACACATACACATACATACATACATACATACATACATACATACATACATACATACATACATACATACATACATACATACATACATACATACATACATACATACATACATACATACATACATACATACATACATACATACATACATACATACATACATACATACATACATACATACATACATACATACATACATACATACATACATACATACATACATACATACATACATACATACATACATACATACATACATACATACATACACACACACACACACATACATACATACATACATACATACATACATACATACATACATACATACATACATACATACATAGATACATACATACACACATACATACATACATACATACATACATACATACATACATACATACATACATACATACATACATACATACATACATACATACATACATACATACATACATACACGTGCGTATCTTATAGGTATATATATACCTCCCATTCTGTAATTAGGAGTATATTTGCTCATGCGTATGGTGCATTTGCGGAATAATCATGAGTTTAACTATTCGAATACCCATTAATACCTGTTTACCTGTAGTGTACTAACCAACGAGTAATTTCGTGGTTAACCATAATAATGAGAGATAATGCACCTGCATGCCAGAGGCAACTCGACGACCTAGTTCGTGCTCGCTCAGAATCGTTTGACTGGCTCACCGCTAGAACACCTGAATAGTTTTAAGTTAAAGTCTGGGAGTTTTTGAGGGTCACACATTTTTTAAACTGTTATAAATTTAAGGTTTTTAATGTCACAGGTGAAATAGACCTTGAAAACGTACAAGCTGAAAGTGACTGAAAACACCGCTGCCAAATTTTCGTCCCTGATCATTGCTCCACTGACGCAGTAGCGAGAGTTTTCAGTCTAATCGCTAGTGAGTCAGAATCTGCAGTTTTCACAATGTACTACCTAAATTTACCAAGTCTTACTCATTAAGATTTTCAAACGATTTACAAAACATTTATGAAGAGAAGCTGCAGTGAACTACTTTAGTTATTATCATGTTTATAATTTTTCACTCAACACTGAAATGAGATTAAAAACTTACTTTTTTTTTTTTTTATTTGGTTATAATCATTCACGTGCTTTAATAATCATGGGCGTGTTGTAATATATTCTGAAAAAAGGATGTTTGATGATATTATCAAGCTGAGAGGTGTTTTAATGAACAAAAGAGAGAGAGAAAGGGTATAACTGAGAAAGAGTAAAGGAAGGAGAAAGAAACAGAGAAAGAGGGATAGACAAAGAAGAGAAAGAAAGAGAGAGAGAGAGAGAGAGAGAGAGAGAGAGAGAGAGAGAGAGAGAGAGAGAGAGAGAGAGAGAGATAAAGAGAGAGAGAGAGATAAAGAGAGAGAGAGAGATAAAGAGAGTAACGGAGAAAAACAATTTAAATGCGGCTGTGTAGCTTAAACAAATATGGAAAGACTGCAAATGTTCGAGTAATTAAATAAGCAGAAGTCAATGGGAGGAGAAGGTGTGGTGTGGTCGTATCTCTGAATAGCTGTGAACCGTATAAGGTTATACAGAACAGGTCAAGATACGGGGGGGGTGTAAAATAATAGTATGGGCCATGGGATGTCTCAGTTATGAATATACTGAAGATAAATATTTTATGTGAGTTATTAGGATCGGTGGGTAAAAATTGGAGTTGCAGTATATAGTTAAGTGGTGTTTGGGAAATGGGTGTTGAAAAGAGATAAACAAGTGGGCGGTATTGTAGGTACTTTGCATGCGCATCATGAAGAAAGTAGAAAAGAGATAAAGTAAATGGATAGATAAGTTTGTAGGCGTGGAGTGAAAGTGGAAGAATGCAACAGGTTAAAAATATTTGGAAATAAACTGGGACGGGCAGAAAGAAAGGAAGAGAGCGAGGAGAGTGATGTGAGTTAATGAGTGAATGGACGGGCGTTGAATGGAAAAGTGCATGTTCGTTCTGGTATTTGAACAATTGGAACATCAAAAATCAACAGGCTATTTAAACTATGTATGCATTGATTTTTTGTACAACGATAGTGATAGTGTATAGAGTAATACAGAGGTAGTACAGAGGTAGTACAGAAGTAATACAGAGGTAGTACAGAAGTAGTACAGAGGTTAGTTTGAGATTCGACATTTTCAAAAAACAACCCACCCATCATACATTGTCTCCATTGAAGTTATACAATAAAAACACATGTCAAACTTCGGATATAACTAATTTTATAGCTATACAATTTTGTGAAAGATCGCAACTTGTAGTTAAACGTGATAGTTACATCCTTTTCCGGATATCATTATCATACAGCAATGGTGGTTAAATGTTCCTGAATGCTTGGAAGTAGATGATGAATATGCATGTAATCAATATATATATATATATATATATATATATATATATATATATATATATATATATATATATATATATATATATATATATATATATATATATATATATATATATATATATATATATATATATATATAATATATATACAATAGCAACAACAGTAAAATAAAAATAAAAATAGTAGCCAAATTAAGCACCAGCCTCAACAACAATATTAGCTAGAGCAACAACGTTAGCGCGGCGCTGTTTATGACATTCCCATGAACATCCGAACATTCGATGAACATCAGGTCACAATAGTTGACACGTTTGTCATATTGAAAACAATTTGTGTGTTTTGGAAAGGCTACTGTGCCTTTGAGCAATGCCTTGGTAAAGGCGTGTGCTAAATCTCAGTGAACAAAATGTAATGTCTAGAGGCGCTGGTGGCAGAGCGGTAGAGCGCTCGCCTGTCGATCATTAGGTCGGCAGTTCAAGCCTCACCGGCGTCACCAGCGTAACTCCCTTAAGCAAGGAGTTCACTCGCATTGCTAAAGGGGTAGGCGCCTATAAATGGCTGCCTCTGCAAAGAACCCTTCAGTGGCTTTGAAGTCCTTTAGGATTTACGCCACTCTAAATATTGTCAAAAAAAAAAAAAAAAAAAAAATGTTTGAGGAGTTTTGTTCATTTCGTCCAAATTTATGGAAATTTGCTTGGTTTGAATTTATCAAGTTGTGGCAAAAATTACATAAAATAAGCTGTTTATTTTGTGTGTACTAAAAACTCAATCATTATACACTGTAGACTCGTGCTCTAATCTTTCCCCCGTAATAGATTGGTGACAGAGCGTCCATGCCCCCTCCCCTACCCTATATTCAAGAGTCTTAACGTAAAATAGCCTCTTCTTTCCATCACTTCTCGGATAGATGGAGTGAATTGAAGTGGATGTTTTAGAGATGACTCATATTCTAGAGACAAAAAGAACATTAATGCATGATGCAGTGCAGACGCCTAACAACAATCAATAACGAGGGCTTTTTCCCATCTGTCCAAAGCCGTATGTGGACACGCCTAGCTAGATGCGAATTCGTTTTCTTGGAGGATAGAGTAAATACTAGGAATGTCACGGGTAATTTTTGGACTTTTTGGGTTCTGGTTCGGGTCGGGTACCCGTGACATCCATATTAAATGCAGTAAAAGAAAAAAAAACATTGTTGGCCATCATAGCTAATAAGTTATAAAAAAATCGAAAAATTCTTTAAAACAGGATTCTCCAGGGTTTTTATGGTCGTTCTCTGCAACGTATAGCAGGGACGGATCCAGGGGGTGGAGGATGCATTTTCCTTACCAGAGTCAAAATAAGAAAAAATTGATAGAATACACGGTTTTTGAAAAATGACCGAAGTAAAAATTAAAGTTGTTGAATCAAGTTTGTATCAAGTATCAAGTTTGTTGTGTGGAAACGCCCATGTAGAGCCTCTATACCTCCTTTGTGGGCCATGGTACACTCGTCCCATACTATTAATACTGTTTTTTTGAGTACTTGGCCCATATTGCTTTGTCTTGATATATTACATACAGGTGTTTCTGTGTGGTTCAGGTTGAGAGGCAACTTGAAGGCAGAATGAGCCGTCTTCCCACCATCAAGCAGAGTTGCAGCAATGCCAGAGGACGCAACTGCGATGGCAATTTTTTTCTCACTTATGTTGGCTAATAACAAATTTATCAAAAATGTTTTTCCCGTGCCACCAGGAGCGTCTAGAAAAAAGAGTTGTCCAGATTCTGAAATAATGCTGTTTGTGATTTCTTCATAAACATTATGTTGCTCTTCGTTCAGCTTTGGGACATTCACAGCCACCATTTTAGAGAGCTGGGCTACATCGAAAGAAATTTCCCTGTGACGTTCCTTATTGTTTGTTATGTGCTCCGGCTTGCGATATGGTGTAGGAAGACCGTAGTGTTTTAGACAGTTGCCAGACATTGAACACACCAAATCTTCAAGTAAGGCCAAACATTTGTTGTACACAATGTCCATAACCTGCTCATAATGCCCGATAGCGTTGCCTGGGGTTTTTAGAAGTTTTTCTAATGTTTGTCTCTCTCGCTCAGGTTTCCTTCCCCGCTTGCTTTCCCGCTCCCGTTTGCTTTCCCGCTCTCGGCCGCTTTCCCGCTTCCGGTCGTTTTTCCGCTCCCGTTTGTTCTCTCGTTCCCGGTCGCTTTCCCGTTCCCCGAAACTAGATAACCAAAATTCAGTAAATAACGTATTCGCCGGATACCGACGCCTCGACGCTAACAAAAAATTTTCTATTTTCGCATTATTTTCTATTCAAGGGCTCTGATGATGGCTTTCGAGCCGAAACTGTGCAGTAAGCCCGTTATGAAAATCAATAAAGAATTTTATTCAAAAAACAAAGTCGTTGTTCGCAGATTGGAATCTTACGTTAAGAAAATAATAAGCAAAAAATGGGCAGTTATTTTCAATAGAGCTTGCATGAAAGAAAAATATATATATATATATATATATATATATATATATATATATATATATATATATATATATATATATATATATATATATATATATATATATATATATATATATATATATATATATATATATATATATATATATATATATATATATATATATATATATATATATACAGTGTTGGGTAAAATCATTTTTGAAATGATTTGAAATCAAAATCAAAATCGTCAAGAAAAATATGGTTTCAAATCAAAATCAAAATCATTAATTACAAAATGATTTCAAATCAAAATCACTTCTAAAAGTGATTTCAAATCATCAAATCAAAATCATTTTTTTTATAAATTATTATTACACGGTATGGTTTAATTTAACATAATTTTGTTTATAAAATTATGTTTTAACACGATTTGATCTAAAATCACTTAAACAATGAAATGTGACTAAAGTTTATTCATCTTCAAAAGCAACAATTTCTCAAATATTGAATCAGTCAAACTATTTCTTCTGTGAGTTTCAATTGAACCGGGGAACTGAACAGTCTTTCGACAGGAGCTGACGAAGGCAGTGTTGTATTATATCGTATGAACACTTTTTTAATCAATTCATAATGGCAAAAGTGCTGTCAACATCCGATAAATAGTTCTTCATTTTTATCTTAATTTTGTAGACATTGTTAGATGTACCGATGGTTTGTGAAGAACACTGGTCATCATAGTAGCCGTAGTTATTATCAATTTGTTCCAAGCTTTGACTTTTGAGTCCATCAGCAGTAGCTGACACAGATATGACGCTCATCCTTTAAATATTAAAATCAACAAAATTCAACTGCATTTGAGTTTTCGGCATATTAAGATAGCAACGTATTTGATTTAATAATTGTTCGGTAGGAAAGTACGGATTTACCGTATCTATCTATATATATAAAAATGAATGTTTGTATGTATGTATGTATGTATGTATGTATGTATGTATGTATGTATGTATGTATGTATGTATGTATGTATGTATGTATGTATGTATATATGTATGTATGTTATTTATGCATTGCTACACCATTCATCCGATCGCAATAAAATTTTCACACAACCTTGAAAGTCAAGGGGAATCAAATATAGAGAAAAAAATTTGAAATCCGTCACAAAATGAGCGGAGCGGGTGAGCGAGCGAGAACTATATATATATATATATATATATATATATATACATATATGTATATAAATACATATATATACATATATATATATATATATATACATATATATATATATGTATATATATGTACATATATATACATATATATATATACATATATATATCAACACCGCCTTGCATCATGCCATATATATATATATATATATATATATATATATATATATATATATATATATATATATATATATATATATATATATATATATATATATATATATATATATATATATATATATATATATATATATATATATATATATAAAAATGAATGTTTGTATATATGTATATATGTATGTTAATGTCCTTTATGCATTGCTACACCATTCATCCGATCGTAATGAAATTTTCACACAACCTTGAGAGTCAAGGGGAGTCAAATAAAAAAAAATTTGAAATCCGTCACAAAATGAGCGGAGCGGAGCGGGTGAGCGAGCGGGAACTATATATATATGTATGTGCGTATGTATGTGTGTATGTATGTATGTGTATGTTCATGTATGTGTGTCTGTGTGTGTGTTTATGTATGTACTAGCGGAGATACCCGGCGTTGCCCGGGTTTTTTAGAGGTTTTTCTAATGTTTGTCTCTTTCTCTCCCGTTTCCTTTCCCACCTGCTTTCCCACTCCCGTTCGCTTTCCCGTTTTCGGTCGTTTTCCCGCTCCCGGTCGCTTTCCCGCTCCCGGTCGCTTTCCCGCTCCCGGTCGCTTTCCCGCTCCCGGTCGCTTTACCACTCCCGGTCGCTTTCCCGCTCACGTTTGCTCTCCCATTCCCGCTCACGCTTGCTTTTCCGTTCCCGCTCGCTGTCCGTTCCGGGTCGCTTTCCCGTTTCTATAATAGACAAACTAACCCACAAACATTCATATATATATATATATATATATATATAGTCTTAGCAAATCTATTTTACGTTTTATAGGCTAACAGAAGTTATGAAAGAATGGAAAAGAAAAAATGAGCGTGAACGGGAGAGCAACCGTGACCGGGAATGGGAGAGCAAGCATGACCGGGAACGGGAGAGCAAGCGTGAGCGGGAACGGGAAAGCGACCGGGAACGGGAAAGCGACCGGGAACGGGAAAGCGACCGGGAACGGAAAAGCCACCGGGAACGAGAAAGCGACCGGGAACGGGAAAGTGACCGGGAACGGGAAAGCGACCGGGAACGCGGAAAGCGACCGGGAACGCGGAAAGCGACTGGAATCGGGAGAGCAAGCTTGGAAGGAAACGCGAGCAAAAGAGAAAATCGATAACAAAACTTCTGAGCGGGAAAGCGAACGGGAGCTGGAAAACGACCGAGAGCGGAAAAGCGACCGGGAACGCGACGAAAACGGGAAAGTGGAGAAGGAAACGGGAGCGAGTGAGACAAACATTAGAAAAACCTCTAAAAAACCCCGGGCAACGCCGGGTAACCCCGCTAGTATATATATATATATATATATATATATATATATATATATATATATATATATATATATATATATATATATATATATATATATATATATATATATATATATATATATATATCTATATATATATATAAATGAATGTTTGTATGTATGTCCTTTATGCATTGCTACACCATTCATCAGATCGTAATGAAATTTTCACACAACATTGAGAGTCAAAGGGAATCAAATATAGTAAAATAATTTGAAATCCGTCACAAATTGAGCGAAGCGGAGCGGGTGAGTGGGGTTTTTAGAGTTTTCTTCTCGTTTTTCTCTAGCTCCCGTTTAATTCCCCGTTTTCTCTCCCGCTCCCGGTCGCTTTCCCGTTTCCGCTTGCTCTCCCACTCCCGGTCGCTCTCCCGCTTCCAGTCACTTTCCCTATTCCGGTGGCTTTCCCGCCACATCTATCTCTTAATCATTTGTAATAACGCGCAATCGATCACATTATGCAAGACTGGGAAGTCCATTAGCAAGTAATGCCTGTTACGCAATTGTAAACAGTGCTTCGAAAACTTATGCAATGATCATGTATAGGCACTTTTGGCCCGGAAGGTTTTTTGGCCCCCTGAGTCGGGGGATCGGAGAAGGAGTCCAAACCTTCTTAACTTTTTCCCCTTCTTAACTTTCCAGGCCAAACGTTCTTATGTACGACCATCATAGGTAATTGCGTAATAAAATTCAAATTTTGTTTAATGATAAAAAACCTCTGAAAACCCCGAGCAACGCCGGGTAACCCCGCTAGTTATAGTATAATTATAGCACGTTACCTTCAAATGACGAAGAAAATTTGGATCCTGAAATTGACTTAGCGCAATTAACACATTTAGCTACCACTCTGTCACCTTCCCCGCTAGTTATTTAAAAAAAATTACCATCAGGTAAGGAAGGCAAATTACACATTCTTACGCAATTCAAATCGCAATCTATACTATCTGCCATGTTGTTAAAAACTATTTGTATAGGTTACCGCTCAAAGCGATTGTTGGCTTGGCATAGAAATAGCAGCATAGAAAAAATATGTTATGATTTTGATTTTCGAATATTAAAATAAAATCGAAAATCGTCAAAAAATGATTTCAAATCAAAATCATAATTAAACTTTGCAAAATGATTTCAAATCAAAAATCAAAAATCAATATTTTGATTTGAAATCGTGATTTGAAATCATTTGATTTCAAATCCGACCCAACACTGTATATATATATATATATATATATATATATATATATATATATATATATATATATATATATATATATATATATATATATATATATATATATATATATATATATATATATATATATTCTTTTATTACACGCCTGCTGACCACCGTTATACGACTATTTACGTAAGGGTAGACAGAATCAGTGAGTGACGTGGGCTACTATAATATAGAATATGACATAAGAAATTTACACCAAAATGTTGTTCCAGACTTAGAACTTACAGTTATTGCCGATGAATATGCTGATATTCAAATTTCTCACAATGACAATGCTAAATTAGCTAAACAAGTTCATTGGGATTTATGTCTTGGTGCAACGACAATAACTGAAAATGAATCTCAATTGGATCAAGATCAACCATCAGAATTGGTAGAAACATTAAGTCGTATTCTAGTTTGCAAACCACACTCTGCTGACTGTGAAAGACTTATCTCAGCTTATAATCGCTTGAAAACTTGTTTGAGAACATCACTTGACAAGGACACCATAAGTGACTACCTTTATGTACACGTCAACATGCCAGTTTTGTGCAACTTTGATCCACGCCCGGCTGTTTGGAAATGGATGAATGAAAAGGAAAGACGGGCGAAATTTACGCAAAAGGCATCAAAACAAGAATGGTTTAAAACTGTTTTTGATAAAAAACAAGAGACACTTCCAAAACAAAAAAAGATTGTAAAAGAAAGTTTTAATTAGTTAAGACTATTTTTAAATTGTACACTATCGCTGTATCGCACCTGATTTTATGATTGATAAGGGAGTTTTATTTTTTTAAGATTTTTAATTGGTTTAATATTGATACTGACAATATTCTATTACATTTTCATTATTAGCATACAATTGTTGTGTACTGTACTGAGCAACTAAAATAATAACTACCAATATAGAATTTATTATTCAAAACATTTCTGGAATAAATAATCACATTATTGTCTACAACAGGCTTTAAATCACACCTTTGATGCAGCATTTTTTCAAAATTTCCTTGGGGAGGGGCCTCACATAGACCCCCTCCCCCCGAATTAGCTCAGCGCTCCCCGCATCGACATTCGGAACTTCGTTCCTCAATCCGTGTAGTTCCAAATATTCCTTACAATAAGGCCTGCACGATTGACATTTTATTCATTTCCAATTAACAACAAATCTCTGTGCTAAGTGGATTAGAGCCAATCCAAGAAGTGATTTCATTCCATCTAAGCATTCCAGGCTTTCTTCCTTGCATTTTATTCCCAGCGACTTTGTTGAGAAACGAGATGCTAGGAATAAAAAGAGATCCTTAAATTTGATTAATAGACATCTGAAAGCTAATGCAGTGTCTTTAATTTCCACTGTCCTGAATATATTTTGGTTCCAACTAGCCGTAGTAGATCAACTTCTCTTGCAACTTCATCAAGTAGACATGAGCAACAACTGAGAGAGAACGATCGAGCAGTAAAATCATTCCTGGCCAATGATGATATTTCGGATTTAACATTATACCAGACTTATGTGATAGATTGAAGAAAAAAAATTCTCTGCCTTCTGGATTTACCATAACAATGAAAGAAGGAGTTTTACTTGTTTTTTCGTTAGACATTAATGATAACAACGTTCCAAAAATCAAGTCAGCAATCACGATAACAGCAGAATTAAAAGTCACTGCGAGCATCGAAGGCAAAGAAATTCCATATTTTCTGGATTTGAATTGAAAGACATTGACGAATTAATTCTGTCAGAAATATCATCATCTGAGTCACAGTATAACCCAATTGCTGAGACGATTGTTGGAACACTTGCGTGTTAAAAATTTCCAAATTCAAGCGACGCAAATTTCATTTATTACCTACATTGATGGCGCCATTGCTAGATCAGTGATCCGATCTACACGATGTGAAATGAAAACTGCCAATCATTGCTGATCAGCACTGATGATCTTGTAATGCCAGGAATTGACGGATCTTGGGATTATCGGTCAGCAACATTTCTAGAAGACATAAATCGTGGTGGGCTGTCCCGGCCAAGTGAATACACTTTTATGCTTACGTGAATTGCTGGCGAGTGTTCGAAGAAATACGGTCAAACTCAAACTGTTTAAATAAATTGCTGAGTGTTTCAAATCAACAGTTTCTGTTTGTAAATATTATTGAACAAATAACATGCAGAGAGTCAGCTGAAGAGTTGTTGGTGCCTGATAATTACTGCATGAAAGGCCATAACATGAAAACATTTCTAGTCTCCAGGTTCTTTAATTGTGTTGCTAAAAATATGGTAAAAGAAATCACCAACAAAGTCACTGAACACACAACCAAAAAAAGAAAAATAGATAAAGTTAGCAGCAAGGCTAAATAAAACTTGAACTTTTGAAAAATAACTATATATATATATATCATATTTTTAATTAATTAATTAATTAATTATAATGTTTTTATTTATTTATTTTTTATGCTTGCGTTTTTTCATAATAAAAGCTGTTCACACACACACACAGCCTTTCATTAACTGAGCGTATATGCTCTCTTATCATTTAATGATGTTTTGAATGGCCTCAAGTTGCCTAGGCTAGAGCCGGGCTAACTTTTCAGTCAGTATATCTAGAATTCCATGCCCTAACCATCATTTTATGAACACTTCCGTTTGGTCTCTGAAAGAGTAAAAATCTTTTGCTTTATTATTCCGCTAAAGCGACAACCGGCCATCTGAATAAATTAGCACATCCCTACTGTTGATTGTTGACCATGACTTCTTTCTTCTGCCAGTTTGCACCTTGTTTAGATAGAGATGGTTAGTATATGTTTTTATAAAGAACTATTTTATGCGTTGTTTCTATACACGTACATTAAAAATGCATTATTTTGCTTAAAGAGCTAGAGTTCAGTAATAGTTATTCCTTATTTACAGATTTTAAGTAAGCAACAGAGCTTTCATGGTCATGCGCTACGGCTATTTATTATCGCCACAGCTTGCTAAAACATAGCTAAATCGGCCAGTATTTTTAATAATGTGAAACTTTTTTTTAATTTCTATTAATATTAATAATTAAGCTTCAAATTTATTTGACAGACGAAGAAATGACGAAGTGAAGGAATAACGGTCGTTCAAAGCATGGACGTGGACACGTGAATCCAGTTCGTTGCACAAACTGTGCCCGCTGCGTTTCTAAGGACAAGGCTATTGAAAAGAACATTATCAGAAACATCGTTGATGCGGCAGCTCCGAGAGACTTGTCTGAAGCTTCAGGTTTTGAGCGTTAGTTACAAAATTAATGCATAACTATTTTAGAACTTTTCATTCCATTTCTTATGATTTTATGATTATTGAGGTAGAAAACATTTAATTGGTAGGTTAAAATTGTATATCAATCATTTTCAGAATACACCCTGCCGAAGTTAGACTGCCAGTTGCAGTACTGCGTCAGCTGTGCTATCCACGGCAGAATAGTCCACTGCAGGTCACGAGAGGCAAGAAGGGACCCAACAGCTCCACTAAGATTTCAAACTGCCAAAGCTAATGCTAATAAGCAATAAAAATAATTGTTTGGTGCCCAGGCGCGGCGCTGGGCGGGGGGGTCCAGGGGTCCGGACCCCCCCAGCTCCGACAGGTGTCACCCTTGGGATTTTTGCAAATCCAAAGACTTTTTTACTGGGGGGGGGGGGGGTACTTGAATCTAATTGGGTTAATCACTGTATTTTTAACTGGTTTGAGACTGAGTTTGACTATCTTCAGTTTGCAGTCTTTCTTTTCTTTCATTACTAAATTATTAAAGATACCAAAAAAATACTGCAGACTAAAAATAGTCCAAAAAATTTTTGAAAAAACTAGTAATAACAACAAATATTTTTCCATTTTTATTTGAACTTTGCTTTGCCATAACAAACCTAGATAAATTAGAGAAAAACAGGACTAAATTGTGATCTGCTAGTGTAAATACTTCAGTATTTATTTCTTACATAGTTCTATTTCAGTTTTTAAGAAAATGAGAAAAGGACTATAAACTATATATATATATATATATATATATATATATATATATATATATATATATATATATATATATATATATATATATATATATATATATATATATATATATATATATATATATATATATATATATATATATATATATATATATATATATATATATATATATATATATATATATATATATATATATATATATATATACTTCAACTGGTCCTTGGACATTTTGGACCCCCCCAGAACAAAATTCCTGGCGCCGCCCCTGTTGGTGCCGCATAATGCTCTTAGTCAAAACTATTGCTTGATTCAGACGTTATTATTTGGCTGGTTTCTCTAACGAATAAATGAATTTTTTTGTAATTGTGTTTTAATTAGTTATTGTTTTAGAACTTAAATTATATTTTTAAAACAACAAAAATGTGTGGTAAAAAAATGAGAACAGACGACAAAAACGCACCCGTGTTTTACGTTCCATCTCTCTGCGATCGACACTTCCTTTCGAAAACTAGCGTGCTTATTGGTACGAGACAATGGTGAGTTCGTGTTTAATTGCCGAACAATCAGCTTTTCAATTTATGAGATAATTATTTTGTGTGCGACTGAAATGTTGTGATTTGGTTTCATGGGGTAGGAGGTTTATCCGTGCATTAGCAAGCCGTGAATCGCTTGATTAATTTCAGGTTTTGTAAATTTGATCATTATCAGACTAAGAAGCGAAGGAATAATGGTCGCTCGAAGAAAGGACGAGGACACGTCAACCCAGTTCGTTGCACGAACTGCGCCAGATGCGTCCCCAAGGATAAAGCCATCAAGAAGTTCGTCATCAGAAACATTGTCGAAGCGGCAGCGCTAAGAGATTTGGGCGAAGCTTCCGTATATCAACGTTAGTGATGAAAATTATGTAAAAAATAAGGTAAAGGGTAATCATGGAGAATAGTTCCAGAAATTATTTTAGGTGTTTTTAATTATTTTTTTAATATAAAATTAATATAATTTGAAACAGAATAAAATTACCAATCGGATGATCCAAATAATTTATTGAAAATATAATTAAAGAAGAAGTTAATGACAGAAAACCGCCAGGTAGTAGGAAAAACTAGGTTCATAAACAGTAAACTAACTAAAGGCGAAGCGAAATGAAATGTCAAATAACTTAGTTGTCAAATAAATTTATTGTGCGAGTTTTTATAAAACAATTTAAAAAAAATTACTTATTTTTAAAAAAAAGTATGAATTAATTTGTGTGCCTTAATTGAAAACTATCGCGTTTAACATTCTATGAAGAACAGTTCGGACTTAAATAAACTTACATTTTTTTTGTAAATAATGTTATTTTGACTGCGTGAATACTATTTTTTGTATTACTCTTGCTAATAATTTTTTTTAAGCGCTGTAAATATTTCTTGCCTGCGCTATGAATAGTAATTTATGTTTGACTTCGCTATTCATAGTTTTTGTTGCTGTTTTCTTGCGCGTTTCGTGAGTTTTCCGAGAGAATTTTATTATCAAAAATTAATAAACTGCTTGGATCATTAAATTGGAGTTATTATTGTGATTACAAATATATAATTATTATTACGGAAAAATAATTAAAAACACCGAAAATAATTTCTGGAACTATTCTCCATGATTACCAGGTAAAGTTACACATTAGCGACAACCCCTTTTTTCTACTTAGAAAAATCCGAAAAAAATGTTTCAACACTTGCATAAGAACACATACATTTTTACTACGATTTAGCACAAAAAACAACGTCCGTCATAAATTCGTAAACTTTTAGAAACGAAAAATAGTATCCTCCGATGAATTATTTATATTGCAGATGTGAGTGACAAGGTATGCTGAGGATATATATGAATTAAAATAAAGAACTACGAAGTAATTTTAGTAAACGAAGTAAACTTAGCAAATAATTTAATAGAATTTAATTATTTTAAATACATAAAATTGTAAATCATGACGTTATTCTTTATTTGCTCCATTTCAATAAAAAGTTGTTATCACGGGAATCCTGAGATTGTATTATTCCACCGATTCTAAAAATAGCTTGCCGTTAATGTGAAACTTTACCTTGTTGCTCTCCTGCTACCTAGCAGTCGCTTTCCTGCTCTCGGTCGCTTTTGCGTTTTATTCCTAATAAGGTGCAATTATGTCCTTTTTATAGGGAAATGCATATATTCAAATATTTTCTAATATATATATATATATATATATATATATATATACATACATGCATACATACATACATCTATATATATAAAAATGAATATTTGTATGTATGTATGTATGTCTTTTATGCATTGCTACACCATTCATCCGATCGTAATGAAATTTTCACACAACCTTGAGAGTCAAGGGGAATCAAATATAGTGAAAATAAATATGAAATCCGTCACAAAATGAGCGGAGCGGAGTGGGTGAGTGAGCGGGAACTATATACATATATATATACACATACATATACATACATAAATGAGCGAAAACGGGAACGGGAAGCCATCTGAGAGCGGAAGATAGAGCGGGAAAGGGAAAGCGACCGAGAACGGAAAGCAACCGGGAGCTGGAAAACGACCGAGAGCGGGAAAGCGACCGGGAGTGGAAAATTGAACGGGAAAGCGGAGAAGGAAACGGGAGAGAGAGACAAATATTAGAAAAACCTCTAAAATCCCCGGGCAACTCCGGGTGCCCCCGCTAGTTTTATATATATATATATATATATATATATATGAGTGTCTTTTTGTTTGTCCTTTGTTTTTCCAAAGTAACTTTTTTAAATATTTAAAAAAATATTCTAAATAGACTACCCCCTATTCTCAGACCTACCAAATCTACACAAACAATTTCATTAAAATAGGTTCAGCTGTTTTGGAGGAGTGTGGAGAGTAGTGGAGTCAAACACTAACACAAGATTTATATATGTATATAAATATTATAAAATGATATATATATATATATATATATATACTAGTGGGGTTGCCCGGGGTTTTTAGAGGTTTTTCTAATGTTTGTCTCTCGCTCAGGTTTCCTTCCCCGCTTGCTTTCCCGTTCTTGGTCGCTTTCCCGCTTCCGGTCGTTTTTCCGCTCCTGTTTGCTCTCCCATTCCCGGTCGCCTTTCCGTTCCCGGTCGCTTTCCCGCTCACGCTTGCTCTCCCGTTCTCGCTCATGCTTGCTCTCCCATTCCCGTTCTTGCTCGCTCTCAATTTCTTTTTTTCATTCTTTCCTAACTTCTTTTAGCCCATAAAATGTAAAATAGATTTGCTAAAACTGGCTAAATCTTGCTTGAAGCCTTCAAACGATGTTACTGAAACTAAATTTGAATTTTATTACGCACCCCCGAAACTATTTAACTATTAAAAATAAATAACCAAGATTCAGTAAACAACGTATTCGGTTGAATTTTAATTGTAAATATGTATTAATATAAAATTATTAATAAATAAAATAACTAAATTTTCTAAATTTTTGACTATATATATATATATATAGTTCCCGCTCCGCTCATTTTGTGACGGGTTTCAATTTTTTTTCTCTATATTTGATTCCCCTTGACTCTCAAGGTTGTGTGAAAATTTCGTTACGTTCGGATGAATGGTGTAGCAATGCATAAAGGACATACATATATACATACAAACATTCATTTATATATATATTAGGGCTGTGCCGGTATATCGGCATGCCGGTTTTTGGCAATACCGGCAAATACCGGTTCCACTGGTATGAAGTGTGCTGGTATTGAACATTTAGCACATTACGCATAAAAGACAAAAAAGTTAAAGGCCTACAGCAGCAGTATGGGCAGTGCAATTTACCTGTATGTCCATTGTTTGTTACACTTCTATTACGGACAACACTTCTTAGCAATAGCATAGCACTAACGGTCTAGCACCGTTTCTCTATGTTAACTGAACCACAACTAATTGTAGTTTAGTTTTATCGTCCGAGCTGGCGACTAATCGCGGACGGTAACACTAACGCACTTTCAAACACTATTTCTAGCCATTTTCAGGCTTTCGTCATTGTACCGGTATTATTGATTTTTATATCGGAAATGCTGGTACCGGTGCCGGCAGAAAAAAAACCATACCGGCACAGCCCATATATATATATATATATATATATATATATATATATATATATATATATATATATATATATATATATATATATATATATATATATATAAATGAATGGCTTTGTTTTGTATGTGTGTCCTTTATGTATTGCTACTCTGTTCATCCAATTGTAATAAAATTTGCACATACAACATTGAAAGTCAATAAAGGAAGGTTTTTCTATAAAAAAAAATTGAGATCAGTCACAAAGCGAGCCGGTGCGGAAGAGCGACCGTGAAAGGAAGAGGTAGAGCGAGAAGAAGCAGGACAGCGCGCGGGAAAGCGACCGTGAACGGCGGAGCAAAAAGCAAGCAGGCGGGGGAACAAGCAGGGAAAGAAACGGCAGCGAGAGAAAAATGATAGACGAACCCCAGGTAACCCGCTAGCTCTTAATGAAAAATTAAATGATAAGAAGAAATGTTTAATCGTGGGACAGAAACGTCAGTTTGGGGGGCAGTGAAGTGGGTTATAAACTAAAACAAGTGTGACTAATAGTTTGATCATAGAACTTAAGTTATAAACACTGAAACAGTGAGACAGTAGCTGTGTGTGAATAAGCACTTTTTTTTTCATTTAGTTTTTTTTCAAATTTATTCATAAAAAAATCACAATTTTCACAAAAACAAATAAAGGGCAACAGAAAAAGAACAAATGTTCCTGCGAGTCTGTAAACCATGTACACAAGTTTATAAAAAAGAACAAATTTAGAAAAGAAAGTAATGGTATGAAGTCCTTCAAAGTCCTGTTCAGCAGGTAGTTTTTCAGAGAGGCCTTGAATGAGTTGAGAGAACCTTGGCTGATGTCATGTGGCAGAAAATTCCCGATCTTAGGACCCATAAATTTTAATGAATGCATTCCTAGTGTCGAGCGGATCGATCACAAACGGAAACAGTGTCCAGATCGCAACTATCAGTTAGCTAGTTGTGAACAGACCTGTCTATTTATTTTTAAAACACTTTTTTATGATATTATTTAAAACCCCACTTTTTTTATAGAGTATGCTTTGCCGAAGCTGTATGCCAAGCTTCACTATTGCGTTAGCTGTGCCATCCACAGCAAGGTTGTTCGTAATAGGTCAAGGGAGGCCAGAAAAGACAGAACTCCACCACCAAGATTCAGGCCTGGAGCTAAAGTTCAATAAGTGAGTTTAAGTCAGCAGCTTGCTGTACATTAATGTGGGAATGTACATTTTTGAAAGTTTTTTATAGCTTTAATTTAATTTTTTAATAAATTGCAAGAGTCTGTTGCTTTAATTTAAAATTATCTTTTGTAATTTTGTATGCATATTTAAATTTAATAGTTTTATGACAGTTTCAGTTGGTTTTGGGGTACAGTGCTATATTTAGCTCATTATTTGTGTACCGTCAAAGCATATTTACTAGGCGTGGGAATCAAACCCTAATTTATTTGGTTAGGTGGTGGTTACAGTTGTGATTCAGTAGTTGTTACTGTTCGATAGTTTTTCAAGATTAGGTTTGGTTTTCTAACAGTGATAATAGGCATGACACGGGGTAGGTTTAAATAAAATAACATTTTTAAAAAAATCTAAAAATTCAAAGTTTTTTTATAAGGAAAAGCATTAATTTAATACAAAGACACAAAATTTAAATTTCATATTCTGCTCTAATTGTCTTGAAAGAAAACTAAATAATTTGTTATGCAATATATTTTGTTTGTTTCAGGTTGCTCAGCAAACAAATGAAAACTTAAGTTACCTGTGCTGAACAGTTTTTCAATTATAAGCTGTTTAATAAAATAAATCAATCTGGCGTCTTGCGTGTTTGATTTCGATTCTTCAATTGGTTGTAAAGCGAAACTGGGGGGCGGGGGGGTGCTGGGTTAAACATTGTGTTGAAGAAAGTTGATGCAAAGTTAAAGAACATAGTTGTAATTGGTAATGTATTTGGGTTAACGTGGTAAAAATGGTTGGTGACGGGGGGAGTTGGACTGATTCCTATTTTTTTAATTATAAAATAAGAGGGTAGTCGTATAGATTATTTGGCAGGTGTTTGCATGATATAGTAAATAATAAGACAGAACAGACTTATTAATTATTATTACTGGACTAAATATTAAATTACACCAACTGTTGATTTTAAAAATGCGAAAAGTTTGTTTTGACTGGATGGCAATCTGAACTATTAAAAGTTATGATATTATTAATAGTAAAAATGACGGAATTTAAAGCGCCAACTATCAGGAAAACGCGAATTCCCAACATAGGTACTTATATACAAATGTACATCCATACATCAGAAATTATGTATTTTAACGTGATCATTTTGATTTTTGCGGGCATTTTTTGGAATACTCCTCCCTCCCCATACGCAGACGTATGCAAAGCACCCCTATCCCCTCAGTAGCAATGCATAAAGGACATACAAACATTCATTTATATCTATACTAGCGGGGTTACCCGGCGTTGCCCGGGGTTTTTTAGAGGTTTTTCTAATGTTTGTCTCTCTCGCTCCCGTTTCCTTCTCCACTTTCCCGTTTTCGTCGCGTTCCCGGTCGCTTTTCCGCTCTCGGTCGTTTTCCAGCTCCCGTTCGCTTTCCCGCTCAGAAGTTTTGTTATCGATTTTCTCTTTTGCTCGCGTTTCCTTCCAAGCTTGCTCTCCCGATTCCAGTCGCTTTCCGCGTTCCCGGTCGCTTTCCGCGTTCCCGGTCGCTTTCCCGTTCCCGGTCGCTTTCCCGTTCCCGGTCGCTTTCCCGTTCCCGGTGGCTTTTCCGTTCCCGGTCGCTTTCCCGTTCCCGGTCGCTTTCCCGTTCCCGCTCACGTTTGCTCTCCCGTTCCCGGTCATGCTTGCTCTCCCATTCCCGGTCACGGTTGCTCTCCCGTTCACGCTCATTTTTTCTTTTCCATTCTTTCATAACTTCTGTTAGCCTATAAAACGTAAAATAGATTTGCTAAGACTATATATATATATATATACTAGCAGTGCCCGTAGCGGCTTCGCTCGCATGAAATTAGAGAATTTGAACCGTGCATACATAGTAGAGTACTGCACGGATCAATTTTTTAGGTCTCGGCTCGGCCCGTCGACAACTTGGCCCAGCCCGCTTCAAAAACCGAAATTCCTGGCCCGGCACGGCCCGTCTAATATGGGCCCGGCCCGTTTTTACAGGCCGAGAAGTTCTATATACTTGATGAAAAACTTCGGCCCGTCCCACCTTGACTTCAGGTTTAGCCCGGTCCGTCTGAAAACCCTAAAATCACTCAAAGGTCTATATACTTAGTTAAAAATCTCGGCCCGTCCCACCTTGATTTAAGGTTTGGGCAGGGCCGTGTGAAGACCCTAAAATAACGGCTTGGCCCGTCCGTCCGGTGATAAACTGAACTCATCTACTTTTAACCGGAACAAAACCTCAAAATACTAATTTTCACATCTGTAGCACTTACAGTTTTTGAGTAGCAGTTATTTTAAAATCAAATAACCCTTTTTCCACTTCACATTTGAGGTCCTGGGAACCAAATTTTCAAAAAATGGTGAAACACGTATATCATTATTTTTAGAGTAGAAACTAAATACTAATTTTACTTTTGTAGCATTTACAGTTTTTGAGTAGCAGTTACTTTAAAAACCAAGTAACCCTATTTTCCACCCCATATTTGAAGTCCTGGAAACCAAATTTACAAAAAATGGTAAAACACGTATATCATTATTTTTGGAGTAGAAACTAAATACTAATTTTTACTCCTGCTGCATTCACAGTTTTTGAGTAGCAGCTACTTTAAAAACCAAATAACCCAATTTTCCAACCCACATTTGAGGTCCGGGAAACCGAAGTTTCAAAAAAATGGTGAAACACGTATCTTTTTATATTTCAAGAAGAATTCATATACCAAATTTTAAAATTTTCTCGTTTTTGGTTTTCGAGATATACATTGTTTTAGAAAAAAGTTTGTTTTCCAGTTTTTTCCCCTCAGGAGAAAAATTTAAAAAAATCATTTCTTAGTGGATGCTTACGCAATAAAAGTAATATAAGTTTCAAATTTCACGTTCCTAGGATGAAACGTTTGAGCTCGGCGTTGATTATAAGTCAGTCAGTCAGTCAGTCAGTCAGTCAGTCAGTCAGGACATGTTCTTTTATATATATAGATATATATTACCACTTACAGTTTTTGAGTAGCAGTAATTTTTAAAATCAAATAACTCTATTTTGCACCTTACATTTGAGGTCCTGGAAACCAAATTTTTCAAAAAATGCTAAAACACGTCATTATTTTTGGAGTAGAAACTAAATACTAATTTTTATTTCTGTAGCATTAACAGTTTTTGAGTAGCAGCTACTTTAAAAACCAAATAACCCAAAAAATGATGAAACACGTATATCTTTTTTTTTGAGTAGATACTAAGTATTAATTTTTACATCTGTGGCAATTACAGTTGTTGAGTAGCAGTTACTTTAAAAACCAAATAACCCTATTTTCCACCCCACATTTGAAGTCCTGGAAACCAAATTTTCAAAAAATTGTGAAACCCGTATATCATTATTTTTAGAGTAGAAACTAAATACTAATTTTTACTTTTGTAGCATTAACAGTTTTTGAGTAGAAGCTACTTTAAAAACAAATAACCCAATTTTCCAACCCACATTTGAGGTCCGGGAAACCAAATTTGTAAAAAATGGTGAAACACGTATATCTTTATTTTTAGAAAAGAAACTAAATAATAATTTTTACATCTGTGGTATTTACTGTTTTTGAGTAGCAGTTACTATAAAAGACAATTAGCCCTATTTTCCACCCCACATTTGAAGTCCTGGAAACCAAATTTACAAAAAATGCTAAAACACGTATTTCATTATTTTTGGAGTAGAAACTAAATACTAATTTTTACTCCTGTAGCATTAACAGTTTTTGAGTAGAAGCTACTTTAAAAACCAAATAACCCAATTTTCCAACCCACATTTGAGGTCCGGGAAACCGAATTTTAAAAAAATGGTGAAACACGTATCTTTTTATTTTTCAAAAGGAATCTATATACCAAATTTCAAAATCTCCTCATTTTTGGTTTTCGAGATATACATTGTTTTAGAAAAAATTTGTTTTCCAGTTTTTTCCCCTCAGGAGCAAAATTTTCAAAAATCCTTTCTTAGCGGATGTTTACGCTATAAAAGTAATATAAGTTCCAAATTTCACGTTCCTAGAATGAGGCGTTTGAGCTCGGCGTTGATTATCAGTCAGTCATCAGTCAGTCAGTCAGTCAGTCAGTCAGTCAGTCAGGACATGTTCTTTTATATATATATAGATATATGAATGTTTGTGGGTTAGTTTGTCTATTATAGAAACGGGAAAGCGACCCGGAACGGACAGCGAGCGGGAACGGAAAAGCAAGCGTGAGCGGGAATGGGAGAGCAAACGTGAGCGGGAAAGCGACCGGGAGTGGTAAAGCGACCGGGAGCGGGAAAGCGACCGGAAGCGGGAAAACGGGAAAGCGAACGGGAGTGGGAAAGGAAACGGGAGAGAAAGAGACAAACATTAGAAAAACCTCTAAAAAACCCGGGCAACGCCGGGTATCTCCGCTAGTACATACATAAACACACACACAGACACACATACATGCACATACACATACATACATACACACATACATACGCACATACATATATATATAGTTCCCGCTCGCTCACCCGCTCCGCTCTGCTCATTTTGTGACGGATTTCAAAATTTTTTTTTTATTTGACTCCCCTTGACTCTCAAGGTTGTGTGAAAATTTCATTACGATCGGATGAATGGTGTAGCAATGCATAAAGGACATTAACATACATATATACAAACATTCATTTTTATATATATAGATATATATAAATAAATGTTTGTATGTAGTATGTATGTATATATGTATGTTATTTATGCATTGCTACACCATTCATCCGATCGTAATGAAATTTTCACACAACCTTGAAATTCAAGGGGAATCAAATAAAGAGAAAAAATTTTTTAAATCCGTCGCAAAATGAGCGAGCGGGAACTATATATATATATATATATAGATATATATATATATATATATATATATATATATATATATATATATATATATATATATATATATATATATATATATATATATATATATATATATATATATATATATATATATATATCTATATATATATATATATATATATATATATATATATATATATGTGTATATACTAGCGGGGATGCCCGGGGTTTTAGAGGTTTTTCGAATTTTTGTCTCGCTCAGGTTTCCTTCCCCGCTTGCGTTCCCGCTCACGCTTGCTCTCCCGTTCTCGATCGAAAGGGAAAGCGAACGAGAAAGCTACCGGGAGCGGGAAAGCTACCGGGAGCGGGAAAGCAACCGGGAGCGGGAAAGCAACCGGGAGCGGGAAAGCGACCGGAACGGGAAAGCGGAGTAGGAAATGGGAGCGAGAGAGACAAACACTAGAAAAATCTTTAAAAACCCCGGGTACCCCTGCTAGTATATATATATATATATATATATATATATATATATATATATATATATATATATATATATATATATATATATATATATATATATATATATATATATATATATATATATATATATATATATATATATATATATATATATATATATATATATATATATATATATAGTTCATTTATTTATATATATATATCTATATATATAAAAGAACATGTCCTGACTGACTGACTGACTGACTGATTGACTGACTGACTGACTGACTGACAGATGACTGACTGATAATCACCGCCGAGCTCAAACGCCTTATCCTAGGAACGTGAAATTTGGAACTTATATTACTTTTATAGCCTAAACATCCGGTAAGAAAGGATTTTTGAAAATTTTGCTCCTGAGGGGAAAAAACTGGAAAACAAACTTTTTTCTAAAACAATGTATATCTCGAAAACCAAAAATGAGGAGATTTTGAAATTTGGTATATAGATTCTTTTTGAAAAATAAAAAGATACGTGTTTCACCATTTTTTGAAAATTCGGTTTCCCGGACCTCAAATGTGGGTTGGAAAATTGGGTTATTTGGTTTTTAAAGTAACTTCTACTCAAAAACTGTTAATGCTACAAAAGTAAAAATTAGTATTTAGTTTCTACTCTAAAAAATAATGATATACGGGTTTCCCAATTTTTTGAAAATTTGGTTTCCATGACTTCAAATGTGGGGTGGAAAATAGGGTTATTTGGTTTTTAAAGTAACTGCTACTC
The DNA here is from genome assembly GCA_963978895.1 of Erpobdella octoculata. Classification (NCBI taxonomy): domain Eukaryota; kingdom Metazoa; phylum Annelida; class Clitellata; order Hirudinida; family Erpobdellidae; genus Erpobdella; species Erpobdella octoculata. The sequence continues at coordinate 31,110,833 of OZ022239.1, forward strand.
AACAACTGTAATTGCCACAGATGTAAAAATTAATACTTAGTATCTACTCAAAAAAAAGATATACGTGTTTCATCATTTTTTGGGTTATTTGGTTTTTAAAGTAGCTCCTACTATATATCTATATATATAAAAGAACATGTCCTGACTGACTGACTGACTGACTTATAATCAACGCCGAGCTCAAACGCCTCATCCTAGGAACGTGAAATTTGAAACTTATATTACTTTTATTGCGTAAGCATCCACTAAGAAAGGATTTTTTAAAATTTTGCTCCTGAGGGGAAAAACTGGAAAACAAACTTTTTTCTAAAACAATGTATATCTCGAAAACCAAAAACGAGGAAATTTTGAAATTTGGTATATGGATTCTTCTTGAAATATAAAAAAATACGTGTTTCACCATTTTTTGAAAATTCGGTTTCCCGGACCTCAAATGTGGGCTGGAAAATTGGGTTATTTGGTTTTTAAAGTAGCTGCTACTCAAAAACTGTGAATGCTGCAGGAGTAAAAATTAGTATTTAGTTTCTACTCCAAAAATAATGATATACGTGTTTTACCATTTTTTGTAAATTTGGTTTCCAGGACTTCAAATATGGGGTGGAAAATAGGGTTACTTGGTTTTTAAAGTAACTGCTACTCAAAAACTGTAAGTGCTACAGATGTGAAAATTAGTATTTTGAGGTTTTGTTCCGGTTAAAAGTAGATGAGTTCAGTTTATCACCGGATGGACGGGCCAAGCCGTTATTTTAGGGTCTTCACACGGCCCTGCCCAAACCTTAAATCAAGGTGGGACGGGCCGAGATTTTTAACTAAGTATATAGACATTTGAGTGATTTTAGGGTTTTCAGACGGACCGGGCTAAACCTGAAGTCAAGGTGGGACGGGCCGAAGTTTTTCATCAAGTATATAGAACTTCTAGGCCTGTAAAAACGGGCCGGGCCCATATTAGACGGGCCGTGCCGGGCCAGGAATTTCGGTTTTTGAAGCGGGCTGGGCCAAGTTGTCGACGGGCCGAGCCGAGACCTAAAAAATTGATCCGTGCAGTACTCTACTATGTATGCACGGTTCAAATTCTCTAATTTCATGCGAGCGAAGCCGCTACGGGCACTGCTAGTATAGATATAAATGAATGTTTGTATTTATGTATGTATGTATGTTCTTTATGCATTGCTACACCATTCATCCGATCGTAATGAAATTTCACACAACCTTGAGAGTCAAGGGGTATCAAATATAGAGTAAATAAACTTGAAATCCGTCACAAAATGAGCGGAGCGAGCGGGAACTATATATATATTCTAGCGGGGTTACCCGGCGTTGCTCGGAGGTTTTTAGAGTTTTTTTATCGTTTTTATCTAGCTCCCGTTTAATTCCCCGTTTTCTCTGCCGCTCCCGGTCACTTTCCCGATTCCGGTCGCTTTCCCGCCCCATCTATCTCTTAATAATTTGTAATAACGCGCCATCGGTCACATTATGCAAGACTGGGAAGCAAGTCATGAACTTCTTAATATTAAGAAGTCAAGGATATCTTGATATAACAACTGGATCCACAACCTACTCTAGTAGGCTTAGACAATTTAGCCAATTACGTCATAGTTACATCAAGATTTTAAGAAGTAGGATATAACTACTGATGCTTTTGTAGTTTGTTACATCAATTTATTTATAATTATGATATAAGAAGCGATAAACATTATGCCTACTAGAGTAGGCTGTGGATCCAATTGTTATATCAAGATATCCTTGTAAGAAGTCCATTAGCAAGTAATGCCGGTTACGCAATTGTAAACAGTGCTTAGAAAACTTATGCAATGACCATGTATAGGCACTTTTGGCCCGGAAGGTTTTTTGGCCCCCTGAGCCGGAGGATCGGAGAAGGACTCCAAACCATCTTAACTTTTTCCCCTTCTTAACTTTCCAGACCAAAAGTTTCTAAGTACGACCATCGAAGGTAATGGCAGTGTTGGAAAAAGTACTGTGTTTCAGTACTTAAGTAAAAGTACAAGTAACGCCTCAAAAAGTTACTTAAGTAAAAGTAAAAGTATTTGCTAAAAAATGTACTTAAGTAAAAGTAAAAAGTAACAGCACTTTAAAGTTACTTTTAAAGTAAAAAGTAAAAGTACTGAAGCGCTTTTTGTAATTGTCATTCGTCAATCATCTAACTCTCTATTATCATAATTCCATCGTCTTTCAAACGCTACTGCGTTGATAAAACTGATAAACTAATTGGTAACACGCAAACTAATGAAAAAATTCTATTTTTACGTGCCTTTTTGTCAATTTTTCGTATTTCGATACATGCGCTGGATGCACGCGTATCACGTGTTTCTTCAAGTTTGACGGAGAATTGTGGAATGCTAAACACTTTACTTTACTTTAGAGGTTTGCCCAGCAAGCATGTGAATCTGAACGTTTTAGCTTCCATCGATTGAAATCTGAACATTTTAACTAAATATGGTCATGGGCGTTCTTTATTAAGTTCATTGTTGTTACGCGCCTATCATCGCCACCACTGCTCACGTTCGCTCCTTTGGAAGATTCCATAGTAGTAATCTATAGGTAATCTGGAGTAATCTATTGTACACCAAAACAAGTATGACCGCAAAAATCTTAGCTCCACCCACAAGCTTCAATACTACTAACTACTAACATAAAAGTAAAATGGGGTTCGAAAATGCATACGTTAATAATCATAGATAATTAATACAACATCGATTTAGACTTTATGTCGTTCTATTAATTTTTTACAGTACTTTGTAACGGTCTGTCCTGGAAAAGTAACGAAGTAAAAGTAAGTCCGAAAATATTACTTCGTTACAAGTAAAAAGTACTGAAAATAATTTGTACTCCGTTACAGGCAAAAAGTACGTCTGATGTACTTAAGTAAAGCATGGACGTCTGTATAAATGCTATTATACAGACGTCCATGAGTAAAGTAACGCGTTACTTTACTTCGTTACCGAACAACACTGGGTAATGGCGTAATAAAATTCAAATTTTGTTTGCCTAACAACGTTTGAAGGCTTCAAGCAACTTTTAGCAAATCTATTTTACGTTTTATGGGCTAAAATAAGTTATGAAAGAGTGGAAAAGAAAAATAAGCGCGAGCGGGAACGGAAACGGGAGAGCAAGCGGAAACGGAAACGGGAGCCAGAGAGAAATATGATAAAAAACATATGAAAACCCCGAGCAACGCCGGGTAACCCCGCTAGTCTAATATATATATCTATATATATAAAAGAACATGTCCTGACTGACTGACTGACTGACTGACTGACTGACTGATTGACTGACTGATAATCAACGCCGAGCTCAAACGCCTCATCCTAGGAACGTGAAATTTGGAACTTATATTACATTTATAGCGTAAACATCCGCTAAGAAAGGATTTTTGAAAATTTTGTTCCTGAGGGGAAAAAACTGGAAAACAAACTTTTTTCTAAAACAATGTATATCTCGAAAACCAAAAATGAGGAGATTTTGAAATTTGGTATATAGATTCTTTTTGAAAAATAAAAAGACACGTGTTTCACCATTTTTTAAAAATTCGGTTTCCCGGACCTCAAATGTGGGTTGGAAAATTGGGTTATTTGGTTTTTAAAGTAGCTTCTACTCAAAAACTGTTAATGCTACAGGAGTAAAAATTAGTATTTAGTTTCTACTCCAAAAATAATAAAATACGTGTTTTAGCATTTTTTGAAAATTTGGTTTCCAGGACTTCAAATGTGGGGTGGAAATATAGGGCTAATTGTATTTTATAGTAACTGCTACTCAAAAACAGTAAATACCACAGATGTAAAAATTATTATTTAGTTTCTTTTCTAAAAATAAATATATAAGTGTTTCACCATTTTTTACAAATTTGGTTTCCAGGACCTTAAATGTGGGGTTGACAATAGGATTACTTGGTTGCGGCTGCTACTCAAAAACTGTGAATGCTACTAAAGTAAAAATTAGTATTTAGTTTCTACTCTAAAGATAATGATATATGTGTTTCACCATTTTTTGAAAATTTGGTTTCCAGGACTTCAAATGTGGGGTGGAAAATACGGTTATTTGGTTTTTAAAGTAACTGCTACTCAACAACTGTAATTGCTGCAGATGTAAAAATTAATACTTTGTATCTACTCAAAAAAAAAAAAAAAGATATACGTGTTTCACCATTTTTTAAAACTTTGGTTTTCATGACTTCAAATGTGGGGTCAAAATAAGGTTTATTTGATTTTAAAATAACGGCTACTCAACAACTGCAAGCATTACAGACGTAAAACGTAGTATTTTGAGGTTTTGTGCCGGTTAAAAGTAGCTGAGTACAGTTTATCACCGGTCGGGCCAAGCCGTTATTTTAGGGTCTTTTTACGGGCCAGGCTAAGCCTTAAATCAAGGTGGTACGGGCCGAGGTTTTTCACTAAGAATATAGACATTTAGTGATTTTAGAGTCTTCAGACGGGCCGGGCGAAACCTGAAGTCAAGGTGGGACGGGCCGAAGTTTTTCATCAAGTATATAGAATTTCTAGGCCTGTAAAAACGGCCGGGCCCAAATTAGACGGGCCGTGCCGGGCCAGGAACTTTGGTTTTGAAACGGGCTGGGCCAAGTTGTCGACGGGCCGAGCCAACACCAATGGATGCACGGTTCAAATTCTCTAATTTCATGCGAGCGAAGCCGCTACGGGTACTGCTAGTATATATATATAGATATATCGTTGCTTAAATATTGTTCCAAAAAGACCTCAGCCAAAACGCAAATCTATGATTCTATTATAATGTGTTTATAATTACTTAATTAGACTGAATAACAAGTTTAAAATGAGTCATCGCCTACCACAGTCACTTTCGCTAAAAGTGTCTTGCGCAGAGTTTATCTTATTTAACTTCAAAAAAACTCTTCTTGAATCATCTTCTGAAATGGATTGTCTTCCTTTTAAAGTTAAAGACAATGTAAAATTGTCATCAAATCTTTTTGAAGACCTACTTTCAAAGGGTCAAGAAATAGGAATGGAATTACATCACGATTATATAATTCCATTTTTTTTAAAGTTTGATTTTTTGCATGAAATAGTATTTAAAGAAGTTGATATTAACAAATTTTATAAACCTTTGCTAGCAATTTTAAGAAGAGGAAATTTTTCTCGCATTTCTCTTGGTGGTAATTCGATTTTTAGCAAAATAGGAACAAGATTTAATCAGTCAGGAAAGTTTTACCATTATTTCTGCAGAAATCCATCTTTGTCTTTAAACTTAGAAGATTTAGAATTAGAAGTTTTTTGTCATGAAATCATAAGTTATTACAATAATGAAGCAGACAAATCTACATGGTTGTGTTCTAAATTAGTTCGGCTTTCTTTGAGCTGTGTTTGTTTAAATGAATTCAGCACCAAAGAGGATTTAATTGATATTCTTAAAATTGAAATTCCTTGCAATAATTTGAAAATGTTACGTTTGAGTGGTTGTGGATATGCGAGGAAAACCCTTAGTAAGTTTTCCCGTTTCTCTAGTCTCCAAAAGTTGGCTATAAGTTCATCTGTTCGTGAATCGTTGGAAGAACTGGTCGACTCAATATCATGTTTTCCAAATTTAACGTGGCTTGATATGAGTGAAAACAACTGTTTTAAAAAACTGTATTCATATCATCTAGAAACAATATACAAAATGATTAATAAATTACCTAATTTGGTTTATTTGGACATAAGTAAACTAGGAGCAAGTTTCAAAGAACAATTTGCGTGGACGCACTCAAGACGTTTTCAGTTTTTAGGATTGAGTTTTAATAGCTGGATTTATTTTAAAAATCTTTCAGACATAAACTCCAAGGCTGTAAGTAACCTTTACACGTCTGATGGTTATGTAGAATCAACTAAAACAATGTTTTGGAAACCAAAAAGTTTTCATACATTTGTTGAAATGTTGTCAGATGATATATGCAGTATCCAATTTAATAGAATATTTAAAGACAATCTTCAAGTTTTTTTAGAATGCTTACAAAGAGGACTTTACTATTACTGTCCTATAGACGAGTCTTTTGATGTTTTTATATATTTGTTGTCTAACCTGGATCGCATAAAATTAAATAACAGTGTGTATAAATTTTTTTTAAAAGTTATGATAAATTCTAGAACAAGTTACTATTGGTTATATTTACTAATAACTTGGTCCAACAGAGATTTTTTTTGGGAAGCCTTATTATCACCAGATCTCGGCTATATCTCACACGTTTTGTCACTAGATTTTGACTATTGCAAGCTCCCTGAATTTATAGAAAAGTTAGTAAATCATCTAATTGTAGTATATGATGAATATTACGATCTCTACGGTCGAATCATTCCAGAGGCTGATGCTATTCTGGGATTTGTCAAAAACAATGCAAAAGATCAAGACATTGTTCAGACGTTTGCTCTAAGACATGAAGAATTAAACAGAGAATTCTTTAAAACAAAATAGAATAAGGACAACGTTACGAAACATTATATCCTAAATATTTTCATCATTTGTTTTAATTTTTTATGAAAACTTTCAGATTTATTTTTTGCTGTTTTTATTGAAATCTAAATTCATAATTATTTATACAAATAAACTTAGGCATAAAAATATCAATCGTTTAACAAGTAAACCGTATACACCATATTTTTTCGTAAATCCTTTATATTTCAGGATTTGCCGACTTTTCATATATTGCATAATTGTTTCATTTAATAAGCATGCTTCTCTATCCCCATTTTTTGAAAAACCTAAATACCCCTGGTATTCATCTACATAACAGCCATTCGGACAATAATTATTTCAGCCCCCAAGCTGATTAGTCCTCGTACGCCCATGTCGAGGTTCCCCTAGGTCTTCCCCCAACCCAGTTGACGAGAGACGCAATAAAAAAGGGAATAGAAGCAAGAACCTCGGAGATATCGAGGGCTTGATTCGATAATTATGTTTTGTTTAGTCTGTGTATGTATGTGTATGTGTATGTTTGTGTGTATGAGACTATGATATGAGAGTATACAGTGTGAAATATGTTGATGTTTATTAATATGGTGGTTTTGTACACACTTTTATTCAACTTCTATTTTCTGTTTGTTTATGGATGTGTTTCTCCTCGGCTTCTCTGTACGCAAATCTTGCAAGTAAAAATTTAACCATCTTTTTGGCTAGCCAGTAAGGTATGAGAAATTTGTTAAATATATTTACCCATTCTTTAGCCATATCACGCATGTGACACAACAAAGAGTACACAAGCTCTAGTTTTATCAGAATATTTCGAGACAGCAAGCCACTTGTTTTGCAAAAGATTTTTGGAGTTGAGGGTCCTATATACACCTTTGATCATCTAATTTTATATCCTCTAGGCCTACTTGACATTAGGGACATTATTTGGGGGCAGAGGAAGGGCCTTGCTGTAACGTGCAAATTAATGAGACAAACAATTTTAGGGCTCCTTGTAAACGTTGCCGATTTAGCTCGCTACTAGCGATTCGCAACGTTGAAGCTTGAAGTTATTTATGGGACAATATTTCTCGAATTATAATTCCGGCTAAGTACTTCTTTCGCACTGACTCAATCTAACTACGACTCACGTTTCAGAAATTTCTTGATTCTGACAACTCTTTTGATTATATTAGATAACTTTTGTCAACTTGTCTAACTACAAAGTCTATTTTCTAAAACTTTAAATCTAGATCTTACGAACCGACTAACTCTACTTGACGTCTAACTGCCTCTTTTAGTGAACTGAGGTTACACGTATATATATATACTAGCAGTGCCCGTAGCGGCTTCGCTCGCATGAAATTAGAGAATTTGAACCGTGCATCCATAGGTGTCGGCTCGGCCCGTCGACAACTTGGCCCAGCCCGTTTCAAAACCAAAATTCCTGGCCCGGCACGGCCCGTCTAATTTGGGCCCGGCCCGTTTTTACAGGCCAAGCAATTCTTTATACTAGAATAACTGCTATTCAAAACTGTAAGTGATACACATGTAAAAATTAGTATTTAGTATCTACTCAAAAATATAGATATACTTATTGGTTTCCAGGACCTCAGATGTGGGGTGGAAAAATAATTTGATTAAATAATTAGTCTAAACAAACTAAAAAAACTAAAAATGTTAAAGTTTTGCAATTTAGTACCGAGATTATTTTTACAAAATAACAAAATACATGTTTTAATAATTTTTGAAAATTTGGTTTCCAGGACATCAAATGTGGGGAGAGAATAAGATTTAATTTTTTGTAAAAAATTTCCGACTTCAAAACTAAAAATACTACAGATATACAAATTAGTAACTAGATACTACTTAGAAGATAAAATTACAAATGTTTTCCCAATTTTTTATGTTCTGGCTTCCAGGATTACAAATGTAAGGCAGAGAAAAGGATTATATTTGCTTGAAAACTCAATTACTGAAAATGTAAAAACATTAAAATTAAATATTAAGATTTTTTTAAATTATAAGATACGTGTTTCATTATTTTTTCAAAAAATTTGTCTCCAAGCTTTGAGGTTTTGTACCATTAAAATTGGTTGAGTCCAGGCCTCGACATTTTTGCTTATGAAACGGGGCAATTCGATCCTAAATAACGAGCCAGGCCTGAAATTTTCTGTCTATGAAATAAGCCGGAAAGGGTCTGAAAAATCCGTGTGAGCACTATGGATTAGAGTGCTGCACGGACCAAACCAGGCCGTGATTTTAGGGTTTTCATACCGGATGGGCCATACCTGAAGTCAAGGTGGGACGGGAAGTATATAGACGCCAAGTATATAGAAATTTTAGGCCTGTAAAAACGGGCCAGGCCCAAATTAGATTGGCCGTGTCGGGCCTGAAATTTTGGCTTATGAAGCGGGCTGGGCCAAGTTGTCGACGGACCGAACCGAGTCGGGCCATAAAAAATCGTCCCGTGCAGTCAGTGTTATTTTAGTTCAGTAAATAATTTTAGTTCTTATTTTTATTTTATTCTTAAATTTTATTTATTATTATTATTTTATTTTAGTTCATCAAGTAATTTTAGTTTTTATTATTATTCAGCTCTACAAAATTAAATTTAGTTTTTATTTTATTACAGTTCTTGAAATAATTTTTGTATTTATTTTTATTTTATTCAGATAAAATGTTTTTCGTTTTTATTTGATTTTTGTTCAATTTTAGTTCATGCTCTAAATATTTTTCTTACTATATCCAATTTCATGCAGTGTATATATATGGAAAAATAGTAATTGTGTAACACAGGAAGATTCTTTATTTTGAGAATCCATTGCCTTACATTCAGACGTTATAACTATTACCCAGGCAGTAGGCGCCGGTAGCCGGGACAATAAACCAATCAATCAATCAATCAATCATTTATTTATATAGCGCTATTTCCGCAGTGTTCAATAGCGCTCGGTCGTGAACTTAGTAAACAGATATGTTTTAAGTCCATGACGGAAAACTGTGAGAGAAGTAGAGTTAGTAAGAGAAGAAGGAAGAGAGTTCCAGAGATAGGGACCAGAGTAGGAGAAAGAGCGTTTAGCAAAAGAATGCTTAATAGTGAAGATGCGAGAGTGATTACGAGAAGAAGAACGAAGACCAGACTTAGGAGGGATATGTATTAAATTAGTTAAGTAGAGAGGAGAAAGGCAATTTTTTATTTTGTACATTATTAAACAGATTTTAAAAATCACCCTATATCTGAGAGGAAGCCAATGGAGAAGAACAAGAGATGGAGAGATGTGAGAGGAGTAGGAGGTGCGAGAAACTAAGCGAGCAGCCGAGTTGAAGGCTTTAGAGAGAGGATAGAGGGTAGTGTCAGGAAGACCATAGTATAGAGAATTGCAGTAGTCAATTCGAGACAGGACAAGAGAAGAGACTAGAAGTTGCAGCGAAGGATCATCCAGAAGTGGACGAAGCTGCTTAATACGACGAAGATGAAAGTAGCAGGATTTAGTAACAGAAGTAATTTGGGGGGTTAGCGACAAGTTAGAGTCAAAGAGAAAACCTAAGCTACGAATCAAGGGAGAAGGAGAAATGGAAAGAGAAGATGGTGGTGGCAAAACCAAAGGAAGAAGGTTTAGGGATTTAGAGGACTTGTTGAAATAGATTAGTTCAAACTTGTCAGGATTAAGTTTAAGACACATAGAAGAACTCCAGGATATAATAGATTGAAGGCAGGCAGCTATTTTGTTAAGAACAGACTCAAGAGAAGAGTTAGAGAAAGTAGAATAGACATAAGAGTCATCGGCATACATTTGGCTATTGAGAGAGTGAGAAGATATAATATGAGGAAGTTCAGAAGTATAGAGAATAAACAGTAAAGGACCAAGAATAGACCCTTGAGGGACACCATAGCTTAAAGTTACAGGAGTAGATTTAGAAGATTCAATAGAAACATAGGAATATCTACCAGATAGATAAGATTTAATCCACCGGAGAGCATCGATAGTTATATTAAAAGATTTATCAAGTACATCCAACAACAGTGAATGATCAACTGTATCAAATGCAGATGAATAATCAAGACAAAGAAGAAGGGTAGAGAGGCCAGAGTCAGAAGAAACAATAAGGTCATTATGAAGCTTAAGTAGAGCAGTTTCAGTAGAGTGGCCAGGTCTGAAGCCAGATTGAGAAGAGGGAAGAAGTGAGAAAGCAGTTAGATAAGCACTTATTTGCTCATACACAACTCTTTCCATAATTTTAGAGATAAAGGATAGGTTAGAGACAGGCCTATAGCTAGATAGAGAAGAAGGATCAAGAGAGGCATTTTTAATAGTAGGGATAATAAAAGAGGACTTAAGAACAGAGGGAAACACAGATGTAGATAAAGAGAGATTAATTAAATCAAGTAAAATTGGATAAAGTACAGAAGAAAGCTCTTTAAAGATAGTAGTAGGAATGAGATCCAAAGAGCAAGTAGAAGAAGACAGAGTTAATAAGTTTAGTAAGATAGTCAAGTGTAATAGGAGAGAAAAAAGTAAAAGTTTCAGTAGAAAATTTAGAAAAAATAGGGGTTTTACTATTGTTAGAAGATCTGATGCTTTCAATTTTCGTGGTAAGAAAATTATGATAGTCATCAGGAGAAAAAGAAGGAGGAGGAGATTTTTTATTAAGGAGTTTAGAAAGAGAAGACCACCTATTCCTCGAGCTAGAAGCAAGAACAATAGATTTTCTCAAAAAGGAAGAATGCTTAGTAAAGATGAGGTTATGGTATTGTTTGAGATAGTATTGCCACTCATACCAAGAACCCTTTTTTTTTTTTTTTCAAAAACGAAAGGTTTAGCGCCGTGGTGTCATGGCGTTTCGGCTCGTGAGCGAAGTTAAATTTGAATTGTTTTATTGTTTCACGTGGAAACTGTGAGTTTTTTTCCTTTTCTTCTCTATTCCCTTTTCTAAACCTTTCTTTCTCTAATAATGTACTCTAGGGATTTCTTATTAAGCCTCTCTCAATCTTCTACTCTGCCCACTCGCACTGTTCGCCGTAAGATTTATTATCTTGATATTCTTAACCTAAATTATATTAGGAAATTTGAACGTATTGCTAAGTGCAACTCTTATTTCTCTGATCTCTCTATATCAAATCCTCTTCTTAAAATAAACAATCTTAAAACTAATAATAGTCATAATAATAATAATAATAATAATAATAATAATAATAATAATAATAATAATAATAATAATAATAATAATAATAATAATAATAATAATAATAATAATAATCCTAGTTCTAGCCTTAATATAGCCACTCTTAATATTCGTTCTCTAAATAATAAATCACTCTTTATCTCTGAGCTAGCCCTGTCTAACTATCTTGATCTCTTTCTCCTGACTGAGACCTGGCATGAATCTGCTTCTTCTCCTTCTCTCCTTGCTTCTGTTCCTACTGGCTTCTCTTTTGTTGAGCAGGCTAGGCCTCCTACTAATCCTTTTTCTGCTCAACATTCTTCCTATGGTGGCATATGCCTTCTTTTCAAATCTTCCTATTCTGTCTCTCTCAATTCTTCTACTAAATTCTCATCTTTTGAATGCCTCTCTACTTCTGTTAAAATTAATTCTTTTAAGTTCAATTTAATAGGTATCTATAGGCCTCCTAAGTGCTCTAAACCACAATTTCTGGAGGATTTCTACAACCTTTCTGAATCTCTCTTCTCTCTATCTACTCCTTCTTTTATCATTGGGGATTTTAATATTCCTATTAATAAAACTAAGGACTCTTTTGTTTCTCAATTTCTTGAAATCTTATCTACTTTTAACTTCTTTCAGCATTGTGACTTTCCGACTCATAATCGGGGTAACACATTGGATCTTATTATTTCTCCTCTTTTCTCTAATATAAGCCATCTTTCACCTGTTAATCTCCACTTTACTGATCACTACTTTATTTCTTTCACCTTACCTCTATCTCAACCTTTAATTAATCTTACTTCAGTCACTAAAAGGTGTTGGTCTAGATTTGATAATATTCAATTTTCAAATTTATTTCTCACCTCTGGGTTTTCTTCTTCTTCTTTCACTGATGTTGATTCCTTTATGGACAATCTCAATCTGACGATTTCATCCATACTGGATACTTTGGTTCCTTTTGAGACGTTTAAGTTTCGACTCTTTTCTAAAAAAGCTCCTTGGTTTGATCGGGATTGTGTTCTCTTAAAGCAATCTGCACGTAAAGCCGAGCGAGCTTATCGTTCTAAATTGTCTAAGGGTTCTTAAACGGTAAAAGTGCTGTTGTCCAGGCGGTTTTGCCAAACCAATTGATCTTTCGATTAATTAATAAAGATGTACATATTTTCTAAAGGGTTAGGGTTTAATTTTAAGTAGACATACGGCGTGAATGCCGATACAGTTGCAATTTTACCTATTGCAACCACGGCGAACCGCCGGAGCAATAGCAGCGACCCATTTAGATTTGTTGGTGCTGGAATCGTAAACAAAAAACTCCTGCACGGAACTTTTTTCGCCCAGCAAGCATTTTTGCAAGAGAACTCATAATTATTTTCAATGATATGGGGCCTGATATGGAAAAACGTCCAACCCTAGCATAGCGTGGAATAGGGACGTTTCAAAAATAAATGATGATGATGATGATGATGAATGATTACAGCGTTTATGATAACAAGAAAGATATGGGTGTGCATTTCAAAAGGGTTCCACGACAAAACGTTCACAGACAAAATGTTCAACGACAAAATGTTCCCGACAAAACGTTCACGACACAACGTTCACGACAAAATGTTCACGACAAAATGATCACCGACAAAACGTTCACAGACAAAATGTTCAACGACAAAATGTTCAACGACAAAATGTTCACGACAAAACGTTCACGACAAAACGTTCACGAAAAATGTTCACGCACAAAATGTTCACAGACAAAATGTTCACAGACAAAATGCTCACAGACAAAATGTTCAACGACAAAACGTTCACGACAAAACGTTCACGACACAACGTTCACGACAAAATGTTCACACTGAAAAATAAAAATTTTGTTTTATTATGTCAAGATCGCTTGCAAACTAATTATTAAGTCATTTTTTGTGATGTGTCTATTCACCATTTTATTTACCTAAGCAAAGTATATGTGCATGACAGCATGAAACTAATATACGTATTGGCAACATCAAATGATCTTCAATTAATAAATAATTGTATGGAGTTATAGCTATTTGGCTTTTTTCTTTTTCATCCATATTTTGATCCTTTTTATCATCGTTCCATTTATTAACTAGTTAATGCCGGTTAATTTGCTTTTGGATACCCTAACTTTTTAGTTTTTAATTGCTAGAGACTGGAGATGTATTTTCAATTCTAGTTGAAAAACGCAAGTAGCTGCATGCTGCTTTACCCAAGTCACCGTTACGTTAATTAGCTAATTAAAGGAGGCTATATTGCTCTTGGAAGCCGATAACTTCTTAATCGCTAGGCTACAACGATCAAGGCTTCTTTCTGTCGTTCCCTTAATTAAAATTGAAACATCAAATGAATCTCAATTAATAACTAATTGCATTTCTTTTTCTATTTAATAAGAGTTAATAAAGATTTCATATTTTGACCCTTTTATCATCGTTCCATTTATTAACTAGTTAATGCGGGTTGGTTAATTTTCTCTTGGATATCCTTAACTTTTTAATCTTTAGAATACAGCCATCAAACCTTATTTACGTCGTTTGCTTAATTGAAATTGAAAATTCAAACGATCTCAAATTAGTAACCAATTGTATTTTCATATTATAGCTATCTCATTTCATCTGTTTTTTTTCTTTCTTGCTGAAACAGTTTACAGTCCTCCGATCCATACTAATCTGGTTGCCGTTTGAGTTAGGGGTATCAAAGAGGAAATTAACATTGCATTTACTATTGTTAAGGTTTTATTTGCACTCATTTTGTGAAACACAAAATATTTTATCATTTAAAACTAAACTAAATTTAAAAGTTGCAATCGTGAACATTTTGTCGTGAACGTTTTGTCGTGAACGTTTTGTCGTGAACATTTTGTCGTTGAACATTTTGTCTGTGAACATTTTGTCTGTGAACATTTTGTCTGTGAACATTTTGTCGTGAACATTTTGTCGTGAACGTTGTGTCGTGAACGTTTTGTCGTGAACATTTTGTCGTTGAACATTTTGTCTGTGAACATTTTGTCTGTGAACATTTTGTCTGTGAACATTTTGTCGTGAACATTTTGTCGTGAACGTTGTGTCGTGAACGTTTTGTCGGGAACATTTTGTCGTTGAACATTTTGTCTGTGAACGTTTTGTCGTGACACCTTTCAAAAGTTACACAACCATAGAATATTGGTTATCTATGCCAATATCTGTGTACACAACTTTCAATACTTTTCGTTTAAAAATTAAATTTTTATTTTTATTTTATTCAGTTTGCATTATTTAAATTTTATTATTATTTTATTATTGTTCAGAAAATAATTTTCGTTATTATTATTATTCAGTTTGTACTATTTAAATATAGTTTTTATTCTATTTACGTTTTCAAATAATTATAGTTCTTTTTTCGTTATTATTAACAAATACAATAAAAAAATTCGTTTTTATTCAGTTTTCGTTAACAAAAATATCACTGCGTGCAGTACGCTACTGTGGGTGCGTATTCTCTTTTGCAAGCGAGCGAAGCCGCGACGGGAATGCTAGTTGCGAATACTTTTTTAACGAACTTTTTAACAAAAGCGTTAAATGGATGAGTGACTAAAAATAATTTCGCTAATTATATTTTCTCAATTTTAATTTTCGTGCAGTTTATTAGTTTGTCTAATCAGTTTTATTAATAACTAGAGGTAGCGGCACTGAATGGAACTATTTCTTGTAAAATCTAGTTAATGTCATGTTACAGTATTTGTTTAAAAATTAAGCGTATACCACATTTGATTAAGGAGATGCAGTAGTGTAGCTAAGGTTTTTGGCACCCGAGGCAAAATCTAATGACTGCGGACCTACAATGTCCCAGTTGTCTTTATTAAAGACAGGTTTTTTGGAAGCAAAGTCTCGAAGACTTTTTAATTAATAACTTTGTTTTTAAAAAAAACCCGATGAGAGTGAGTCAGAACCACTTTTCAAAAAAATTTTTCAAAACCTTTTGTTTTATTTTTCTTCCAAAAAAACCTGATGGCCGGGAGTGAAGAGTCGGTAACGGACGTGTCAACTAAACTTTGTCGATTTAGCGCAAGCTTAACCTGTTCATTCCCATTTTTCCCGTTAATTTTTTTTGAGACATATTTTTAGCCTGCAACTCGCGCTACGCTACGAGAGTTTTTGCTCATAAATATTTTATATTAAAATAAATAGATTGTTTTGAAAATTACTTGGGCCTTCTTCAATCTTGTCCTAAATAAAATTAGCTTAAGTTTATTAAAAACTATTTATAATCTTATATATAAAAATGAAATGTTTGTTTGTTTGTTCGGACATAAAATGTAAACGGCCGAACAGATTTAATTGAAATTTGGCACACTTATGTATCTTATTCAAGCGGTGGTTCCTGTAAAATTTTAAATAAATTGGTTCTTCCGTTGATGTTTTATGGACAAAAAACGTTTTGGTCAGCGGTAGTAAGTTGGAGTAAATTTATTTTTCTACAAAATAAAAATAAATTAATTTATAGTTAAATTATACAAAATATTTTTAATTTTTTTTCTTAAGTTTTAAAGGTTTTAAATATAGATATTAAATTAAATAAATATGTGTGTTGTTTAGTGCCGCCCATAGATATCTATGGTGCCGCCGGATACCTTTGTTTTGATTTCATAGAGCTCATTGAGGCTCATTCTCTTCCGAACCTCCGATACGACAGCTCTGCTATCGGTAAACTTTATATTTGATTTTAGCAACTTATTTTTTAAATCTAGATAACTTTGGATTTCAGGACTAATCAATAAATTGCAGGGGGAATTTCTTCTATTTAGAGATATTTTGTGCTTCACAAAAAGAGTTCCAGACTTAACAAATTAAAATTAAATCAAATTAGAAATTCATTGTTCATATCTCCCATTCAAAAGTAAGTGGCAAAGCTTTGGTAATTTGTTTTTAGTTTTTAAAATCATGATTTACTGTGTATCTTTCAATTTGTTTCGTTTGTTGCATTGCACGTGTTTAATTATGTTATATTATTATTAATTTCTATAAGATTATCATTATGCTCTAACATTTTGTGTTTTACAAAAAGGAGTTGCAGATTGGAAAAATAAATTTAAATTCATTGTTCATATTTATCGTTAAGGCTTCTGACTTCAATTGTTCCTTATCTAATATTGTTGAGCGACGAGCTTGCTATCAGCCTATCGGTAAATGAGAATTTTTTTTGGGCAGGTAAGTTTTTTTTTATGTGATGGCATTACAACCATTATTATTCACGAGTAGTTATGACTATAAGATTATGAATTAATTTATCAGTCTTATTTTATTTTTTACTTTTCAGAGGAAATTAGAAAATTACATTTTAAAGAAAATCTTACATGCAACACCAATTTATTGATATATGAGGTCCATGAAATTTGAAAGAAATGAAAGCAAGTGCAGTATTTTTGTGTTTCAACAAAATCATGAACAAAGTTCTCAAGCCAGCCTATCAATCTGCTGCTGTTTTGTTCAATTTATAATTGCATCATTTGCTAAATAAAAGTGGTACTCTTCGATTGTTCCAAATTGATGATCTCAGAAAACTCTCGGAAAATTCATTAAGTTAATGCTTTGAAGGTTTTTAATATTATTATTACTTCATGTTTTATTTCAATCTGTGTTTTATATCAAATTTTTCAAAGCCACGGGTCAACATTTATTAACATGCCACATGTAGCGTTATATGCTTTCTGTAGACATGACACTTAAAAACTAAGAACAACTCAAAAACTAAGACTAGCGATTTTTCGAAAAGCAGCTGTTGAACAGTGTGTGATAAATCTATTGTAAGCATTTATAATCTTACAAGTATTTAAAATAAATATAACCTGTTGAGATATATGAGCGGATTTTAACATTATTGCAGCCGTTGACTAATCAATTCTTTTTTTTTCAGCTTCAGTCAATCATAATAAGCCTTTGCAGAAGATCACACTTGCAGAGTGGAACCAATACATTAAAGAACACTAATTAAAATTGAGGAAGTTCAGACGTAACTAAACGAGCAAACCAAACAACAAAGTGTTAACGAGAGAACAGATCAATTTTGATGACTGTGCACAGCATTCCGCTACAGCCCATCTAAGCCACATTGGGAAGGCTCTAAAATTTAATGCAGGAACAGAAGAGCGAAAAGAAGAGCAAGCTGGAGCGGTAAAGCGTAAAAGCAACCGGGATCGGGAAAAGTAAAAGAGACCGAGGCCGAAAAGCGACCGTGAGCAGAAATGCGACCAGGAGTGAGAAAGCGACATGGAACGGGAAAGCAAGCGGTTAAGGAAACGGGAGCCAGAGAGAAAACGATAAAAAGCCTTTAAAATCCCCGGGCAACGCCGGGTAACCCAGCTAGTTGCTAATAAAAAACAATATGAAGTAATTGTAAATATCAATAATCTTTATAGGATCTGATTTTTTCTAAAATATCTTCTGTCCAATTTCGAATGTCATTTCCTCCTTTCAATTTTTTATGTCTATCATAAAATATTTGTACAAAGTCTTGATTTGGCAAATTTGTTTTGACGAATTCTAAAATATCATTAACCTCTGGAATGACTTGACTTTTTAACTTGTAATATTCTTCATAGGCTTCTATCAGATGAACAGCCAGTATTTCTTTAAATTTTAGTTTTTTGCTAAAATTGCTATCTAGTGACAAGAGTAATGAGATATAGCCTATATCTGGTAATAATAAAGCTTTCCAAAAAATACACTTTCCATTATTCTTTACTATCTCTTGAATCCAGAAATAGTTCGATCTTTAATTCAACATAGCTCTATACACACTTTTGTACTTATTAATACACTAGCAGTGCCCGTAGCGGCTTCGCTCGCATGAAATTAGAGAGTTTGAACCGTGCATCCATAGTAGAGATCAATTTTTTAGGTCTCGGCTCGGCCCGTCGACAACTTAGCCCAGCCCGTTTTAAAAACCCAAACTCCTGGCCCGGCACAGCCCGTCTGAATTAGGCCCGGTCCATTCTTACAGGCCTAGAAGTTCTATAAACTTGATGAAAAACTTCGGCCCGTCCCACCTTGACTTCAGGTCTGGCCCGGCCCAACTGAAGACCCTAAAATCACTAAAATATCTATATACTTGGTGAAAAACCTCGGCCCGTCCCACTTTGATTTAAGGTTTAGCCTGTCCCGCGTGAAGACTCTAAAATAACGGCTTGGCTCGGCCGGTGATAAACTGGACTTAACTACTTCTAACCGGCACAAAACTTCAAAATACTAATTTTTACATTTGTAGCACTTACAGTTTTTGAGTAGCAGTTATTTTGAAATCAAATAACCCTTATTTCCACCCCACATTTGAGGTCCTGGAAACCAAATTTTTAGAAAATGTTAAAACACATATCATTATTTTTTGAGTAAATACTAAATACTAATTTTGAAATCTGTAGCATTCACAGTTTTTGATTAGCAGTTACTTTGAAAACCAAAGAAACCTTTTTCCCACCCCACATTTGAGGTCCTGAAAACCAAAATTTCAAAAAATGGTGAAACACGTATATCATTATTTTTAGAGTAGAAACTAAATACTAATTTTTGCCTTTTGTAGCATTCACAATTTTTGAGTAGCAGCAACTTTAAAAACCAAATAACCCAATTTTCCAACCCACATTTGAGGTCCGGGAAACCGAATTTTCAAAAAATGGTGAAACACGTATCTTTTTATTTTTCAAGAAGAATCCACATACCAAATTTCAAAATCTCTTCATTTTTGGTTTTCGAGATATACATTGTTTTAGAAAAAAGTTTGTTTTCCAGTTTCTTCCCCTAAGGAGCAAAATTTTCAAATATCCTTTCTTAGTGGATGCTTACGCAATAAAAGTAATATAAATTCCAAATTTCACGTTTCTAGGATGAGGCGTTTGAGCTCGGCGTTGATTATCAGTCAGTCAGTCAGTCAGTCAGTTAGTCAGGACATGTTCTTTTATATATATATAGACTAGCAGTGGCCGTAGCGGCTTCGCTCGCATGAAATTAGAGAATTTGATCCGTGCATCCATAGGTGTCGGCTCGGCCCGTCGACAAATTGGCCCAGCCCGTTTCAAAACCAAAATTCCTGGCCCGGCACGGCCCGTTTTTACAGGCATGAAATTCTATATACTTGATGAAAAACTTCGGCCCGTCCCACCTTGACTTCAGGTTTGGCCCGGCCCGTCTGAAGATCCTAAAATCATTAAAATGTCTATATGCTTAGTGAAAAACCTCGGCCCGTACCACCTTGATTTAAGGTTTAGCCTGGCCCATAAAAAGACCCTAAAATAACGGCTTGGCCCAACCGGTGATAAACTGAACTCAGCTAATTTTAACCGGCACAAAACCTCAAAATACTAAGTTTTACATCTGTAATGCTTGCAGTTGTTAGTAGCAGTTATTTTAAAATCAAATAACCCTTATTTTGACCCCACATTTGAAGTCATGGAAACCAAAGTTTTAAAAAATGGTGAAACACGTATATCTTTTTTTTTGAGTAGATACTAAGTATTAATTTTTACATCTGTAGCAATTACAGTTGTTGAGTAGCAGTTACTTTAAAAACCAAATATCCCTATTTTCCACCCCACATTTGAAGTCCTGGAAACCAAATTTTCAAAAAATGGTGAAACACGTATATCATTATTTTTAGAGTAGAAACTAAATACTAATTTTTACTTTTGTAGCATTCACAGTTTTTGAGTAGCAGCTACTTTAAAAACTAAGTAATCCAATTGTCCACCCCACATTTAAGGTCCTGGAAACCAAATTTGTAAAAAATGGTAAAACACGTATATCTTTATTTTTAGAATAGAAACTAAATACTAATTTTTACATCTGTGGTATTTACAGTTTTTGAGTAGCAGTTACTTTAAAAAACAAATAACCCTATTTTCCACCCCACATTTGAAGTCCTGGAAACGAAATTTTCAAAAAATGCTAAAACACGTATTTCATTATTTTTAGAGTAGAAACTAAATACTAATTTTTACTCCTGTAGCATTCACAGTTTTTGAGTAGCAGCTACTTTAAAAACCAAATAACCCAATTTTCCAACCCACATTTGAGGTCCGGGAAACCGAATTATCAAAAAATGGTGAAACACATATCTTTTTATTTTTCAAGAAGAATCCATATACCAAATTTCAAAATCTCCTCATTTTTGGTTTGCGAGATATACATTGTTTTAGAAAAATGTTTGTTTTCCAGTTTCTTCCCCTCAGGAGCAAATTTTCAAAAATCCTTTCTTAGTGGATGCTTACGCAATAAAAGTAATATAAGTTCCAAATTTCACGTTCCTAGGATGATGCGGTTGAGCTCGGCGTTGATTATCAGTCAGTAAGTCAGTCAGGACACATGTTCTTTTACATATATATATATATATATATATATATATATATATATATATATATATATATATATATATATATATATATATATATACTAGCAGTGCCCGTAGCGGCTTCGCTCGCATGAAATTAGAGAGTTTGAACAGTGCATCCATAGTAGAGATCAATTGTTTAGGTCTCGGCTAGGCCCTTCGACAACTTAGCCCAGCCCGTTTTAAAAACCCGAACTCCTGGCCCGGCACAGCCCGTCTGAATTAGGCCCGGCCCCTTTTTACAGGCCTAGAAGTTCTATATACTTGATGAAAAACTTCGGCCCGTCCCACCTTGACTTCAGGTTTAGCCCGGCCCAAATAAAACCCTAAAATCACTAAAACATCTATATACTTGGTGAAAAATTTCGGCCCGTCCCACCTTGATTTAAGGTTTGGCCTGGCCCGTGTGAAGACTCTAAAATAAAGGCTTGACCCGCCGGTGATAAACTGTACTTAGCTACTTTTAACCGGCACAAAACTTCAAAATACTAATTTTTACATTTGTAGCACTTACAGTTTTTGAGTAGCAGTTATTTTGAAATCAAATAACCCTTATTTCCACCCCACATTTGAGGTCCTGGCAACCAAATTTTTAAAAAATGTTGAAACACTTATATCATTATTTTTTGAGTATATACTAAATACTAATTTTGACATCTGTAGCATTCACAGTTTTTGAGTAGCAGTTACTTTAAAAACCAAAGAAACCTTTTTTCCACCCCACATTTGAGGTCCTGAAAACCAAAATTTCAAAAAATGGTGAAACACGTATATCATTATTTTTAGAGTAGAAACTAAATACTAATTTTTACTTTTGTAGCATTCACAGTTTTTGAGTAGCAGCAACTTTAAAAACCAAGTAATCCTATTGTCCACCCCACATTTAAGGTCCTATAACCAAATTTGTAAAAAATGGTGAAACACGTATATCTTTATTTTTAGAATTGAAACTAAATACTAATTTTTACATCTGTGGTATTTACAGTTTTTGAGTAGCAGTTACTTTAAAAAACAAATAACCCTATTTTCCAACCCACATTTGAGGTCCGGGAAACCGAATTTTCAAAAAATGGTGAAACACGTATCTTTTTATTTTTCAAAAAGAATCTATATACCAAATTTCAAAATCTCCTCATTTTTGGTTTTCGAGATATACATTGTTTTAGAAAAAAATTTGTTTTCCAGTTTTTTCCGCTCAGGAGCAAAATTTTCAAAAATCCTTTTTTAGCGGATGTTTACGCTATAAAAGTAATATAAGTTCCAAATTTCACGTTCCTAGGATGAGGCGTTTGAGCTCGGCGTTGATTATCAGTCAGTCATCTGTCAGTCAGTCAGTCAGTCAGTCAGTCAGTCAGTCAGTCAGTCAGTCAGTCAGTCAGTCAGTCAGTCAGTCAGTCAGTCAGTCAGTCAGTCAGTCAGTCAGTCAGTCAGTCAGTCAGTCAGTCAGTCAGTCAGTCAGGACATGTTCTTTTATATATATAGATATATATATATTTCACATAGCGAGGAATTAAATTTTCTCCAAAACATGCTCTATTAAATACAACTCTCCATTTTAGGTTGACGAATTTTTTGCAAAACACTTCTAGGCTGCGTTTTTTAACTACAAAAAGACTACGACTATTAATGTTCATCTTTTATTTAAATCGCCAACTGGCCAGTTTCGACATTTTGTCATCATCAGGGCGATTATAAACAAACTAAAATGAATAGTGATGTGTAAAAACAAAAAGACTCACTTTTAGTAATTTAAAAAATGAGATACAATTTATACAGGATATTGAAATGGTTGAAAAAGAGAAGTAAAAAATATATAAAACTACGTACATATTAAATTAATAGGTTAATTTATTTTAAAGGTAAAGGAGAGAGATAAAACTTGATAAACATATAAAAAGACAAAGTTGCAAAAAAGTTAAAAAGTAAATTAGAAGTTCAAAATAAAAAGTAGAAAGTATAATGTATAAAATATTTAAACATAATTATATTAATGAAGCTTAAAAAGTAAGATATATTTTCCAAGATAAAAATAAAGTTATTGTAGCTAGTATGTGGTGTTATCTACGTCTAACAGTAACATTTAATGCGAGGTGAGAAAATGAAATCATATCGACGGGTACGGGGACATCATCGCAATCATTCAAACTTTCATTGTTTACGTTCGTACCATATTCTTCGCTATCCACTCCTGTACCCAAGGAGCCGGCAGCACGCATATGGTCGGGAGTGCTGCATGAAACATACGAGTCTACCGAGTCAGACCCGCATACAGATAGGTTAGTGGTGTCTTGAACAAAACTATCGTTGAGTTGAACAAACAAGTTTTATTTCAAATTCAAATTAATTTGGTAGAATAAGGTAGAATAAGATTCAAATTTCAATCGCTGAACCTGTTTTTTTTGCGTAAAG
The DNA here is from genome assembly GCA_963978895.1 of Erpobdella octoculata. Taxonomy (NCBI): domain Eukaryota; kingdom Metazoa; phylum Annelida; class Clitellata; order Hirudinida; family Erpobdellidae; genus Erpobdella; species Erpobdella octoculata. The sequence continues at coordinate 31,134,185 of OZ022239.1, forward strand.
CTCATTTTGAGGGTCAAATCACTGACACGCGCAACTTATGTAAACAAAAAATTCATACAGTGCCCCCCAGAAAGTTCTTGGGCCCCCCCACTTCCAAATTCCTGGTTACGGCCCTGTACATTGTTAGTTTTTGTTCATTTTTTGATAAAACTCGTATAGATTGTTTTGCTTTTCAATTAACTTTTCAACAATAAAATTATTCTAAAAATACAGCAACATGAAATTCATCATTTTAAAAAAATTCAACAAATACGTAAGGAGCTAGATCCAAAAGCATAAACAACTCACTTTGAATCAAAGTTCAAGAAGAATGAACTGTATGAAGTGCTTTATATAGAGATTTTTGGCTCAAGGTATGTTTTAAAACCATTTTTATGTAGTAATTTTTATTGAGAGTTTATTAGTTCGCAAGAGATACGCATTCACGTAACATCCTGTTAACCCCATCAACTTCCCTGGGAAGGTTTTTATTGTCCAATGTTCTGGCCTTGCGCGCTAGAGCACGTTTATTTTATGCGACTACCTAATCTAGATACTAGAGCCGTGATGCTGTTAAAAAAAGGAACCAACGAGGTTACATCTCGTGAGCTCAGTTGCAGCATTTTGCGTCAATACCGTCTTATTTCAAATGCGGATCTAAACGGTTGCAAGAGCACTTACAGCAATGCAACTTACATGTTGTTATTGAAGAAAAGAAGAACCTATTTAAAAAAAAAGTTTTTCAAATTTAAAAGTCATACGTTGTCAAAGTTTAAATGTTATCAAAGTTGCATGTTATCAGCTTAGTTGCCTTAGTTCACATATCAAAAACATTTACTCAGAATTATCCTAATGAAATAAAATTTATACATGTTATAGCTTAATGTTTTTAGTTATTAAATGAACAAAAATTAAAATTGTATTACTTTTACTTATAAAGTTATTCAAACTTTATCACATGTCCCCTTTCCACATCTACACGGAGCTCGGAGACTCAGAGGCAGCATTTTTGGTCAATAGCGTCTTATTTTAAACACAGAACTAAATAGTTGCTAGAGAACTTAAAGCACTTAGTTATTAAATAAACAAAAATTAAGATTGTATCACTCTTACTCTCTTACTTATAAAGCTGCTAGAGCACTTAGAGCAATGCCGTTTTCATATTTTTTTAAGAAGAAAAATAACCTATTTAAAAAAAGAATACTTCTTGATTTTCAAACTGAGGAGTTAGGCAGAAAGTTCTACTAGAACCAGATTTCAAGAAAAATGAACTAACCACCATTTTACGTAGCCATCTTTTACAATTAATTTGATGTGTCATTTAATATTTTGTTCCAATAAACACACGAGCAATAAAAGTTCTTGTAACTCCCTTTTTGCCAGGGGTACCCCTGCATAGTAAACTTTATTGGCAAGATCTATGCATTGACGTTTTAGATATGCGCCTGCCTAATATATATTTATGCTGATTTATGACTCATCATTCGTTCACTCACTCACTCTGGAATGCTCGCTTTTTATTATTTTACTATTTTTATAATTTATTCATTCATTTTTATTTATATTTTATGTATTTAAATTAAATTTTTATATTTCATTACAATATTACTATATGAATTGCCGTAGCAAGTGCATAGCTGTTTATTTCTGTTGTTGTTGTTGTTGTTGTTGTTGTTGTTGTTGTTGTTTGATTTAACGTCCTTTTACGACTATTTCTTATCAGCTTATTATTATATTATAACACTAAGTGTCGAATCCATAATGGTGGTGTTTTTTTGCAAAAAACATTGTCCCCGATATATTGTATACTTGGCTGGCTGAGGTTTTCCTTACATTAAACAGATGGCAGTTAAAAAAAACTAAATGTATACAAAAAATAATATAATTTTAACTAAATTCGTTCCCTTAGTCGCCTAACAACTAAACTTGTATAAGATAGATTAATACAAATAATTTTATTTTCACAGGCATTTTAGGTTTCCATTACATTAGATGGCAATTGAAAAAAACTGTTCAGTCCCCGTGCCGTTAACTCCCGTCTGAATTAAGCAACAATAAGTTCTTCCAGTACTGTTAAAACCAATTCTTTAAGATCTCACTTCTGACCAATGTTGTAACATTAACAACCATATTTGGGTTTTTTAGAATGGCTTTACAATATTGAAAGTTATAAGTGAGCTAAATGTCAGCTACACCCTTACAATATCCATTCAACTAATAATTTTTACTAACGATCCTTCCAGTAAATAGAACTTAAAACTAATTAAAACATGAAATTTTAAATTCATTTTGTAAAGTTATGTGCACAAAAAATATTCAAAATTCACACTTTTTTAATTTTTCAGTTCAATTTATAACCAAACCAGTCTTTCAGCAAATTATTAGAAATAACGACCCATATTGCAAATCATTGTACAATGAATGCAGCACAGGTCCAATTTTTACCACCCCTATAAGAAGTTTGGACACCAAAAAAATAAATATTGTCAAAGATAGAAGGTATTATAATACGATTATCCGTCTTACGAGATATACTTCTGCATATGGATGATCTATAATTGAAATAATGTACAGAACATAAAAAGAAAAAATAATAAAGAAAAAAACGAACTATAAAATAATTTTCTTATTAGCCTGGCAGAATTTCTAAATAATGCAAATACTAAATGATGTTTTTGTAGATGTAAATGTATTTTTTTTTAAATTATTATCTACTTTTTAGTTTTTTATGGGGGAATTTTATATTTATATGTAGTACATTTTTCAAAAATTTTCTAAAAGTCAAAATCTATACTTGACTGGGGGTAGTCGGCGATAGATTTTCCAACAATTCTCTAAATGGTTTCTAAAATTTTATAAAAAAAAACTTTTTAAAAACTTTAAAAACTTTATTTATTTTATTTATTTATTTCAGACCAAGTCAAAGGGCTATCAGCCGCTTACATGAACAAGTAGCAACATTTAAAGCAAAAAAATGATAGAGCAACAGAGCTAGACTACAACAAGTAAATTAAAAACGAATTTTTAAAACCAATGCTCTTATATGTAATTAAAACACAAATTTTGCAATCAATTTTTTCTTATATTACTCTTTTATTTTATATTAAAGTCGAAATATCTTAATTATATCGAAATATCGAAATTAATTAAAATTAACTAAATTAATTGACTTATTGTAAAACTAATAATTGAATATTGCATTGTCTTCTATTTTGAGCATGTATGCAAAATTTGAAAAAAATCTATCATCAGGAAGTGACTCAAAAATTGATTGCAAGATTTGAAACAGACAGAGAAACAAACAGACAGACAGAGAAACAGAGACGACGAGTTAATAAAAGCATTGGTAAAAAAAGCACACAAATTAAAACTTAAAAAGAAAAAATTGATTAGTCATTCTAGTAATTGTTCTAAGGCACCCGAAATCTGAGAAATTGATTAAAGTAGTTGGATTGATGATTTGAATCTGGTTAAAGTTGTGGAATTTACAACATCAGCTGGTAAGGAATTCCACGGGTTTACCACACGGTTGCAAAAAAAGTGTTTTGAGGTTTCACATCGGAATTTGGTAGTTGTCAATCTGTGATTGTGTCCTCTGGTTCTGGAATAATTTGAATTGATGAAAGGTATTGTGGTTTGAGTGAGGTTATTTTTAATTTTGAAGCAAAGCGTGAGGTCAGCCAGTAATCGACGTTTCTCTAAAGAGTGTAATGTAAGTAGTTTAAGTCTTTGCATATAATGATAAGGGGTCAGAGCAGGAATGGCTTTGGAAAATCGCTTCTGAATACTCTCTATCCTGTCTATAAGTGATTTCTTGTGAGGATTCCAGACAGGAGAGCTGTATTCCAGTATTGGCCTAACATATGTACAGAATGCTTTTATTAGAATGTTTTGGTCTCTTGTAGAAAAAGACAGTAGAATCAGTTTGGATATAGTTGATGCTTTTTTTATGATGTTATCAATATATTTGTCAAAATGGAGACTATGGAGAGAAGAATCAATGATCACCCCTAGATCTCGAATTATGTCTACTCTTTCTAACATATGACTATTAATAAAATAATCGCAAGGGTTGAAACTTCTTCTGCAGCCAATCAATGAGAAAATCTGGCATTTATCCGGAGCAAGCTGCAACTGCCATTCATCACTCCATTTTGCTATACTGTCGAGAGAAAATTGTAACTGGGATGGAGACTTGTTGTAAAGTTTCACATCATCTGCAAAGAGCTTGCAAATGGTGTCCGAGTTAGCAAAAGTGCTGGGTAGATCATTTATGAAGAGTAGGAATAAGGTTGGCCCCAGAACGCTGCCCTGAGGAACTCCACTTGTGACAGAAACTTTATCAGAGATAGAGCCATTAATGTTGACTCTTTGTGATCTCGATTTAAGAAAATCCATAAGCCAGCCTTTTATTTTTTTGTTCCGACTTTCGAGTTTCAAGAAATTTGTCACACCTAATTAATTTCCTAGTCATTATTTTAGTCATCTTCAGTTAATTTCGCAGTTAATAGTTTGGTGTTTTGTGTTTGGTCGAGAACTTTCGTTAATGCCACCAAAGTCAACCAAAGCTTCGACTTCCGAGGAGGTCTTGTTCGACTCTCCGGAAAGCATGTTCAACAAAATGCTGCAAATGAATGAAAAGTTGATGAGCATCTTCAAAAACTAAGCGAATGTTTGAACAAGCTGACCGAAAATATGACGATGATGGTTCAAAACGTGATGTTGGAAGTTACTAGGTCATTTACTGACTATCTTACAACTACGCTTACACCTTTACTAACAAAGCTTGAGGCATTAAAAGAAAATGATGCAACTGTTACCACCAACGTTGACACGGCTGCAAAAATAGCAACCAAAGCACTGTTGGACTTTGAGAAGGAAAAGAACGAAATAGAGCGAAGGTCGTCCAACGTCATTATTTCAGGCTTCACAGAGGGACCTGGTGCTAATGATTTGACAGTTTTTGAGGAGTTCTGTGAAAGAAACCTGACTGTAAAGCCACGAGTGGTTAGGACCAGGAGACTGGGCAGAGATAAGGGTCCTGCTTCCAAGCTCTGTGTCACTCTTAAAAGCAAAAGCTCTGTTGATGCAATCTTATCTTTATCTCGAATCCTTAGAGCTTCACCAGACCCTGAGCTGCGCAAGGTGTTTTTCAATCGAGATTTGACTTGCACACAGGCCGAACAAGTATATCAGAAGGGTTGAAAAACGCTCAGTTTCTTGAGACCAATCTAATGCTACCACAAAGCCCTTTCGATGTTAGACCTACCACATGCAAATTGATTCTTACTAATCTCACAAGTTGTAATAATAAGTTTAATGAAGTCTTTATGTTTTTAAACTCCGAGGAGCCTGATCTTTTTTGTTGCACCGAAACTTGGCTTAATCCTGACTCGCCCAACTCACTGTTTTGCCCAGATGGCTACAATGTGATCAGGCGAGATAGAGATTCAAAAGGTGGAGGAGTTATGTTAATTGTTCGAGACTGTTTCTCTTATCGAGTGGTCGAAATTCCTAATGAGTTTGTTAATACAGAGCTTGTTTGTGTTGACTTATCGGCTGATCATTCTACTTACAGAATCATAGTTTATTATCGTTCAGGAGGATTTGACTTAGAGGCTGCAAATTATGCTTCTGAAAGTATCAGATGCTTATATTACCTTTGTTCAGTCAAATACACCATCTGTTTATGTGGTGATTTTAATCTCCCAACTTTTAATTGGAAAAAATAAAAATTTTGCCATCTGTAATAAGTTATAACTCTTTTACGTCTGATTGAAACGATTCTAGTATACTTAATACTACAGCTAAAAAGTTATTCTCAGCTTTGAAATAATTGATAACCTAACCAGTAATTTATTTTTAAGAAATGACTAAACAATTTGTCGGTAAAAATGGGATGGTTACACCCAGGGCCGGATTTAAAGGCAGGCCAACTAGGCCATGGCCAATGAGCCCCGCAAATTAAGGGGTCCCAAAAACATTTTGAGTAGTATGAAAATTTTTTTTAATATCAATCGATTTGCAATAAAATTATATCATAGTGATTTCAATATTTGTATTGATAAAAATGTCATCTTAAAATAAAAAAATATTAAGTTAATTTCTCGGAAATGCAAAAATTCTCATTGGAAAGAATAAATAGTGCAAAATAAAAAAAAATTCGGTTCTTTTGTTTTGTACAAACTTTTATTTAGGTTACAATCTCTGTTTGTGTGTGTGTGTGTGCGGCTTTCTCTGTACACAAATCTTGCACGTAAAATTTAACCAGCTTTTTGACTAGCTAGGAAGCTGAAACTTTCAGCATAGCTTTATATTGGAGGACAATACATGATTCAATTAAAAAAAATTAATTTGAACATCTTTCGTATTTCTAAATCGAGTGTATTTGAAATTAAAGTTTGTGTTGAAAAAACTCGTTTTTTCCTTTACTTGTTTAATCACTTCCGTTTCTGTCACTTTCTGGTTAAGTCTTTTCTTGTAGTTGTCTATTACTGAAATCAGTGTTCGTCAACGGCAACAATTAAATTAGTTTTTTTTCCAAAAAATTTTTTAAATGGGAAGAAACTCTTTAAGAACTTATGAAAGCGAAGCTGCAAAAAGAAAGAAAAAAGCAGAAATAGAAAAAAACATTAAGACACTTCGAAATCTCGATACTTTTCTGTTGAAAACAGAATCTCATGCTAATTCATCAACTTCAGCTAATTTTACAAACTTTGTCATAAGTGAAAAAGCTAATTTATCAGGTGTTTTAGAGGACTAAATCGAGGTGACTCAAACTTTAAACGAACAATCAGAACTCGATGAAGAGACGGATATTCAAAAAGATTTGCCATTGAATAGAACAAGTGATCCAGGACTTTGGGATAACCTTTCAGCTGAGGATATACAATTTTGGATAGAGAGCGGTCCATCAACATGTCAAAATGCAGATATTGACTTTAAATCCTCTATAATAACGTATCAAGATCGCGATCGATATTGCTCAAAAAGCTTGTTTATGGAGAAAAAAGTAAACGGTGAAACGTTTAATAGAGAATGGCTCATATATTCATCAGCGTTAGGTTGTGTATTCTGTTTTGTCTGCAAACTTTTTGAAGCCTCAAAATTTGCTTTAGCCTCAACGGGATTTAAAGATTGGAAAAATTCTGTGGCATCAATTCAAGGCCATGAGAACTCATCGAACCATAGAAAAGCTTCTTTAGCATACTTTCACACACAAAAAATAACAACGTTTTAAAGGATCAACTTCTAAACGAAATTCGCAAAGAGAAAAACTACTGGAGAGAGGGTTTTTTTTTATTCATTTATTGAGCACCAATATAAGTATTAAACTTAAACAAAAGAAAATAACCAATAACCAAAACGACAAGAAAAATATAGTACCAAAATTTCAAAAAAAGAAAAAATCGATCAGTTGGGAAAGGAATAAGGTGCCCAAAAGGTTCGTCCGAAGGGAATTCCTTCCCGCCTAATGGACAACCTTTACAAAAGAACCAAAATGAGTGGGTTGAATTAAAACATTTCAAATAGTAGGTTCTAAGAAGAGTCACGTCTGTAATTTGCACAGTGATTGAAAGAAACTTAGCTTTTAGAGGTTGAAATGAAAAATTTGTGGCTGAAAACAACGGGAATTTTATTGGTCTGCTCGAGTTGATTGCACAGTTTGATCCTTTTTTGGCCGAACACATAAAAAATTATGGTGACAGCGGTTCTGGGAAAACAAACTACCTCTCAAAGACTACATGTGAGGAGTTGATCGTATTGATGGCAAGAAAAGTTTTGCCATCAATCAGCGATGATGTTCTAAAATCGAAGTATTATGGATTATCAGTAGACTCGACACCTGATGTGAGCCACAAAAATCAACTATGTGTGATTTTGAGGTACATTGATCAAACTTCTAGTGATCCAATCGAACGATTTGTCAACTACATCCACATCGATAATCACACAGGGGAAAATTTAGCAAATTTAACCGTGGGCTTTTTGGACGAAAGATTGAACTTGGAAATTAGCAACTGCAGAAGCCAGTCTTATGATAACGCGAGCAATATGACTGGAAAATATATAGACATGAAAACTAAAATTTTGGAACTGAATAACTTGGCGAAATTCTTGCCATGTTCAGGTCATTCTCTAAACTTAGTGGGAGAGGCTGCTGTGGACTGTTGCATCGAAGGAATTAATTTTTTCGGTATTGTTCAAGAACTCTACAATTTTTTCTCTGTTTCTACAAAGCGATGGAGTATTTTGGGACAAGTAGCAAGTAGTTCATTGAAATCACTATCGAATACTCGATGGAGCGGTCATGCTGACTCGGTCAAATCCATTCAGCAGAACTACGACAAATTGATGGAAGCATTGCTCAAAATCAATGAGAGTGAAAGTTTTGAAACGAAAGCAAAAGCTGAGGCTGGCAATTTACTATCGAAAATGGAAACTTTTAAATTTGCCTTACAAATAATAATGTGGGATCAAATTTTACAACGAATGAATGCAGTTTCCAAATCATTGCAAAGTGCAACTATTACTCCGGATACATGTTCTGAACTTTATTCATCTCTTGGTGATTATCTTCTTGGATTAACTGAAAAATTTGATTTAATAGAACGAGATGCTAAATTACTGTTACCAGAAACTTGTTATTTAGAAAAGAGACGACGTAAAAAAGTGCTTTCATGTGAAAATCGCTCAGAAGAAACCCAGTTGAGTCCACGTGAAGAGTTTAAGACAAATGTTTTCTTAAATATCATCAATAATCTCACTACACATTTTTTTTTTTTTTTTTTTTACAAATTTATTTATAAAAAAAAAATCACAATTTCGACAAAAAACAAATAAGGGGCAACAGAAAAAGAACAAATGTTCCTGCGAGACTGTAACCCTGTACATAAAATTGTAAAAAAGTAAAAATTTACAAAAGAGCAAATATCTTCACTGAATTGGTATGAAGTCTTTCAAAGTCTTGTGCAGCAGGTAATTTTTCAGAGAAGCCTTGAATGAGCTGAGAGAACTTTTGTTGATGTCATGCGGCAGAGAATTCCAGATCTTAGGACCAACAAATTTTATCGAGTGCATTCCAAGTGTCGACCGGATCAATCCTGAACGGAAACAGTGTTTAGAACGCACAAAATGGTTGTGAACTTCTTCTGCTTTATAAAGGTGACTCGTTGAATATTGGGGTGAAAGATCATGTGCATACTTATACATGTAAATTGCTGATTGATATAGACAGACTTGATCAATTGTCAACAAATGGTTGTTTATCCGAGTGGTTTTGGTTGAATGACTCCTGGGCAGGTGAAAAATTGCTCTAATAATACGTTTTTGGAGAATCATTATTTTTGTTATTCGACTTCTGTAGTTGATACACCATATAAAATTACAATAGTTAATGAAAGGATATATTAATGAAAAGTACAGTGTCAGCAAAACCTTGCTAGGAAGAAACCACGAAAGACGATGAATTATACCTGAATGCAGGGAAACTTTTTTGAAAACATAGTTTACATGATGAGCCCATGTTAAGTGTTGATCAACGTAGACTCCTAAAAATTTTGTTACTGAAACATTATCTATTTTAGAGCCATCAACTGTTAGTTCTATGTTGTCTGGGGAAAACCTTTTACGAGGATTATGAAATTTGAAAGAAAGATTCCAATGCTACATGGAATTGAATGAAATATTTGGATTTTTAATAGACACAAGAATCAATAAAGATAAACTGAAGATTTGTGTTGACCGCAGGAGCGTAGCTAGGGGGCGGGGGGGCGAGCTGCCCCGGGCGCCATCCTGGGGGGCGCCGAAGAGGAAGATACAGTATATTCATGCTAGACTAACTCTCTCTCAAAGTTTGCGTAAGATGCAAGAAAAACAGTAGTTTCCTTCCTTGCATCAGGATGTCGTCCACAGTCTAGCTGTATATCTGCTGCTTCAGTCCATTTAGTTGTTCTGCAGCATCAAACTTGTTAGGTTCTTAGGAAGGGAGAGAGCCATGTCACTCATGTGTTTCATTTCAAACCCACCAGCCACAATCTAGGCACAGATCTCCGGCTCAGGCAAGGTGGAACTTGGTGACCCCTTCATGCTCCAGCCACCAGTCATTTCACATCGTTGACGTAGAGCCAATGTTTTGAAAGCTGCTCTTGCTATCTAGAACGTCTGTGCCCTGTGCAGCACACCTCCTTTATGACATCAAGTTTATGACACACAGCCTAAGGACCATATTTAATTTCATCAGTGTGTGCATTTATTGACATTTATTTATTACATTTATTCTCACTGAGTTTTGTGGAATTTTAAAAAATTTATTTCTGTTCTTTACGGTATTTTAAATAAAATTTTTGCTTGCCGCATTTTTTTTCAAATACTGATCGCGAAAAGATGGCGCCAAAACGCACGCATATAAACCTACACTTTTAGTTCTTAAGAGAACGGCAAAAGTATGAACGAAGTAAACATCGAATCTTTTTCTCAACAAAAGTCAAATGATAAGAACAATAGGACACGTAATGTAATAAAAAAAAGATAAGACAGAACACTCACGAACAAAAACCAGAGGGGGGGCGCAAAATTTATAGTTTCGCCCCGGGCGCCAAAAACCCTCGCTACGCCTCTGGTTGGCCGTCGAATCTGGTGGAAGACTACGCAGAAGACATTGACGAAAATTTATATGCAGAAATCGAACATCTACATCTTTATTTGAAAGATCATTTCAATACTCAAGTTCCTCAATTGTCCCGTTTCAATTTGTACAAACTTATTAAAGAAAAACAAATGGAGGCTGCATTTCCTAATACCGAGATAGTTCTGAGAATTTTCATATGTTTCATGATATCTAACTGCTCTGGAGAGGTCATTTTCAAAATCAAAATTAACGAAAAATGATTTGCGATCAACTTTGTCACAAAAAGCATTAAATAATATTATCAAGTAGTGCTGACAAAATGAAGTCGATTGATTTTGAATCATTGGTTAACGATTTTGTTGATGAAAAATACAGAAAAAAGATTATGTAGATTGCAAACAATATTTTTTACAAATTGAAATAAAATCTTGAATTATATTAGGTACAGTTGTAATATATTTTTGAATTTAAAAGCTTAGCAATAATTTTTATTTTTCAAAATGGAGCCTCACATTTTTGTTGGCCTAAGGCCCCCAAAATTGTAAATCCGGCCCTGGTTACACTCCCCAGGACCGGCATGTTAGCTACGGCCCTGCTAGAGGGGGAATGTGTAGTCGTCATTTTTTCATAAATTCTTGCGGCGCAACCGCCCCGCCATAACAGAAAAGAGGATGGGTATTCGGAAGTACATTTTCCAGAAAATTTATAACTTTTCCATTAATTATTTTATTTTAAATTATTTTAAAAAATCCCAGGGGTTGGCAAGTCGGCACGACCCCGATCCCACTACCCAATAACTCCCCCTGCCTCCCATAACCAAAAAGGGGATGGGTAGTAAGAGGTACATTTTCAAAAAAAAATTATTTCGTTTAACATTTTTTCCCTAAAATCCTTGTGGTGGGCGACTCCCCCAACCCCCCCCCCCCCATAACCGGTTTCTCAAACTTCATATTTATTTATTTTGTATACAGATTTTTTCGAAAGTATTTGCGGGGCAATCTCCTCTGGCCCCGATAAACGAAAGAGGGATGGGTTGTCATAGGTATATATTTCCAAAAAAATTCTAGAACATCATTATTTATTTTATATGATAAATTTTTTTAAATCATTTATTTGTTTAATCTGTTCGGTTTGAAAAGTTTGCCTGAAGAAATGAATTTAATAGAAATTGAGACGAAATTAGTTGAATTTGTGAGTTTTTATTTTATTTTAAGGGCTTTGTTTTTTTATACTTACAAGACAAAATAAAATCGGTTCAAAAAGTATTTCAAATTGTTTTAACTAATGTGTTTAAAAAAATTTATTACTAATTACTCAACAATGCAGAGAATGATGAAAGAAACACGAGCTGTAGTGGAAATGTGATAAATAGCAATATGGATAAAGAGAATAATTCTGAAGATCAACTTGAACAAAGCTCTTCTGATGATCAAACGTCCAAGCCAATTTTTTTTAAATTTCAAAGCTCTTCTAATGTGTTTGAGTTTTTCTTTTTTCTACCCGATGCAACTGCTAGACGTCTTTGGTTGTTTTAGATTGAAATTGAAAGAACTCTTTCTTATTTCAAAAATATATCTGGTGATAATTTACAAATTTGTATTGCCAGGTTTGTTTTGGTTCTGTATTCTCTTTTTCTATCACAATAATTAAAATTGAATTTATAATCATTGATTTAGTATAAAAAATTTTATTCAGCAACTTTTTGCTGAGAATTTTGCTGGGTGTGGTGTTTTAATTGATCAAATCTGTGACTTTTAAACAATTTCTGTTAATTTAAAAATTGAAAATAAATATAATTTATATTTCGATGTTGAGATAGAACCTTACTGAAACATTGGTTGCCTCCTACTTTGGTGCATTTCCACGACAGAGGCATTTTATATAGCGCCTCTTCCACAGCTCAGAAGCGCTGTTCTTTTACATGCCCCACGGAGAGAAACGATTTTACTCGCTAAGTTTTCCGTTGACATGGGCTACTAGGCAGTGAGTGTGAGTCGAACAGTGAAGTTTTCACATTCAAGGCTAACACTCTACCAACTCAGCTAACCTAGTACATTAGATTAAAAAATATTTCTACCTAATTAAATTCATACTTAAATAAAAAACATACTCGATTGGAAATTGCGCACTGGCTCAAAGCGGTCTAAGTGCACAATTCCTGGGGCCCTGAGTTGCTCAGCCGATTGGACGAGACGCCTTGATTTGTTTGGCCACGAACACACTCGAAGATAATATTGGAGTGGCTTTCCTATTTGGACCGCTCTAATTATGTACTTTGCTGTTAGAAATAAGAATTACATTCAGCTAAGCTAATCGTTTGTATAATGAAATGATGAACAATGATAAACAAACTCACGGTCCATCCGTGTGAGTGAGCTGCAACGATGCAAGTTCTAGACAGCAAGTGTTCCAGACAAAAAGCAAACCCCAGCCACTGCTAATACGAGTTCCAGACAGCAATAATCGAATAATCAAGGAAACCCCAAGGCCCAAAAAAATGAACTCCCAACAACAAATTTACGAGAGTCAACTTATAACTGTTATTTAAAGTAGAAATAAAAATATTGTTGTTAATAAACAAATAGAAAAGAGATTATACTCCAAGTTTATACAAATTACAAATTTCGAAAACTAGACGGAAACTAGATTGTAAATGTTGATAAACGAATCGTATCGTGTTAAAGACCGCGGTCGCTAAACAGGTGTTCTGGATTGTTTAAAGTTTAACGTCTATCTTTTTCAGCTACGAAACAAAAAAAATCAAGATAAATTAAAAAATTAATTTTTAAAAAGAAATAACGTTAAAAATTGTTTCATATATAAAAAACAAATGAAAATAAATTTTGTGACGAAAAATTAGTTTAACGAAATTTGATAAACTTGAAAAAAGAAATAAAACTAATGTAATAAGTTACGCCTGTAGTGTAGGATAAATAATTTATGGAGTTTGATCATCGACCCGATTAATTGTAAACATTTACGGTAAATGCCACACAATTTGATTTTAACAGTTGTAACAGTTGTGATTGACGGAGATGATGTTGCCGGTCTTTATTTATAAAAAATAATTAATTTTTATTCGTCAATTTCATTTTTTTATGAGCAAGTAATTAAATTATCGCTTCTAATCATCTAATCTGTTTCTAATCCGAGTTAAAAACTGGTTTTAACAAACATCAGATATAATTTAAAAAGTGATTTATTTATTGTCATTACATTTTTGCTGCTTTCCCGTTTTCAGTAACTATTTGAATTCTCTTTCTAAGTTAAAAACTGATTTTTGATAGAACAGTCCAAGTTTTTGTTTTTAGTTATTGAATATACAAAGCCATAATAAAAGTCTTTCAGTCCGGCCGCGGTAAACGTACAATCTATTTCCCCGGCGTCGCAAAATTGCTATTGTCTCGGCGGAGGACCAAAGCTCACAACAACACACGCAGACATACAAGCTCTTTCCATGTGATCCAATTGAGCTCTTCGACCAATTCTCGCTCTCTTTGGCGCAATCTAAACAAGATTCTCCATACCACCACTGAACATAATAGTCTCGATGACAACAACTGCAAGATGCTTGTCAACTCCTTCAGCAACCATTTCATAAATAAAATAAGTAACATTCATCAAAATATAAAACAACGTTTGTCATCTCCTGCTCACTCACTTCTGTCATATGCAACCAGAGTCATTCCCTGTCACAACATACATTCTCTCCAACCAATAACCGCATCTGACGTAAAGACAATCATTAAAAGCTCATGCAACAAAACTTCTCCTCTCGACCCTTTCCCACATCAAGTTTTAATTAATTGCTCGGATACACTCTCCATCATCATATCTAACTTAATCAACCTTTCTTTTGAAGAAGGTCACTTTCCAAAGTCATTCAAAACAGCACAAGTCTTGCCACTCTTAAAAAAACCCCATCTCGATATCTCTGACCCAGGTAACTTTCGCCCCATTTCCAACCTTTCTACCATCTCTAAAATCATTGAACGTGCTGCTCTAAAGCAACTCCAACCGCATATTACTTCCAACCCTAATTACTCTCCTTTCCAATCAGCGTACCGATGCACCTTTTCCACTGAAACTGCCTCACTAAACATCTTTGATCGTGTCTTCCACTCTTGCAACTCAAAAGAAGCCACTATGATTGCTGGACTTGACCTGTCAGCTGCCTTCGACACCATTGATCATTCCATCCTACTTCAACGACTAAAAGATGACTTCGGCATCAACGGCTTAGCCCTCTCTTGGTTAACATCTTACCTCACTGGTCGCTCACAATTTGTTAAACTTGAAGATCACTCATCTCCTACTGTTCAGCTCACCCATGGTGTTCCTCAGGGCTCCGTCCTAGGGCCACTCCTTTTTACCTCCTATATATCTCCTATAGCCAATTTATTATCCTCCCACAATGTTGCTTACCACCAGTACGCTAATGACACACAGCTCTTCATACCCATCAGCCCCAAAGATCCCATTGACCTTTCTTCCAGAATCAATAGACTTACTTCATGCATACAGGCTGTAGAAACATGGTTCCTACATAACAATCTCCAGTTCAACACATCAAAAACCGAAGTATCCATCTTAGGCTCACATCATCTTATCAATTCGCTCTCATATCAAATCAATCAATCTTGACCATGATCTCGTTCATCTCTCACCATCCCTGAAAATACTTGGCGTCACTATAGATAATAAACTAACATTTTCTAATTACATCACTAGCGTCATCAAGTCTTGCAACCACCACCTGAGGGCCATACGCCACCACAGGCCATTTCTCACTATGGAGCTTGCTTCTACGCTTGTACGTTGCCTTCTCCTGTCAAGAATTGATTACTGCAATTCTCTCCTTCACAATAGCACCCAGCAACAGTGCGCGCGACTTCAGCGGACCATGAATAGGGCAGCCAGAATCGTCCTGAACGTCGATAATTCAAAAGGCACATGTCACCAATCCTCTGTCAATAACCTCATTCGTCTTCACTGGTTACCTATCACTCACCACATTTCGTTCAAGATCGCTCTCCTCACTCACAAAACACTCACTACTTCATCACCCCCATATCTTCGCTCCCTACTAGATATCAGGAAAACTGGCAGATGTCTCCGCTCTTCTGCAGCTCCTCTTCTCCAGCAACATCACACCTCTAACAATATTTCAAGGCGTGCCTTCCGTCATGCAGCGCGCTGTGTGTGGAATTCACTACCTCCCGACATAAGAGCTACTGAGTCGACGTAACTTTTCAAGAAGAAATTAAAAACTTATTATTTTTAAATATTTTCGGGGACTTTCGAAAGCGCCTCAGCTAATCTTGGCGCTATATAAATACACTTATTATTATTATTATTATTATTATCATCTATTCTGCTAGCCAGTTGCGCAGTTGGTCCCCCTTTATTGTTTTCTGCTTACCCAACTATTTCTGGCTTTCTCCTAAATTATTCTAGTCTCTGATTTTGGTGGTTCTGGAAAATATTCATAAACAAGTAAAGATAAAAAATAAATTTAAAAAAAAAGCTTTTATTTGCCTCTTTATCTGAGTCAACGAACTAAAATTTTTGAATCTAAAGCAACCGTTATGCTCAATCTTGTTAATTATTTTGGACCTCTGGCGACTTATAAATAAACATACATACTGTTTAATTATTTTGGACCTCTGGCGACTTATAAATAAACAACTTATGCTTGCAAAAAATCTCGGCCCGTTCTGGCTCGCCTTAATTTAAGGCTTGGACCAGCCCGTTTAAAAACCCTAAAAATCAAGGCCTGACCTGGCTCGGGCAGTATTCTATTGTGTCTCGTTCTATTACTTACAAAGTTTTCCATTGTTATATTAGTTATTTTACTGTGAATGGTTCAATTTGTCACTTAAGGTGACTAATGAATATGAGACGTTAAAACCCTACAATGTTGACTTAATAGGAACAGGTTCAACTAGCTTGTGCACCTTCTTTATCTTTAGTTTTAGTTTTATCTAGATTTATTCCAGTAGAGTGTTCTGTTTGTTGCAATTTTTCTTATGTTTTCATGATCTCAAATACTTTTAATTTAAAGTTACAGCTATTTTTATATATTAAAGATAGAAAATGGATAGTAAAAGAATTAAAGGCCTGCTCAAATTAGCCAACAAGCTTGTGCTGGAGAAAAAGTTTGAAGAAACCATTGAAATATGTAATGTACGTGGTTTTTTGATATACGTGTATTGAACACATCAAAAAAGATATATCTACTAGTAGTAGTAGTAGTAGTAGTAGTAGCAGTAGTGGTACGTGGTTTTTTGATATACGTGTATTGAACACATCAAAAAAGATATATCTACTAGTAGTAGTAGTAGTAGTAGCAGTAGTAGTAGTAGTAGCAGTAGTAGTAGTAGTAGCAGTAGTAGTAGTAGTAGTAGTAGTAGTAGTAGTAGTAGTAGTAGTAGTAGTAGTCGTTGTAGTAGAAGTAATAGTAGTAGTAGAACATTTGTAGGGCACACTCTTGTGTAAAATATTAGTATATGATATGCTAATATGTTTTCAGGAGATTCTTGCTGCAGACGAGCGAAACTACATGGCTCTCACATTTCTCGGGGCAGCTCAAGATGGAGAAGGGAAGTACCTGGAAGCGCTGAAGTCATACAAGCTGGCTGTCGAAGTTGATTCCAGTCAGCAGCTTGCTTTGCAGGTAGTTTTTGTTGTTGCTGCAGTATGGTGATTGTTGGTGGTAGTGGTTGCAAACTTTTTATAGACATTTTGAATTGCAACAAATGTTGTTGTTCAGCTTGCTTTGCAGGTAGGTTTTTTTGGTACAGTTTGGTAGTTGTTGGTGGTAGTGGATGGTGCAGTATGGTTGTAGTTGTTGATGCAGTTAGGGAGATAGTTGTTAGTGCATTATCTGGTTGTTATAATAGTTGCTGCTGGTGATGTTCTTTTTAGGGTGACTGTGTTTCTTGTAGTTGCTATGGTGTTAGTTGTGATTGTGATATTTATTCAGTGTTTTCATTATTTTCAGTTATTAAAAAGTATTTATTTTAGAACAAAAGGAGTTAGTTGAAAAGGTTGCAAATGTTTTATAGACTTATTTTTTAGAATTGCAACAAATGTTGTGAATGCGATTCCGATATCGATGGATTAGCATTTGAGATTATAATTCATACTGTTGGAATTCAAAAAATGATTAGGATAAATTTTTTTAAATAAATTTCTTTATATTAAAATTAATTAAATAATTACAAAATCAAATATTTACAGGGACTGTCCAAATTATACGAAAAAGATGAACGTGTCATAAAAGATTCTGCTGAGTTTTTCCTGACGGTGTTTGAACGTCTGGATGCATTCTTAAAAAAGTGGATTTTTCGATTTAAAGATTAATTGTCTTAATACTTGTATTTGGTGATATATTTCTTTTTTATGAATCAGAAGATTTTTTGTCATTTTATGTTTGAGAAAATAAACATTTAATTTTTATTTAGAACTTTTTATTTTATCTGACTGTTTTTTTAAGTCACTTTTCAATCGTTTTGAACTGATCTGGTGTTATTTTGTTCTAAGTCATGCATGATATTTATATATCGATACATATATAATAGTCATATAATCAAGTGAATATCGTTTAAAACATAAAAAACCAGTGATACCGAAAAGAGACTGGCGAACTTGATCAAACACTGTCGACTGCTCTTGAGCCTCGGAAACCTGGACTCTGCACTAGAAGTCATGAGTGCAGCAACTGCTACAACAAAAGACTCTGGCTTGGATCCACGTCGGCTCTACGACATTCTTTTTGATGATCGCAAAGTCTTTTCCGTGGCTGAATGCCGTCGTGCGGATTTGGTAAAATAATTATACTTTTATCAATTGAGGTTTTGAAATCATTA
This sequence comes from Erpobdella octoculata, assembly GCA_963978895.1. Taxonomy (NCBI): domain Eukaryota; kingdom Metazoa; phylum Annelida; class Clitellata; order Hirudinida; family Erpobdellidae; genus Erpobdella; species Erpobdella octoculata. Next base: position 31,152,665 of record OZ022239.1, read on the forward strand.
AATATAATTTAGTTACCATATTTATAATTATTGATTGAATGTTAATTAAACTGTTATATAGATTGTTTTTGTTATTTTCATTAAATTAATTAAATAAGTTAGGTTAATTTCATTAAATTAAATTAATTAAATAAAGTAGGTTAATTTCATTAAATAAATTAAATAAATATTTGTTGTTAATTGTGTTGCATCAATCAGCTGATGAAAGCTGCCAGGATCGTGTCTGAGGACGTCGACTCCGAAACAAACAAGAGAGAGCTTGCGTGGGCGACTTACGTCGAATGCCGCGTCAAGGTATTGCGTGTCGTTGCTCGGGATTTTCCGATTTTTCTAATTCGTCAGCTTGTTGTTTTTTATGTTCTTGTTTGACTTTAAATTTCTTTGTTTTCTATGTTCATATTTGCATTTAAATTTCTTTGTTTTCTACGTTCATGTTAGAATTTTAATTTTGAAAGTTTAAAAGTGATTCGGATTTTCTTTGCATCTCATTTGTCAGTTCGCTAGATGAGGGGGCGTTTGCTTCAAACTTTTGTTTGATTCGTCATTTTTATTAAAATAAGATGTTTTCTTAAGATGGGATCTTCTGAAGTTGAGCTCTGGACTTTAAACAGCAAAGACTGCCCTGTTCCCACCTGTCGCTACAGGAATGAATTGCTCGTCAAGATCTACCTAGACACCTATCCAGGTATGCCCTCTATTATTTGTCGTCTATAATTATAAGTGTGCAAATTAAGATTCAAGTCGAAAAGCTTGTTGAACTCTCCGTGTTGTTTAGTTTAAAAAACAAAGCAGTTGCCATGGTTACACACAAACAGCAAACATTTCTGAGTCTTAGTTCTACATTTGTGTTGTTGTTGTTTGTTGATGTTTGTTTTACATTGTTTTTTCTCTAAATTTAACCCTAAATTTTGATGTAGCAGAAAATTATAAATTCGATATAAAATATAATATAGCTAACATAATTATTATTATTCAGTGTTGGAAAAAGTACTGTGTTTCAGTACTTAAGTAAAAGTACAAGTAACGCCTCAAAAAGTTACTTAAGTAAAAGTAAAAGTATTTGCTAAAAAATGTACTTAAGTAAAAGTAAAAAGTAACAGCACTTTAAAGTTACTTTTAAAGTAAAAAGTAAAAGTACTGAAGCCGCTTTTTGTAATGGTTATTCGTCAATCATCTAACTCTATTTTAACATAATTCCATAGTCTTTCAAACACTACTGCGTTGATAAAACTGATAAACTAATTACTAATTGGTAACACGCAAACTAATGAAAAAATTCTATTTTTACGTGCCTTTTTGTCAATTTTTCGTATTTCGATACATGCGCTGGATGCACGCGTATCACGTGTTTCTTCAAGTTTGACGGAGAATTGTGGAATGCTAAACACATAATTACTTTACTTTAGGTTTGCCCAGCAAGCATGTGAATCTGAATGTTTTAGCTTCCATCGATTGAAATCTGAACATTTTAACTAAATATGGCCATGGGCGTTCTTTATTAAGTTCATTGTTGTTACGCGCCTATCATCGCCACCACTGCTCACGTTCGCTCCTTTGGAAGATTCCATAGTAGGTAATCTCGAACAATCTATTGTACACCAAAACAAGTATGAGCGCGAAAATCTTAGCTCCACCCACAAGCTTCAATACTACTAACATAGATATCTATGCTACTAACTACTAACATAAAAGTAAAATGGGGTTCGAAAATGCATACGTTAATAATCATAGATAATTAATACAAAATCGATTTAGACTTTATGTCGTTTTATTAATTTTTTACAGTACTTTGTAACGGTTTGTCCTGGAAAAGTAACGAAGTAAAAGTAAGTCCGAAAATATTACTTCGTTACAAGTAAAAAGTACTGAAAATAATCTGTACTCCGTTACAGGCAAAAAGTACGTCTGATGTACTTAAGTAAAGTAACGTGTTACTTTTACTTCGTTACCGAACAACACTGTTATTATTATTGTGGTGCATCCTTTCATGTGAAAGGAAATGTGTATAGGGCCTGTGTTCAAAGTGTCCTTGTTTATGGCACTGAGACATGGTCTATGAAGGTGGAGAATCTAAGAAGTTTAGAAAGGGCAGAGCGTATGATGGTTAGATGTTTCGTTGAATGATCGTGCATGTAGTGTAGATTTGTATAGCTTTCTGAATGTTCCTTGTGTGGCTGATGTGGTGAGGCGTGGAAGACTAAGGTGGTTTGGACATTTGGAGCGTAAAAGTGCAGATGATTGGGTTTCGGCAATTAGAGATATGGATGTTGTAGGAGTGAAAAGTAAAGGTAGAAGTAGGAAGACTTGGTGGGAATGTGTGAAGAAAGATATGGATGAGCTCGGACTTAACCGGCAGTCTGCCCTGGATCGTGAGTTGGGGAGAGGCCTGATATAGAAAAACGTCCAACCCTAGCCTAGCGTGGAATAGGGACGTTTCAAAAATAAATGATGATGATGATTATGATTGTGCGCTCAGCACATCCCTAGATGATGCATAGTAATTTCTGTTGTGTTTGGGCGCGCCTCTCTCTCATTGGCTGAGTCCGTTCAGGCTAGCTGTACGTGGAGCGCATGCATGAATTATAAACTCTCTTTGTTTCTCGATCGGTTCTGTTATTGTTGGTTTTATTATAGTTGTGTAGAAAATTTCAATTTACTTTATTTTGTGTCTTCAAATTAAACGAAGTAAGCAAAACTTACAATGATGATGATGATGATGTTGTTGTTGTGAATAAACAGTGTTGCATATACAGCTAATATATAACTACAAATACAACAAACAGAAAGGTCAGAGTTCAATATAGAAGAAGCGAGAAGCCAATTGGAAGAGGGAAACGTCTTCGGAATTGTCTTAGATGCTTTCCATTTTTTTCTAAAAGGAAAATTCAAAGATTGCACGGCTTTGTTGGAAACAGGTCTGTTGTTTGATTTAAATTTTTTATATTTTATATTAATTCACTTTTTAAATTCTATAAAAATAATATTTAAAATTAACGATATTTAAATCTATTTTGAAGTTTTTGTAATTTAATGTGTAAATAAACAGTCAAATGTTATGAAAAAAGATAGCATATTTTTTCATTTTTTTGTTTCTCATTATCATCATCATCATCATTTTTTTGACTAATCATCATCATCATCATCATCATTTTCTCTGTTCCAGCTCTAGAGAAGGAAAAGACGCTGTTGGTAGCCCACCACCTTCTCGCTGAATGCACTCACGAATTGCACCGATACAAGGAATCATCTGCGACAGCCATTAAAGGTCGACTGTCGTTTTGTTGTAGAAAGTGTAGTTGTTGTGATAGTTTTTCTTACTCGTGTGTTTGTTAGATCATTATTATTTGTATTTGAGTATTCTAAATGAATGATCGTGGACTTTGCCACGTATAAATTGCTTTAATTTGTTTGCTGCTTCCAGGGTTGAAGCTACTAGAAGATTCCAGCAGTCTTTGTTTCTACGGCGACCGACGGATAATCAGGAGCAAGCTGAGATTTTTGATTGCCAAAAACGACGTCCAATTGGATAACGAGTCAACTTTGAAGGAAGCTGAGAGTATTATTTCTGAGGTTATTTATTTATTTAATAAATCTTTTAAAAATAAATTTGTTATCTATTCAAAATTGGATTTCTTTGGTCATTTTATTGATTTGCTTATAGAAAGTAACCTTCTTGCTTCTCATTTTTTCAGTTGAAATCCAGAGAGGAAATCCATCCGGTTGAACTTCGATGCCTGGAATTGCTAACCTCTTTGAAATTGAACAATAATCAAGCCGTTGACGAGGTTTAATGATTCGTTGATTGACGGATCGGTTGAAATTATATAGTTAGATGGGTTGGCAGCTTGGTGATTAGAGTAGGTAGAGATGGGTAGAGATTGAAACAATGTAATTAGGTGGGTGGGCAGTTCTGGGTAGTTATATTGTTGGGCGGTTAGATGGGTGGATTGATAGATTGGTGGTGGGTTCAGTAATTAGTAGTTAGTTGGATGAGTTTTTAAATTAGTATTTCATTTCTAGATATCGAAAGAATTACTTGGTCATCCAGAGATCAGAGATGGAGATCATCATCATCAATTCCTTGTCGATTTGACCGTGGGAAAGATGAATATTCATAAGAAGAATTTCCAAAAAGCTCAGAAATGGTTGGATATTTATTTATATCTTTAGTTGATATATTTAAAAGCAACTTATGAATATTAATATTATTGGACACGATTAGCATAGAAAAAGCTCTCAGCATCAAGGATGATAGCTCAGAAGCCCACCTGCTTATGGGGATCGTCCAATGGGAGATGCTTCTTCTCAATGCAGGTAACAGTGAGAGCAATGATGGCGATGACGATGATGATGTTAAGAGAAGAAAAGAAGAAGTAGATGAAAGAAAAAAACTTTTTCTTGCACACATGAACAAGGTAGGAGGTTTTCTGGTAATAATAAAAAAATTGAAAGATTTTGTTTTATTTCAGTTTAAATAAATGTAGAGGTTTATGGCACCCGGTAGAAATGTCTGACTATGCTGATCGAAAGAATGTGTTGACCGAGATCTTATTTGTAAAAAATATAATTAAGTTTTTTATAATTAATATTTAAATTTTATTTCGTTTAGGCCATCCAATTAGATCCTGCAAATCCCATTTCGTATTATTATGTTGGTCTCTATCTGGATAGAATTGGACACAGTAAAGAGTGAGTTAGTTTTGCTGGTATTGATGCTGGATAATGTGGTGGTAGTTGTGGTAGTGGTGGTGGTTGTTGAGGTAGTGGTGCTGGTAGCTGTGGTAGTGGTGGTGGTGATAATTCTTTATGACACTGCAGTAGTTCTGACAGTGAGAGTGGTGATGATATTGATAATAATTTGATAGTTGTGATGCATATATGATATATACGCATGTTTCTTGGTGCTTTTATAACAAAGATTTGATGACCTTCAATTAGAATAATTTCATTTTCATCATCAAAGCCATTGACCTTCACCTTTCCTCTTCTCATCTCCTTATTATCTCCATTGTCTTCTCTCTCTTTCTTTCTCTCTTTTTCTTTCTTTTCATCACTCCATCCTACTTTCCATGCAGGAAAGCCAAGCAGTTCTTGATGAAAGCCTACGACACGGACACCAACGACGTCGAACGACTTGCGTCATCACTCATCGACTTTTTACTGAGAGTCAACGATCAGGTGGTGTTGTATATTTATTTTCAAATTTATTTTTTATTATTTTTTTTTAAATTTATTTATTTTCAAATTTATTTATTTTTTTAAATTCATTTTTAAACTTGATTATTTTTTAAAATTTATTTATTTAAAAATTTATTTACTTTTTGAATTTTTTTTTAAATATTATTTTTTTAAATTGGTTTTGACATTCATGTTTTGAATTCTCGATTAAGATTATATTTTATCATTAATTATAAAAATTATAGTGTGTTTTATTTTTAAGTTATATTATTTGTTTCTTAAATCTGTGTTGTCCTTTATGTTTTGATTGTTTAAATTCGTGATTCAGATTATATTTTATTATTAATTATTGATATTATAGTGTATTTTAATTGATATTATATTATATTATAAATAAAAGAGTATGTTTTTTTTAATTCCGTACACAGGATTCTACGTTATTCTACCTCCAGAAGATTTCGTATAAGACGAAAAACGAATGGTTTGCAATTTCTTTTAAAACTCTTTTTTGATTGACTGAATGTTTGATTAGCTAATTTTGTACTAACTTGTCTCCTTTCCATTTGTTTTGTTATTAATAAGCTAAGAGTTTGTTCAACTCGTGCTGATGATGCTGTAAAATAAATTAAGAAATAGTTTCTCTAGGAAGATGTTGTTGAATGTTGTTGAGTCTTACTCACTTACAAGGGGAAGGGGGGGAGGGGGTGGTTGAGAAAAGTTAAGCTGAATAAACCTTTCATTAATTGCAGATTTGTTTTTGTTATAAAATTTGATTTACAATATTAAAATAAAAGTTTTTTTTAAATAATTGTATTTGTGTTTACATATAATAATATTAACAATTATAATAAATGACATAAATTTGTATTTTTCAAGCCCCAAGTGGGTGCTGCTTCGACTGGGGGCGTATTACTTCAAGAACGGCAACATTTCAGAAGCCGTCGGTCACTTGCAGGCGGCTGTCCGGAAGGACACTAAAGATTTGTTGGTTTTTTGTTTTAATTAATATTCGTGATGGAACTTTTTTTATAAAATAAAGTAAATATTCAAAGCGGTTTTGTTTAATATCTTATATGCTTTATTTCTGAACCAATCAATATTGATTGTAAAGTTTCATCAATATTCACAAAATCATGATAAGAATTTTTTTTCACTTTGTGATAATTTTTTATGTTAATGTTCCAACCAATCCAGGAGGACTTGGGAAAGACTAGGTGAAGCCTACCTAGAGAGGGGTAGCTACACCTCAGCCCTGAAGGCTTTCACTAGGGTTACGGACAGTGACCCTAGCTGTATTTACAGTTTATACCAGTAAGTAACTTTTTTTTATATCATTAAGTTTTTTTGCATACTAATTTTGTCTTTATCTTCTGAGTTTTTCTACTGGTAATGAGTTGAAAGTGTTGTAGGATTATTTTGTAACGTTATGTTCTTGTTGTTGCTATAATCATCATTATCATCATTACTTCTACAGAACTGCATTCATCCAACAAAAACTGGGCCTCCTCAAAGAAGCTTGTGAGAAGTTCAAGGTTGTCCTCGAAATGTCAACGGATTATACACCTGCTCTCTTTGGTTGGTCCCAGTTATAAAGTTATCATTATCGCGGTAGCCATGTTTATTGTCATCATCGTCATCATATTTATTGTCATCATCGTCATCATATTTATTTTCATCATCGTCATCATATTTATTGTCATCATCAGCATCATTTTCACCTTATTTTTATCATTATCAACATCGTTGCCATATTTATTGTCATCATCGCAACAAATAATTTTACTGTTTTGAATACCATGAGTATCATTATTTATCACATATCTCTCTTATCTCTATTATTGCCAACGATATCACCACCATCATATTCATTATCATTATCATAATCCTCATTGTTGTTACTATTAGGACTGGGTGAGACGTGTCTCCAACTTGCATGCCAATATGTCTCAAAGTGTCTCTTTGGTAGGTCAGTTCTTCATGTGCAGGAAGCCATTAACTCCCTTGCCAGGTTTGTTTTAACCTTCATCCTGTTATCTATTGATTCTGTTAATCTATTTGAACATTTATTCCATGTTCTTTCTATCTTTCAATTTATTCACATATCTATTTGTCTTTCTGTCTATCTATCTATTTATCTATCTATCTATCTATCTATTTATCTATCTATCTACCTACCTATCTATCTCTCTCTCTCTTTCTGTCTATCTATCCATCCTTCCGTCCTACTACATCTATCTAGTGAACACTTTTTATTATCAAGTTTTTCTCTCTGCAGAGCATGCGAACTAAATCCCAGTTTCAGCTGCTCGTGGAAATGCCTCGGCGACTGTTTCAGCTCATTCTACGGAATTCCCGGTTCCCAGATAAGGTTTCAGTTTTGTTATAATTATTATTATTATTTGTGTTTATTTCATTTTTAATAAGACCAACATTTATGTTTACTTTTTGTTCAAAAAGCATGTATCGTGGACATTTTATATGTTTAAATTTTCGCAGTTGAAGAAAGATTTAATTTTTCCATTTCATTCACAGAATCACGGTACCTGACAGCTTGGCTTTGATGACGTCAGAAGATTCCACGTCATCTCCGTCGAAACTTGACCTCCTGGTTCTCGGAGAAAAGTTTGAATCGTTTTCTTGTTTCATTTGTTTTTAATTATTTTATTTATTTACTATTATTATTATTATTGGAATTAATTAATTTTATCATTTAAATTTCTACTGACTAATTAATTTTGGCATCATCATCATCACCAACTTTTACTACTACTACTACTACTACTACAATCATCACCTTTGCAGGTGCTACAAGATGGCATTGAATCTCTGTTCCGAAGTTTCCACTCTTTGGCACGACCTCGGCTTGAACCTTCACTATCAGGTCAAGGTCGGATCGCGCACGATGGTTGCAGGAGAGGGGGCTTCGGTAACAGGGTCGACGGCCCTGAATCTCCTTGCCAGAAAGAGCTTTCAGTGTCTCCAGAAAGCAGTCTCTCTTTGCCCGACCGCCCCCGATCACTGGGACTCGTTGGGGGTGATTGCTGCCTCCAAGCGTTAGATTTGTTGTTGTTGTTGTTGTTGTGGTTGGTTTCTACTGTTATCAGATTTGTTTATAAGAGGGATTTTGCTTTTGTGAGATGTGTGCGATGCTGTCGATGATGATGATGATTTTTTTGTGTTAGAAAATTTGCATTTTTGTGTTTGTATAATAATGTATAAAATATATGAAAAATATTTTTTAAATTATTTAGAGTCATAAAGTTATTTAATTTTTTATTTATCTTAATATTAATTAATATATATATATATATATATTATGATTTCAACTCAACAGCTATCAGCAACTACGCTCTTGCTCAGCATTGTTTCATCAAGTCTATAGAAGTACAAAGCAATGTTAGCTATACTTTTATAAATAGTATATGTTTGTCTTTCTCTTAATTTAATTTAGTTGAAATTATTAATTGACATTATCATTGATTTATGGTTTTTTTTCAGAATGTCACTGCGTGGTCGAATCTTGGTTTCCTTTATTTGCTGAATGACAAGAAACAAGTATGTATGTCTGTATGTATGTATGTATGTGTGTTTGTATGTATGCATGTATGTGGTGTTTGTATGTGTGTGATTTTTGTATGTATGCATGTATGTGGCATTTGTATGTGCGTGATTTTTGTATATAACTGATGTATGAATGAATGTGACTAACATTTGTATGTATGTGATGTTTGGTTTTATGATTGATGGTAGTGATGATGATGATGTCTACGGTTATGATGTTCATGGCAGTGATGTTTATGGTTACGTTTACGGTGGTGGTTATGATGTTTGAGGTGGTAATGATGAAATATACGAAGATTAGCTATGAAATAAATTTTGAGATGATGATTTTCAGCTTGCCCACGAAGCATTCAAGAAGGCACAGTCAATCGAACCTCACTTTGTGAACAGCTGGATAGGACAGGTAGTTAAGAGTTCAGCATTATTATTATTATTATTATTATTATTATTATTATTATTATCATCATCATCATCATTAAATGACATCTTTGATTTCATTGCACTATTTTACTTGTCATCATCCTCATCATCATCATTGTATATAACTGATCATGGCATCACATCACCATCAACATCGTAAAGCTTATTTATACTCACTCATGCATTATCATCACCATCATTATCATCATCATGGCATCACATCACCATCGATATCATCATTCCAGGCCATGATAGCAGAACAAGTGAAAGATCAAGGACATACTGACTGGTATGATGCCATGGATCTCTTCAGGCATTCTGTTGAGACAGATAATCACGTTAGCAATTTATTTTTATTATTCTTTTTTTTCAATAAAAAAAGGAAATGATTAATTGAAAGATATTTTCAATTAGCATATAAAAATTCTAAAGTAATTTTTATTAATTTAAATTTAAATGAATTAGAATAAATAAATTTATAAATTATTACTAATTATAACTGCAATTTTCTTAACTCCTAGTCATTTTTGTTTATTTTTTATTAATTTTTGATTTACTTATTCATTCATTCATATATTTGATTATTTATTTACAGCCCGAAGCTGCTATCAGTTATGCCCACTGGGTTTGTTCAACTCTGGATGAAGTGGACAATAACAGCATTAATAATAATAATAAGAAGAAAAAGAACAAGTGGTTGGATTTCACTTTTAATCATCTTAACGCTGTTGACTCTGCTCTTGATGCCATGACGAGATACACGGGTTGGTCCAATTTATTTTTATATTTGTTTTGTTTATTTTAGTATTTTTGGTTTAATATGAACATATTTATTATATTATTTTTCTATTATGGTATTATTTATTTATTATTTTGTTTATTACAATCTTTTTTTTTATTAATAAGAGAGCATATTTTAGCGTTTCAACTTGCTTTGTATGTTGTAGAGACCAGACCTGATGATCTAAGAGGCTGGAACTATTACGGACTGCTGTGTGAGAAGCAGAAACTCTATAGGACTGCAGTGAAGGCTTTTGAAAGGTGATGATGATGATGAAATGATGGTGATTGGTGATGTTGATGATGATGATTGGTGATGATGATGATGATGGTGATGACGATGAGGTTGATGATTGGTAAGGTTTTTCAAAAGAACATGGATATTGTAGGTTTTTGTAATGGCAATGACGATTTATGGAGATATTAGCTGTGGTTCTGCTGCAGATGATATATGTATAAAAGATAACTGATGTAATACAATTATATAAATATTATTATATTATCATCACAAGAGTTTTATTGAAAAAAATAAACAAATTATGTTCGTCAAGGTGCTTGCAGTTGTTGGAGAAAAGTCAAAACGTCGAATCAAGACACCGATGCGTCGTCCTGGGAAATCTCGCCAGGCTGTTGTGGTTAGTCGTTTTGTTTATTTACATCATCAACAACATCATGGCATTGTCATCAATGTCATCTTCATCATCATCACTAGCACATCATTAGCAACAATCCCATAAAATCATTGTCATCACTAGCACTTCATTATCATCAATCCCATAATATCATCATCACTACCACTTCGTTATCGTCATCCCATAAAATCATCACCATCATGAGTACCGTATCATAATTTTCCATCCAGCAAGACCGGAGATTACACGCGGTCGTTGGAACAGTTCCAGGAGTTGTTTGTGGTGCTGTTTGATGAATTCGAAGATGAAATCTCCCTCTTCGAGATCTGCCAGTGGGCTCTCAGCTATTTCAAAGCCGGGCAGTACGACATGAGTTTCGAAAGTTAGTCGTTGTTTTGTTGGTGCAACAAGTTATTCTTTTATTGGGGAGTGTTAGCAGTGTTGTTGATGCGGTGTTGTATTATTATTATTATTATTATTATTATTGTTATTGTTCAAAGTCACAGCTTTCTTTGCTGGTTTTCTTGACCGGAAATCCGCCGGATTTCTAAGGTCTTATTTTTTATTTTTCTTTGTTTTTTTTTTAAATTAAAACACTTTTCGGAGGATATACTTGAGGTTCCTAACAGAGCAATTTTATAAATTTAAATTGCAGTTGGTTTTCCTGGAATTCTCTCGAGGCATTTTTCGAAGCCAACTTTGATTGTCCCTAAGGCTCCAACCACAACCGGGATTACACAAGTCCTGGTTTTCCACATTCTTGATACTTCAATTTCAGGATCTTTGTATTTGCTGAGTTTTTCTACTTCTTTAATGGAAATGTTGTTGTCATTTGGAACATCTATTAGGAGACACTTTTTCTTGGTTCTGTCTTGAATGATGATGTCAGGTCGGTTAGCTCCTACAGTTCGATCGGTGTTGACAAGCACATCATACATTATAGTAAAATCTTTCGCTTTTACAATTTTTTGGGGTTGGTGGTAGTACCATCGTTTAGCTACTTGGACACCAAGATCCTGTAGAGCAGTCCAGTGCAGATAGTTGGCGATCCGATTATGTCTGTGCGTGTATTCTTTCGGGGCTAGAACTGAACATCCTGAGATGATGTGGCTTATGTGTTCTTCCTGTTGGTGGCATATCCTGCATTTGCTTTCCACGTTCATTTTTAGTACTTTCCTTTGATGGTACCTGGTGCTTAGCGCTTGATCTTGTGCTGCTATGAAAAGACTTTCAGTTTCGCCTTTAAGTCCAGAACTTCGCCAATTGACTATCCCAAAGCTGTATTGCATCACAGGAGCCGCAAGGCTATTATAGGCATGTATTTTGTTTTTAGCGTTCAGTTCTGTGCTGAGAATTAGTCTGATTCTTCGCTGATATTCTTTTCGTATTTCAATCTTCATGTCTTCATGCTGGATTTCACCTTTCTCTGCTATTCCAAGATACTTGTAAATTTCAATGTTTTCGAGGTTTCGAATGCCATGTTCACTTTCTTCATTGTGCTTTGTTGCAACTTGCTTTCCTTTCTTCATTTATCAAGTCCAAAGTCCATCTTGATAACATTGCTAAAAACTTTAACAATGTTAATTGCTTTTGTTAATTGACAATCATTTTTTGCAAATAGTTTTAAATCGTCCATATATAACAGATGACTTATTCGCTGATTTTTGTTCATACCATAGCCAAGGTCTTCGCTGTTCAACATATTGGTTAGTGGTATCAGAGAAATACAAAACAGTAACGGTGACAAAGAATCTCCTTGAAAAATTCCTCGTTTGATATTTGATTACTCCGGTGCATATATATCCTTCGGCGTGGTAGAGCTTCATCTCGGTTTTCCATTGTTGCATGACAGTCTCTAGGAATTTTATGATTATTGGGTCTGTTTTGTAGATTTTTAAAGCATTTACTATCCAGCTATGTGGAACACTGTCAAAAGCTTTTTTGTAATCAATCCAAGCCATGCTGAGATTGTGTTTTTTGGCTTTTGCATTTTCAACGATGGCTTTGTCTATGAGGAGTTGATCCTTGCATCCACGACAACCTTTTCTGCATCCCTTCTGCTCTGGTGGCAAGATGTTGTTGTCCAAAAGATGTTTATAAAGCCTTTGTGAAATTAAAGTAGTCATAATCTTATACATTGTAAGCAGACATGGAATGATGTTTGGTTGTCTAATTGCTTTGTTTAATGCACTCACCAGTTACCCGTGTATTGAATCAAACTTTTTTATCCAAAAGTTCTGAACTTTGTCTAGTCCGGGAGATTTCCAGTTGTGGAGATATTTTAGGATTTCTTTCAATTCCTCTAATGAAATGTCATTCCAGTTTCCAGTAACAACATTTACATGTCTTTCATTTTCCAGGCGAATCCATGTAGCTTCAAAGTTGTGATTTTCTTCATCTTCTAAAATTAAAATACTTTTCCAGAATCTCTCTATGCTCAACTTTGATGGTGGCTCTTCTACCAGTTTTTCCATTTGGTTCAGTTCTCTATAAAACCTTTTTTCCATTTTCTTGGAACAATTTGTTTTGTTGGTATTGTTTTGCTCTTTTTGTAAATCTCCTTAATCTTTGAGCTTTAGCTTGCATTTTCATTTTCAAAATTCTCGAAAGTTCTCTTGCATCATTCGAGTGATGTTTTTGCATGATCTTCTCTGTTTTTCTCTTTAGTGATTGACTGAGCAATTGTTTCTCAAATTCTGACAATATCGATATTTCTTTTCTTAGCGAGTAGATTTTCTCCTTGATTCTGACTTTCCACCGAAGTTCTTCTTTTCGGTTTGATTTTTGGGACTCTACTTCTCAAAAAACTACTGACGCAGCAGCATACATCAATTGATTTATTTCTGTTAAATCGAGTTGTTTATTATTGATGATGGACAGAATAGCGGAATTAGCTGACTTTAGCAACTCGTACGTTTCTTTGCTGGGCTTGAATTTGTTGATCCCTTTTCTATCTTTTAAATCGATTGTCTGTAATTCTGTCAGCTTCTGTCTAATTAATTGCTCCGTTTCCAGAGTTTGTTCTGTTGTCGGTAGTTGGAAAATTTGTTGCTTTTTGTTTTTCGTCTTTGTTTTGGTTTGAATTATTTCTGTTCTTTCAAAAGTCAAAGTTGGAGTCTTCGGGATAATTTGTTCTGTATTCTCATTAATTTTCTCTCAATAATTTTGTCTATCTCTATCTTCGTCAGCCATTTGTTTTTTTTTTATGTTTCTTTTCATGTCTGCCAAGCCGCTTGATGTGATGGTGGGCAAAAGGGTGGGATTTCTTTTCCTCCAGATCTCGAAAGTGCCTTCATTCTTAGATTTTTTTCTTTCATTGTTAATAAATATGCCCACATTACTTCTTTATATTCTTCTCGTGACCATTTATGTCGTTGATTTTTCATCACTTCTGGTCTTGTTGCTTCTTCCTCAGAAGGTTCGCGTTGAGTTTTCTCGTTGCGATGACTCATCTGAGATGCAAGATACATTTAAGAAGAACTTGGCAACTGTCAATTTCACACTTCTATGGTACTATATTGCACAAAAGTGAAAAAAAAAAACACATAAAAAAACCCACAAACATAAACCGGGCAAAAGTTATATTGGAGACAAATTTTTAGTTCATACAGCCTGACTTACTTGAGTAACTCAAATATCTAGGAGACAATAATACTGAAATACAAAAACAGAAAATTTGAGATATTTAAATTGCAGAGCGAACGCTTAATCAAAATGGCAACCAAGATGGCGAGTTGAGCAAGACGGAGGTGTTATTACACGTCGAGTTCTCTGATTGGTTGACTTGTTTGAAAGTAGGATTTTGATTGTACGAGACAGTTGTTTCGGGCTTTGTGATTGGTCGAATTTATTTTAAGCGTCAGGAACTATTCTTTTATTTTTCTAATATTCTTTCTAATATTTTCTTTTAAATAGAGATTGTTGTAATATTAATTTTCTTCTTTTATTTTGTTTTATTAACTTTTCTTTTAATTTATTTACTTTTTTCGATTAATTTTGACAATTTTTTGGTGAATTTGTTAGCAGAATTGGTTGGTTGGGAAGAAATAGTTCTTTAGGTTATTTCTTTTAAACATTCTTATTCAACTTGCTTTTTTTTTAGACAGGATCGAATTATATTATTAGAGATTAAATAACAGTCAGATATGCTGGATCTAATTAATGAAGATAATTTGTTTAAGACGTAGAACCTGTATTCGTGACTTCGTTTCAAATTTAGCGATTGTTCTTTACTTCGACGTAGTTGATGCTGATGATGATTTTTCGGCCTAGTTCATACGGACTGAGGTCTGAATGTTTTTGTAGTATGAGGATGTCTTTCAGTTTCGTCGTTTTACACGTATTTCTGCTGAAGCTCACTGATGCAATCGGTTCCTGGCAAGATCGTTTCAGAGAGTAGCAATAAAACTTTGAAAATAAAATGAGAATTGTTAATATTATTAATATTAATAATTTTTAATTTATTTTATTAGTTTTATTCAAAATATATTACTAATACGCTTCCGAATTAACTGCAATTTTGTAAAAACGATGGATCATGTTTATTGCGGCCGCACGGACAAAGGTCAAGTCTTATTCTTCTTCTTCTTCTTCTTCTTCTTCTTCTTCTTCTTATTATTATTATTATTATTATTATTATTACTTTTTATTTTTCATTGCTTTCTTTTTTCATTCTTTCTGCTTATTTCAGCTTATCAAAGCGCACTCCAACTCGACATGGAAGAGAACGATCCATGCCGCAACCTGCTCCTCGTAGCCATGGGAACCACCCTGTTCATGAAGGAAGATGTTGATGACGCCATTTCTCTTCTTTTCAAAGAGTAAAATTAAAATTTGATGGAAAAAATATAAATTTTTTAAATAAAAAAGTTTAACATTTGATGAAACAGTATTATATTTAAATGATAATTATTATAATTATTATTGTTATAACTGAAAATGTGATCTCTCTGAACTTTTGTTTGGGTTGCATCGAATATTTCAATCTCACTGTGTCACAACAGCCAAACTAATAACGATTATTATCATAAATCGTATTATAAGCATCATCATCACCACCAGCAATCATCATCATCATTACCATCTTTCTAATCACTATCATAACTCGTCTTTCAAACGTTCCAACTAGCATCGGAGGTGGCAAGGAACCAACCCAAGAAAATATCTGCTCCCTTCTCTGTCTCGGCCTCATCCGTTCGGACCTGGCCTTGACCCACGCGGCGGTCAACGAAATATTCAAGGTCGGCCAAAGGTCGATCGCCTGTTCTTCGATTGATCTAGCGTTTCTTGGATCGAGGGCCAAGTTTTTATTGGTTGGTCAAATGTGCTAATTGTTTAGTGATTGGTTGATTGAAAGACTGAATGTTTTATTGGGTAGTTATATTTTTTAAATAGGAATATATGTTTATATTTTATTTGTTGATAAAAACTAATTTATGCATATGTAAGTTTCATTTGTTGATACGAAAATATTAGCACTATTTGTTGTCTCAAATTTTCAAATTTTAACTTATAATTTTTGTATCCTTCCTCCTCATCTTCCTCTTCCATTCGTAGTCAAAATCCAAGTCAGCCTACCCCCACTTGAAGGACTTCCTGCGTGTCATCCATCTTCGTCCGGACCAATCAGAGGGCTGGGTGAGGGCGGCCATGTTCCTCCTTTCCGGTCGGGTGGACGACGACATCATTCGAAAGGTGAAGGTCATGTGCAGAGCTGCCCTGGAAAAGAGCGATAAGAAGTGCTGTCAGGTGATGTGAATCGTTTGTTGAGTTATCAATTAATTATCGTAATCATCATCATCACTGCCAGCAATCATCACCGATCGTCAACCTTATATGCTCTCAAAATTTTTTATAGAAGCAGTATTTTTTTCAAAACGAAAAGCTTTGAAATTCTAAAATTATTTGATTTTTTATCTCCCTCAAATTTGAAATGTTTTAATATTTTACAAATGTCACAACAGCAACAGCCTTCAATCAAATGATAGCGCGCGTGCACATCACCACAAGAAATCTTTAATGAAATGTTTCGTTTTAGTTTGTTTACCCGTCAAACTCTGTTTTTGGTTACATTCTTATTTTTGGACTTTTTTTTTTTTTATTTTATTCAAAATTTTTAAAATTGCATTAAAAAATAATACAATTATGTTCCAAATACACACTCGAGATGAAAGTTGTAATAAAAAAAATGCGCTTCAAGATTTGCTTTCGTTTGATGAGTGTTTATATTCTTATAAAATAATTACAATTTTTTAAATTGCATATTATTTTGTTAACTTTATAGTAAAAATATTTTAACTCCTTGAAATAATTTTATCAAGCATTTAAAATTAAATTTTTGCTGCGCCAAAAAACAAAACGTACTCTTTCGTATACATTTAAAATCGACTAAAAACAAAATGGTCGGTTTTAATATTTAACAATTGTCATATAAGTAGAGTAGATAAACTAATAAAGTGTAAGTATAAACAGTTAAAAATGTTTCAGTCAAAAGTTTGCGCAAGTTTGTCTCGTGTGACACCCCCTTTATAGGGAGCCGGATCCATCAAATTTTCGGGAGCCGTAGCCGAGCCACAAAAAAATGGCGGCTCCGCAAGCCTGCCGAGAATTAACAACAACAATCACAATTATAATAATAATACTACTGCTAATAATAATAATAATAATAATAATAATCATCGTCATCATCATAATCGACATTTGATTTAGATTACTGATCAGCTGATTACCTGTCCAGGTTGAATGATCTCATATAATTGTTTCGTGATTGCAGGAAGCTCTACAGTGTCTGATCATCGTCACGTTGAAAGAATCTTCCCTTTTGTCGTCTCAAGCATCTTCGACGGAAAAAAACAAACTGTTAACGTCATTCTCGTTGGCTCAGAAACTCGTTCACCTGTATCCAGGTGGGCTTTTTATCGCGATAATGAAATTTTTCTCTTAAATAAATTTTAATTTTAAATAAATTTTAATTTTGAATACATTTTAATTTTTAGTAAATTTTAATTTTAGATGAATTTTACCTTTCAATAAATTTTAATTTCAAATAATGTGTATATAATTTTCAATTGGCATTGATTGAGTAGAAATAGGATGAAATTTAAGATATTAATGCTTTGTAGTGTTTTTCCGTTTTTTTTTTAATTTCCTATTTATTTTAATGATCTATTTTGTTTACTTGCTATATTGTGCTTTTTAAACAAAAACAGATCAGCTCACCAATTGGTGCATGTTATTGGCTGCGGCTCAACAACAGCTGGCTGCCAGGCAGCTAGTAGCTGGCTCAGCTGATGTCAGTTATCTAGAGAAATTTGTTGTCACCACCTCCAAGAGTGTCATGGATCAAGGTGAGCTGATGATGATAATGATGATGATGATGATGATGATGGTGATGGAGATGGAGATGATGATGATGACGATGATGGTGAATGTAGTACAAGTTTTAATGATGATGACAACAGTAGATGACGTTAACATCGTCATCATTATCACTACTATCTTTTATTTTATTATTTCAGTTGAAAAGGCTATCAGCTCGGACCGAGAAAATCCCTACCTGAAGGGCATGCACTTGTGGTTGTCACGGCAATACGCCATCAGCCTCATTGGTTCTGGTAGAGTTAAGGAGGCCGAAACTTTCCTGCAAAATGTAAGCAATCACTGGTCAAATGAAAATGTGATGATGTCGATGATGATGTTTTTATGGTGATGATGATGATCATGTTAATATAATGATGATGATTTTGTTATGGTGTTGATAATGATTCAGTAATGATGATGATGATGTTTGTATGGTGATGATGATAACGATGTTATGGTGATGATGATGATGAATCTGAACTTCCAGGCAGTCTGGCTCTACGATGACGACAAGTTACTGAACGGACTCAACTCCTTCGTCGGCGCAAACGTTCAGCAAATTTCGGAAGAAATCGAAGTTGTTGGTGATGATGAAGAGGAAAAAGAAAATTTGTCAAAGGTTTTTGTTTTCCTGGATTATCATTATCAGCAACTACTACTACTACTATTACTACTACTACTACTGCTACAACTACTACTACTGCTGCTACTACTGCTACTACTACTACTACTACTACTACTACTACTACTACTACTTCTACCACATTCGTTAATACATTTATCATCGTAGCCGTCATCATTGAATCGTTGTCATGGCGATTTCATTTTTCTTTCCAGCTCCTGGCTGCACTTCTCGTCTCTTCTAGTCAAATCGGAAATAAAAAAGAATTGCTCGAAAAATACGTAAAGAAATCCAGGTGGATTAAATTTTTTAATGGCTTGAGGTGTTGGTAATGATGGATGACAATGATGATGATAATGATGACAGTTGTTATGATAATAATGGTAAGGATAATGTTGGTAATGATGGATTACAGTGATGATGATGATAATGATGACAGTGGTTGTTATGATAATGATGATTTAGGATTATGTTGGTGAATGATAGTGATGGTGATATCAATGTATCTATGATTAAGATGATGATGATGCGATGATGATATCTCTTTTTTAAACATGTTTCATTGCTGTTTGTCTACTATCAACAGGTGGTACCAATTCAACCCGGAACTATGGGTGAAAATAGAAGACTCCATCTAAAAAGCTCTTGATTGTCTTTTCTCTGTCAAAATTGTCGTCATGGTGGTTGTCGCAAATATTTTGATGTATTCCGTTCTAGAAATTGTGTGAAACCATTTGAAAATGCCATTTTGTTTACTTAATGTGAATTTGTTTGAAAATGTACAACTTAAATTACTTAAATGAGAATTTGAGATGGGCTCCACTAATTTAGTTGGTTGCAGTTTATTTGGTTACAATTCAATGAGTTAAACCTTTATGTTGTTTTTTTTTTCAATATTGAATTTTATATTTTTATTATGATGATCAGTGAGAATTCTCTTTTTTGAATAGTGAAGCGTGTTATTTTCATTTTTTTAAATCCTTTATATTATTTTCGATTGTCTTCCAGTCACAAACTTTGAGTCTCAAAATTAACTCACTTCCCGTTATCCGATCGAGCTGAAATTTGGCACATCGACTTGGGCTGCGAGACAATTGAATCTATCAAAATTTCAGTCAAAACGGCCCCCGTCAAAACGGCCCCCGTCAAAACGGCCCCCGTCAAAACTGCCCCCGGCAAAACGGTCCCCGTCAAAACGGCCCCGTCAAAAGGGTCCATATTTTTGAATTTGAATTTAATTTTTGAATTTGGCTCTGGGCTTAAAAATAAAAATCTAGGATCGTATATAAAGGATTTATAATAAAAACTTTGTTTTTATGGGTTAGTTTTTATTTCAATATTAAAACACCACTGAAAATATTGCAGTTGTTTCCATTTGATCTGTGTTCTTGATTTGAGCACGTTGACCAATGAATGTGTCGTTGTTATGCTGGGAATTTAAAAATCATTAGAGTTGAGTGTAAATGACTTCAGATTAAAAGATTATATATTCTAGGTATTGCATATAATAAAGTCCAGCATCTTATGATTGGCAAAGTACTTCGTAATATACCGGTGATTTCGTTGATGAACAACAACTTCACCTACAATGACTGTTGTTTCCATGATTTCGAGTGAAATCAATTAATGTAGTTGGATTGGACCATATATATGTTTTTCCGTTCTTGCTTGCTCTCCCGTTCCTGGTCGCTTTCCCGCTTCCGATCGCTTTCCCGCTCCCGGTCATTTTCTTTTTCCCTGTTAGCTCTTTCGATCTTGGTCGCTTGGTTGCCCGGGGTTCTTAGAGGTTTTTCAGAATGCTTGTCTCTCTCGCTCCCGTTTCCTTCCCCGCTTGTTTTCCCGTTCCCGGTCGCTTTCCCGCTCGTTATGTATGTATGTATGTGTGCAGGGACGTAAATTGCAGGGAGGCATTCCCCCCCCCCCTGATTTTCAAAATTTGAAATTTTTTACTTAGAGTTTAATACTATATATATTTTTTCTTAATTTTAACTTTACTTAACCTATTGATGATTCAATGCGTATTGGAATCTTTTTGGCGTGTATAAACAATTCGCCCCCCCCCCTTGATTTCCAAAATTAAATTTTTTTCACCTAGAGTTTATTATAAAAATTTTTAATTTTAACTTTACTCAACCTCGTGATGATTCAATGCGTATTGGATTCCTTTTTGCGTGTATGAATTCAATGCTAGATTTACCAATAAATGCAGAGTAATAAATTGTGTATCAGCGTTGGTCCAAAGTTTGGCTGTTTTCTGTGCCAAAATACAATCAGCTAACTCGTGGAACTTTACCCTATTAGTGGTATTGATACAATGTTGCTTCCCTAACAAGTGTCTACATCAAAGTTATTATTATTTATTACACAAAAATAAAATTCTACACAACCCATTTTGGACGTCTTTTTTTACTAATCCTGTACTTGTCCATGCAATATGATTAAATCATTCACGCCCCTTATACCCACTGGCGGATCCAGAAATTCCTAGGGGGTGCACTTCAGAAAGATTTCACATTCTCTTAAAAAAAGCTGATGACCTGTGAATAAAATATTTTTCCAAATTTTTTCAAAGACTCACTTTTTCTTCTCAAAAGAGATAGGTACGGTCATTTTCCAAAAACAAGGTACTATACCCAAAAAATATCAATTGATACTCTGGTGGGGGGTGCATTTTTCCACTCTCCCTGCTTGTATCTACGTATTTATATAGATATAAAAAAAGTAATGTGTGTGAGAGAACATTCCATAGATGAACATTCGCTTATCACACCAAGCCGCAGGAGCAACATTTGGCATGCAGGTAGAGAAAATTGATAAAAAAAATTTGAAAAATAAAAAAAATTCTGTAATTTATTTGATGTTTCATTAGGAAACAAAGAGTAAAAAACTAAGCAAAAAAACCCGGCAGCACCGGATAACCTTGTCAGTAAGCTAAATAATGGTGGAAAAATTTTATCCCCCCCCTCCTGGAAAATGCAGAATTTACGTCCCTGTTAGTGTGTGTGTGTATGTATGTATGTATGAATGTATGTATGTATGTATGTATGTATGTATGTATGTATGTATGTATGTATGTATGTATGTATGTATGTATGTATGTATGTATGTATGTATGTATGTATGTATGTATGTATGTATGTATGTATGTATGTATGTATGTATGTATGTATGTATGTATGTATGTATGTATGTATGTATGTATGTATGTATGTATGTATGTATGTATGTATGTATGTATGTATGTATGTATGTATGTATGTATGTATGTATGTATGTATGTATGTATGTATGTATGTATGTATGTATGTATGTATGTATGTATGTATGTATGTATGTATGTATGTATGTATGTATGTATGTATGTATGTATGTATGTATGTATGTATGTATGTATGTATGTGTGTATGTATGTATGTATGTATGTATGTAGTATCGGATCTAGGAGGGGGCTAATTAAGAGCGAAAGAGTGAGCGGGAAAGCGACAGGGAACGGATAACGACCGGGAGCGGGAGCGCAAGCGGGGAAGGAAACGTGAGCGAGAAAGAAAAACATTAGAAAAACCTCTAAAAACCCCGAGAAACTCCGGGTTCCCCACTATTATTTGTATAAAATGTTCCTTTTTGGACCCACTTCCAACAGGCTATCTAACCAGCACAATAATTTAAAATTAGGTGTTCCACACAGCAATTGATTAAAATATGTTTTTAGAAAAAATAGGTTTTATTATATAATTTCATCTGAGTTTTAAAGTCTGTTTTTATTGACTTATGTTTTTCTAAAAGTTTAAAAACACCGTGATTACACGGGCCACTTAGTCGTACCACAGATTAAAAAACATTCCCATTAGATTAGCATAAAATTTTCAAATGCCGTATATTGAGGAGGCGTATTTCAGTGTGGTCTTCACTTATTAAGAAAGAGAAAAGAATTCAAAAAACGATAGATCCGTTTAATGCATTTTCGAATATTTTTAAAAGAAATTTATGAAATATGGATGAAGACTCAAGACCTGCGTATTTTGGAATCCTTCTGGATTTGGCGAGATCGCTGGCCTCTTCCGACCCAGCCCCGCTTGACAAGGTGATTTATTTTGCAGTTTTTATCTTCATTTTGTAACTCACGCCATTTCAATATAATCAAGCATACTAGTGTACACGAAAGTCAATGTCTGCTTGAGCCTCCTCCTGAGCCCTGGCTATCATCTCTTGAATTCTCTCGGAAGCATTTCAGTAATCATATTACTACAGTACACAACCTGTAGTGTAAGAGCAATTTCTATGAAGTTTCAAAGAAAAAAGTGGCTAGAAGGGTTCGTTGCAGAGCTGAGCAGAAAGGAAAAGGACGGTTATAAACTCATGTAGTATAAATTTGTTGAATCTAACTAAACTCATAAATGTAAATTAAATCACCACCAATGTATTAGTATTTATGTGCTAAGAAAAAGCTCTCTGAAAGGAGGTTACTATATGAGCAGTACTTTTAATTAATGGAATCTGTTAATTTTAAAGTCAATACTAAAATAAATTCACGAGAAAGAAGGATCTATGAGCATTTGAGCATAGAGCCCGAATAAATTAATTTATTTAGGATATTTAATTGAGGAGGCATATTTTTGTGTAGACTTTGATTATTAAGAAACAGAAAAGAAAAAAAAACAGTAGATTTGCTTAATGCTTTTTCAAATTTTTCTAAACGAAATTTGTAAAATATGGATAAATACTCAAGCAAGACCTGTATATTTTGGGATCCTCCTGGGTTTTATTATAAATTATATAATTATATTTATGATATTTCATTGGTTTATATCAGATATAATAAATATTATGTTTAATAATTTATAAGTAATAAAACAATTTTGTATTAAGGTCAAGAGAATGCTTTCCATGTGTCCTCAAGTCCATCCTTTTCCTACACCATTTCGCTTAGATATCAGGGGAACGGGTGCTGTGGTGGCATTGGGCGTTTTCTACCTGGAATCGAACCAGCAGGTGTGATTATTTTTATTATTATATAATTAATCAGATATTTCACCAAGAGATGGAATTTAGGATGAATATTTAAAATTAAACTGTTTTAATTAATTAAAATTTAGTTTTCTTTACTATAATATAATTAATTTATTAATTTTATAAATTTTGTTAAATTCATGTATTACTTTTGTTTTATTTGCACAATTTTATTTTTTCAATTTAATATATATATAATATTTAATATTTCTTCCGGACAGTATTCAAACCTGATACTTCCGTACTTCATGTCTTTGCTGGAAAACCTCCACAGGGCCACCTGGTTGCCCGGGGCTGGTAGTCTCCAGATGAGAGGTGAGTCCTCCACAGTGTTTTAAAATTATCAGTTATTCTGGTGTTGGTTAACGTTAGGGGCAGAGTTCGTGACAAACGTCGAAGGAACGAGTGCCTGTGGAGTGCGTTTTATTTGGACATTTGTGATGGCGATTAAAAGTGGTAGCAAGGACTATTAAAAGTGGTAGCAAGGACGATTAAAAGTGGTAGCAAGGACAATTAAAAGTGGTAGCAAGGGCGATTAAAAGTGGTAGTGAAGGGTGATTAAAAGTGGTAGTGAAGGGTGGTGACTGCAGTGTTGGATGCTGGTGTTCTGGCCTTATAGACTTTGATGAATTTTTTTTATAGGATTTAGCATAAATTCGGACAATCTCTGTTATGATTTATAGCATATAGATGAATGAGATGCACTGTGACTGATGATTTGAGATGTAAACAAATAAAGGAATTTCTAAACTTTGGTTTTTAGTTTGCTGAGTCATTCGTTCCAGTTGCTATTTGTTTATCTTTTTTTTTAACATCCGAAGATCTTATCATTTTCAGATCTGCCGATGAGCGAGTGTTTCTGTTTCGCATTCCATTCTCTCATGGCAGACATTGCTGTCCGTAACCTTAATCTCGCTCAGAAGGTAATAATGCAGTAAATATGGATGATGATGATGATGAAGGTTATAATGCAGTAGAGAAGATGATGATGGTGATGATGATGATGCAGTAGAGATGAGGGTAATGATGATGATTTAAAGATTTGATGAATTATAAACTTTAAGCAGTCAGTTAACCAAGACTAACTTCATGGAATAATAGAAAAAAGTAAATATTTAATTTCTAATAATTGAATAATTATTTCCAGAACATTTAATGTATTATCAGCTTATTAAAATTAAATTTACATTACAGATAATTGAAACACAAATGGAGATGTTCAAGAAACTCGCAGCCATGATTACGGAATCCAATTCAGAAATAACAAATGGTTACTTCATCTGGCAGTAGTGGTGATGATGATGATGACAAGTGGTGATGATGATGACTGGTTTGATGGTGGTAGTGGTGATGATGATTATGCTATTGTTGTTAGAGGAATTGTTTGGGTAATGGTTTTTGCAAAAAAGCTTGAGAGAATGATATGGTATTGATAAAATCGATAATGTTTGTGATAATGATGATGATAATGATGTCAAAAGTTATAAAATTTAGTGCTGATTATAGTAATTCTGCTTATGATGTAGAAAACTGATATGGTTTAGTAAGACTAACATATTATCTCATAAATATGCATTAATGATTAACCATCGAATACGTAATCAGCAAAAGCTTCTTTCCGCCCAACAGATTCCAAGTGTCGCTTTCTTGTCCCGGCCTTCCTCGGAACGGCCAGAGTCCTCGGACGTTTTCCAATCTACTCTTCTCCTCCTTTCTTTCCCTCTTTCTCTTTCTTTCTATCGCTCTATCCAAAAGTGGACGACAGCACATCGGACGGCATCGTCAACGGTAACCAGTCTTCGCCCGTCAACAGTGGTGGTGGTCAGTGTAAGAACGGGAGTGGTCAGTACATAAGGACCTTCACCTTCAGACCTATCATTCCTCGTGTCATGTCCTACAACATGTTGGCAGGGTCGCCTGATAGAGGAGCTTCGGTGACTCCTCCAGTGAAGAGCGGTGGAGGTTACGGCAAGATGGAGAGGTTGTTGTTATGACGATGATTATTATTATTATCGTGTAGTTGTGTTGTTGCATCGACTTGTCACGCTGTTGTTGTTTATCGTGTTTCGTATTATTATGTCGGGCCTGTGTGAGCAATTATTTTATCATCCTAACTATAATCATCATCATAAATCATCGTAGCTCTATTTCCAATCACCAACACTATCATCACTATAGTTACCACCATCATCACTATAGTTACCACCATCATCACTATAGTTACCACCACCATCATCATCACTATAACTACCACTATCATCACCATAGTTACAACCACCTAAGGTCTCCATCTCCCATTGATCGGAGCATCAACATCACTTCCATCGCCACTGAGAAGGCCACGGAGGTCAGCGTTTACTTCAACAAGGTCGGCTCCACCTTCAGCCAGACGGATGATTTTGATTCGCCGCTGCCGACCAATCAGGTCCAGCCGAGGAACGGGCTGCTGTCTGACCACATAGAACTTCAGGCTAGCCAGCTTGAAACCGTATTGAGCATCGTAAGTGTTTGTTTGTCGCTTTTAGCCGTTAATAACGATAATGGGTTAGTGCCTACTGATCCCAGGACATCTGATCCCAGGACAACTGATCCCAGTACAACTCATCCCAGGACAACTGATCCCAGGACAACTGATCCCACGGACAACTGATCCCACGGACAACTGATCCCATGGACAACTGATCCCATAGACAACTGATCCCATAGACATAAGCAACTCATTTTTTAACTCATTTTTTGACGACAATGGTGGTGATGATGCTTACGTAGCCAGCTTACGATGGCTGGCTGCATACGATAACGGTGGTGGTGATAATGATACTGGCTACTTCAATTAGTAAACGGAGAAATAATATTTAGTATAAGTGCACGAGGGCACGATACAAAGTCGAAATGAAATTGACAAGTTCGTATTACTTTTCATCGTTTCACTCCTTTCTGCGTGAAGTTCATAATGAGAAATGGAACCGTGCCAATCCAAAAATAATAGAGTTTAGCTCATTTCAGAAGTTGTTTTTTCCGAAGATATGAATTAAATGAATTAATGAACACACTCCAACATTAATTCTTATCGGCTTATTTAGGAGTCCATGACTAGGACCATCACTACAACATCCAAACATACTCATACATACATACATACATACATACATACATACATACATACATACATACATACATTCGTACATACAAACAGAAATCGGAAATTATGTATGTTAATATCAGTTTATTGATTGCAGAAACAGTGAAATATAAAATGATGCAGATATGGGATCAGTTGTATATGGGATCAGTTGTCCATGGGATCAGTTGTCCGTGGGATCAGTTGTCCCGGGATCAGTTGTCCTGGGATCAGTTGTCCTGGGATCAGTTGTCCTGGGATCAGTAGTCCTGGGATCAGTTGTCCTGGGATCAGTTGCGATGATCCCAACGATAATATAACAGATGTTCATTTATTTTTTATTTCATTATACACATAATTATTTTTAGATATATAATTATTTATTTGTATTTAATCATAAATATGCTTCTGGATGTGTTAAAAAAAATTTGTTTTTGTTTTTCAATAAGGCTAAAAAAGTTCTGGATAAAGATTTCTTACTGGAATTGGACACTTTAGCATCAGTAGTGTTTATGGTGAGTAAAACTTGTTTTTTTTCCACAACTCATTTGCATTCTTTTTTTCTTAATCTAATCCCACTCTCTTTTTCCACCACCATGTTTTTTTTCCACCACCATGTTTGTTTTTAACCACCATGTTTGTTTTCCACCACCATGTTTGTTTATAACCACCATGTTTGTTTGTTTCTAAACACAACGTTGCTTCTAACCACCACACTCGTTTTTCACCGAATCCTCCAGTCTCCTCACTCTTTCCTTCCGTCTATGCATGGTTACCCGTACTGGAGTTACACGGAAGCTCTCAGATTTGTCATGGTTCAACTTCTTAGAGACATCCTCTGTCATCAGAAGAGTTAGTTTTTTTAGTTTTTCTTTTATTCTCTCTCTCTTTCTCTGCGACACATTTTGTTCTTCCAGATTTCAAGCCGGAGTTTTCGCGCGAGGTGCAGGACTTTGTGAAGAAAATGTATGAAACCGGTCAGCTGATGCTGTTGCACAGAAACGACCCCAACCCCGTCGCGAGCTACAACAATCACAACAGCGACAGCGGCGTCAGTGCCGACGTCAGCAGCACTAGCAATGGCAGTGGCGCCGGTCGCGACAAGTCGAGTCTCGACGTTTCGGAACTTCTCATTCAGAGTAATGTCATCTGTGTCGAGCTGTTACTCTGGGCAGTCCAGGAAGAAGCAGGTTGGATGAATGATTGAACCGATGCATGGTTGAATGAATGAATGAATGATTGAATTGATGCATGGTTGAATGAATGAATGATTGAATTGATGCATGGTTGAATGAATGAATGATTGAATTGATGCTTGATTGATTTGATGTTTTGTTTAATAAAAGATTGAATACTTTAATTATGTTATGATCCTATTCTGCCAGCATATTTTATTACTACTACTACTACTACTACTACTACTACTACTACCACAGCTATGATAACTTTCAGACGCAGACAGCCTGTGCAACAAGTTGATAGAGAAGCTCGGATCAAATCTCGATTACAAGACACTTGTTCTTCAGCATTCCTTATTACTTGCATCGCTCAGGGTTGGGCGTGGTTATAGTTTTTATTATAAATTGTATTTTTTGTAAACTTATAGTTAATATCTATATTGTTATAATTTATAATGTTTTTATACTAGCATAATTAACTTTATAGGGAAATTTTTAAAAATAGCTGACATTTTGAATTATTTTTTTATTTTCGTTTATTTGATATTTCAGAGCTTTTTATTTTTTATGTTTTATTATAATCAAATATTGACTTGAATTTTATAAAACGAGATTAAATAAAATCATCTACTTCAGAGGCTACTCTCATTAATCTTTCAGACCCTCGGAAGAATGGCGGAAAAGTTTCCGGTCTTTTCCCAGCCCGTCATTCAAGCTGCTCGAGACTTTCTCATCAGCCCATCCCCGATCCTCACCAAGCTGCATCGCCACATCATCATCGGGCCGACGCTTTCCGGCGGTCCGCTCTCCACGCCCTCCCCCAACTCGAACCAACATCCGAAAACATCTCCCTCTCCTTACGCGACTTCCCAGAAGCCGTCACAATCCATCTTCCAGCAGCTGCCGGGTGTCTCCATAACCTACGCCGACAGTTACGAGAGCGTTCAGAGTTCGAGGCGGCAACAGAAGCCGAAGAAGTCGAAAGCGCACGTCATAATGGAGGCTTTGAGGGACGCTGCCATAGAGAACATTTGCAGGTGATGACGGGGGATGAGTCGTGTGTGTTTGTGTCGTCGTAGTGGAATCTGGTTGTTGTGGTGATTGTCGTATCCAGTGTTGTTTCAGTTAGGGTTTTTCAGTTAGAGTATCAGTTAAAGTTAGCCAATTTAATATTTTTTAGTTAGTATTACAGTTAAAGTTAGCCAATTTAATATTTTTTAGTTAGTATTACAGTTAAAGTTAGCCAATTTAATATTTTTTAGTTAGTATTACAGTTAAAGTTAATTGTTTTCATTTTTTCCAGTTAATATTAGAGTTAATAATTTTTTCAGTTACTATTACAGTTAGTATAACAGTTATTAATATAACCCAGTACTGATATTACTAAGCAAACGCTGTATCAGTTTCACTTCTTGTGCATCTGAATTCCATTCTTTTTTGGTTAATAAAAGCAGGCAAAGTAGTCTGTGCGCTATTCTGGTTAACCGTGTTTCCTATATCATTTTTGATTAGTTTGTGCTTGGTCTTTAGCTTTTTGCGATTTGTCTCCAAAACCTCAAGTTCTTTTGCCACTTCCTTATGTCTATGACTTTGATGATTTACTTTTCAACAGAGCTACGCAAGTTTCGACCACGTGAGCTTCTGAATCTTTTTCTCCCACACGTTGCACCGGCTTTTATCAGTAAAGGGTTCGTAACTTAAATAACGCCAAACTCCATTTTCTTGTTTTCGGCCAGAATGTATTTTTAACATTGTTTATATGTCGTTAAATGCAAATAAAGCGATGAAAAAGAAAATCATAGTAGAGATAAAAGACACGAGTGGGTCCGGTTACCAAATATAAACAAAGAAATAAAATTTTGACGCATTTCTGTATTGGATTTTCCGAAAACATTTTTTTTTCAGTTTGTATTACAGTTACTACTTTTTTTTACTATTAGTATTACAATTAAAGTTAAAATTATTTTTCAGTTACAGTTTCAGTTAGTACTTAACTTAAATCTCTTTTTTCAGTTATTAGACCAAATTCAGTTAAAGTTACGCTTAACTGAAACAACACTGGTCGTATCATATGAGTTTTGGGTCTGGCTGGTTATGGAGATAAGGTTGATATTGATGATGATGATGTCAAAATATGTTTATGCAGTGATGATGATGATGTCAAAATATGTTTATGCAGTGATGATGATGATGATGTCAAAATATGTTTATGCAGTGATGAAGATGTCAAAATATGTTTATGCAGTGGTGATGATGATGTCAAAATATGTTTATGCAGTGATGAAGATGTCAAAATATGTTTATGCAGTGGTGATGATGATGTTGCTCTTGTATTTTTTATTTAAGTTTTATGATCTGATTCGTGGAGAAAACTGATTAGCTAGTAAAAATTCACTTTACTGGCTTTGTTAATTTCATGCACGATAGAGCTCTGAAGGCAGGCCTGACTGTTGATCCGGAATGTGTTCAAGCTTTCTTGGCGAGTCTCTCCAATCGACTGTACATTGTTGAGGCCAGGGACAAGTTTGTTGTTTTGTTTTGTATTTATATATTTTTTTTTAAAATATTTTGTAACATTTGTTGTTTTCATAGGTTTATTATTATTTTTTTCATCTTTTAAAAAGTAAGCAATATATAACAAAGAACGACATGATCATGTATGCAGTTTTGAACGTCAAATAATTCAACCTTTTAAGGTTTCAATAAACCCTCCTAAGGTTTCAATAAACCCTCCTAAGGTTTCAATAAACCCTCCTAAGGTTTCAATAAACCCTCCTAAGGTTTCAATAAACCCTCCTAAGGTTTCAGTAAACCCACTAAAGTGTAGAAAACCCACAAATGGGCAGTTTAATTGATGCTTGTGCAATTTTTTGTGCTTCAGACTGAGCGGACAAGTTTTCAAAAGTCGAAAAGAAGTCACGCACATATAAAATTGAATATCTCTTTCTTGACTCTTCGTTTATTTTCTACACAGGCAACCCTCCCTGGTCTGTCAGAACACCCTCCTTACACTGGGCAGTGTGGCAGTCGCCCTCAAGGACACTCCCAAAACCGTTGAATCTGTTCTGCAGATCTTCCAGCAGAGGTTTTGCTCTCCACCGTCGACTTTGGACGTGCTCATCATCGATCAGATGGGCTGCCTCATCATAGCCGGATGTGTTGGTGTCCGCGATTGGGATGGGATGATTGCGGTGGGATGGGGGTGATTGTGGTTGGATGGGGTGATTGTAGTGAGATTGGTGTGGGATTGGGTGATTATGATGAGATTGGTGTGGGATTGGGTGATTATGATGAGATTGGTGTGGGATTGGGTGATTATGATGAGATTGGGTGATTGTGGTGGGATGGGGTGATTGTGGTGCTGGTGTTGGTAAAGAGAATGATCTCTAAATGGAGTGAAACGATATATATATAGTTTGATTGGCTTTACAGGTGTGCTGATGATCTTTCTTAAAAATAATGGTTATAGAATCTATTTTAATTAGTAATTTAAATTTTGTGTTTTTTTCCGCTCTAATTCCAGCAATCCGTTCATTCGGAGATAATGAACATGTTCAGCATGATCAGCATGGAGAGCAGTCTTGCACTCCAGAAACCCGGCAATGAAACGAAGAACTTCAGGTTGGCTGCAACTGTTGTTGTTGCAACTTTGAAATATTAATTGGTTAAGGGCTTGATTAGTTAATTACTTAAGAGCCTGATAACCTGGTTGATGAATAATAATTAATTGATTTATTTATTTCAAACTCTTTATCTATGAATCCACATTTCTCTCCATCCTTCCATATTTTTGTCCATCCATCCATCATATAGCTGTGAATATCCAGGGCATTGAGGCACTTTTATCATTCTGTCTCTTTATCTATCAATCCACATCTCTCCATCTACTCATTTTTTTCATCATACCATCAATCCATCCATCCTTAGACATGCCAGTTCAGCTGTGATCAACGCATTCGCCAACATAGCCGTGAACATCCAGGGTGAATCGAACATCAGCGAGCTTCTCATTCGACTGCTCGAGCTCTTCGTTCAACTCGGCCTCGAGGGGAAGAGGCTGGCAGAGAAGACGTCCGGACCGCTAAAAGTGGATCGAGATTTTAAATTTTTTTGTATTCTAGGATTATTATGTTTATGGTGGTTGATGGTTCGTTATGTAAGTGGATTGAAATTTTGAATTTTTGATTCTATTATTATGTTCATGGTTGACGGTTCATCATAGGATTTAGATTTTTTGTTTTGGTTGATTTTTTGTTTTACGAGTGAACAAATGTCTTCTAAAAAGTTGTTTTAAAAAAAAATTGATTGCAACAAAATTTTTCATCCAGGCCTCAAACAGTGCCGGAAACCTCGGTGTTCTCATACCCGTCATTGCTGCAGTGAGTTTTTCTTGTTTTTATATTCTATTTTTTCTTGCATTGTGTTTGTTCTGAAAGATTTTTTGAACAAAACATCGCAAATGATTGTATAAATATTTATTGAAACTTATTTATTATAAATTAATATTTCCAGTTTTGTTTTGTTTTTTAATAATTTCTATTCATCAAATCAAGTCCGAGTAGAAAACCACAATTTTTTGTCATCTAATAGAGTGTCGGCGATTGGTCGATGTATGTAAAAAATGAACCAATTTTCAACTTTGTTGTATTTTCAGCTGACCAATAGAATGCCAGTCATCACAAACCCCAAGAACCGCCTCCAGAAGCTATTTCGAGATTTCTGGCTTTACTGCGTTGTCATGGGTTTTACAAATGAAGGTGATATTTTATACTTTCTCTTATTTTACAGTTTTTTAAGTTTTATTGTTTGAATAAAATGCTGATCAAATAAATATAACTCTATTAATAAATCTAAAATTTGTTAAAAATTATAATTTGGTAAAACATTTCATTGGTCAAAGAAATTAATTAATATTCGTGTCTCCTTCTTTCTTCTTTGCATGCAGATCAATGGCCAATCGAGTGGTACGAAGGTGTCTGCCAGATATCCACCAAGTCTCCTCTGCTCATCCTCAAGGAGCACTTACGCTCTGAACTTCAGCACACCTCTGTTCTGAACAGTAACTCAATGACGCCCGTTAGTTGGAATTGTTTGTTTTGTCACGTCGTAAACCGATAATTCCTTGCATTCGATATTCGAGTCTTATCGTTAGTTCGAATTGTTTATTATTTATTTATTAGCAATCATTTTTTAGTGTCACTTACATAACAATGACCAGCGACCAACTTTACATGGAAATATATGATTTAAAAGTTAAATGAATACACAAAATGTAAATATATATATATATATATATATATATATATATATATATATATATATATATATATATATAATAATAATTCCTCTCATTCGATGTTCGAGTCTTTATCTTCATTTTTTCTTCTTCGTCTGTCGTTTTTGTGACTCCGTAAAGGCGGAACTGACGGAAATGCGAAACACGGTGCTGAACATTCTCAACAATCCGACAGAGTTGATTCCGATCATCAACAAGCTTACTTTCGCCCAGTGCGCTTATCTTCTGTCCGTCTACAAGCTGGAGACGCTGAGGTCGGTGTTGTTGATTGATATTGTTAATAAGTTGCACTGCTGTTGTTGGAGGTGTTGATTGTAGTGCTGTTATTGTTGGAGGTGTTGATTGTAGTGCTGTTATTGTTGGAGGTGTTGATTGTAGTGCTGTTATTGTTGGAGGTGTTATTGTAGTGCTGTTATTGTTGGAGGTGTTGATTGTAGTGCTGTTATTGTTGGAGGTGTTATTGTAGTGCTGTTATTGTTGGAGGTGTTGATTGTAGTGCTGTTACTGTTGGAGGTGTTGATTGTAGTGCTGTTACTGTTGGAGGTGTTATTGTAGTAGTAGAACTGTTGTGGTTGTTGTATAATGTTATATTGCTGTAAGTCCGTTACTGATTTTAGATAGATGAGATACAATCATTGCAATGATCATTACAGTTATTATTGATTTTCAAATCATTAAACTCTAATCTATTTATTTATAATTACTGATTATCCAATCAGAAATCAAATGTATATCGTTGAACCAATCATCTGCATGCAGGGTCTCGCACAGTTGCGATCCGTGCGCCTTCCACGGCTTGTTCCTCTACCTGGAAGACAAGGGGATCATCCAGGACAAGACGGACATGTGGAAGTGTATTTCTGTTGTCGCTCACAAGACGTTCGACATCTTTCTCAACGTCAAGGCGGAAATGGTGAGAAAGAAAGATCAAATGACACGAGTCATTATTTTATAATGATTGCTGTTATTCAGGTGTTATTGAGACGATGGTTTTGATGGCACTACAGGTAGTTGAGAAGGTGGTTATATTGGTGGAATTGGCGATTTTTGTGCTAATTTGTTGGCTGATTCTGTTATATGGAAATACTAGTTTTTAATTAACTGCAAAATACGATATTAAATCAATAATAAATTAATATTAAATCAATAATAAATGAATATTAAATCAATAATAAATGAATATTAAATCAATAATAAATCAATATTAAATCAATAATAAATGAATATTAAATCAATAATAAATGAATTTTTAATCAATAATAAATGAATATTTAATCAATATTAAATGAATATTAAATGAATATTTAATCATTAATAAATGAATATTAAATATGAATAATAAATGAAAATTAAAATTAATTAGCTGCAAAATACGATATTAAATCAATAATAAATGAATATTAATGAATATTAAATCAATGTTTAGCCCAAAACAGAAAAACTAGAATTTGAACTGGAACAAGATGCTCAGTTTTTATTGGTCAATTTCAATCATTACTTCACCAGGATAAGAAGAGTTGCTGATAAATTTCTATCAAGCCTCGTTGAAAAGTGAACTTTTCAAATTCTAAATTTTTTTTTCTCTTGTAACTTTTATTAATTTATTATTTTATTTGTAGCTATAAATAACTTTACTAGCCAACTGTATATATTAGTTTAATATTCGATTTAATACGTAAACAGATTCCCTACTCTACTGTGGAGTGGAAAAGTTCTTACTGCAATGTTGGACATTCTACAGATTCTATCTCTTTCTCTCGATATGGTTTGTTCATTCAATTAAATTATTTTACAAGTCATTGAATATTCATTATATTAAATTTTTTTAAAGCATTGAATATTCATCATATTAAATTTTGTGTTGATGCATTGAATATTCATCATATTAAATTTTTTTAGAAGCATCGAATATTCATCATATTAAAATTTTTTAAAAGTAATTGAATATTTATATTTATTAAATTTCTTTACAAGCCATTGAATATTCTTCAAATTAATTGTTTTTACAATTTCATGAATATTCATCAACACACCGCTGCTTCTTATTCAGAATCCGAACGACCAGCCCCCGGAATTCCTTGTTCCCGGCACAAAGTACAAGCTGAGAGTCATGAGTACCATGACTGAGAGAGAGGTCTTGTGTGGTATTTATATTCTCGCGTGGTATTTATATTCTCGCGTGGTATTTATATTCTCGTGTCATTCATGCTTTTTCCTCACGATGGGGTTTTGTTTGCTTTGCTCAATTTTTTTATCGTAATTTTACTTTTTCCACTTTTATTTATGCCAATTTTTTTTATTTCACTCATTTATTATTCTTTCTTTTTTTAAAATTTTATCTTTTTCTTCTTTCCATTATTCTTTTTCATTCTAATTCTGTTTCTGACTCCGAACAGAACACGGTCAAGGACTTTGCAGCAAGGAGTGCAGGCATCCTACAGGAATCGATGCGATGGGCGCCGAATACCACTCGCTCCCATCTGATTGAATACCTCCTCAAAATAGAACACACCACTCTTTCCCTCAACAGCCACACCGGGCTAGCCCTGGCCACCGAGAGTGTCCTCAACTCGGCTGGCTATAAGTCGCCAGAGTGTCTTGGGGTGAGTATGGGGGTGGGTCTGTAATGTTGGATATGTGATAATTTATGGGAAGTGGTTTTGTCATGATGGTTGTGTCATGGTGTTATGTCATGAGGGTTTTGTTGTGGTTTTATGAGGGTATGTGTTATGTCATGAGGGTTGTGTCGTGGTGTTATGAAGGTTGTGTTATGTCATGAGGGTTGTGTCATGGTGTTATGTCATGATGGTTGTGTTATGTCATGAGGGATGATCATGGTGTTATGCCATGGTGTTATGTCATGAGGGTTGGGTCATGGTGTTATATCATGGGGGTTGTGTCATGGTGTTATATCATGGGGGTTGTGTCATGGGGCTGTGTGGTGCTTCATGGATGACACCACCGTGACGTTCTCTCAACGGCTTATCGCACACAGACCGGCACGTTCGACCGAAGACCAAAGTGCATCAAAAGCGACTCTTCTAACTTCATGGCAAATCTCAGCCTTCGAAGCAGATATCTCGGAGAGGTGATTATAATAATAATAATAATGTTTATTTTCTACAGCATAGTGTCACCTGACGCTATGCGATGCCGGACCCCTATCGAGGTCTTCAGCTACTATTAAAGTAGCTTCGGCTATGGTAGAACCTTACTAAACAAAAACAAAATGAAAATTCAGTTCAATAAATTCACAAGTTTTAAATGAAAATCGTACTTTCTGTAATATTCAATCAAAAAGGTGTCGAGCTTGTTTTTGTAATTCTAACAAATCTATATATATAAAAATGAATGTTTGTCTGTGAGTGAGTGAGTCTGTCCTTTATAGAAATCTGAACCGCTGGAGCGATCTTGAGGAAATTTGGCAAGGAGGTAGTTCTCATA
Organism: Erpobdella octoculata; assembly: GCA_963978895.1. Taxonomy (NCBI): domain Eukaryota; kingdom Metazoa; phylum Annelida; class Clitellata; order Hirudinida; family Erpobdellidae; genus Erpobdella; species Erpobdella octoculata. The sequence continues at coordinate 31,189,263 of OZ022239.1, forward strand.
CAGGAGAGAAAGTTAAGAATGTTTGGACTCCCTACTCCGATCCCCCGGCTCAGGGGGCCAAAAAACTTTCCAGGCCAAAAGTGCCTATGTACGACCATCAAGAGTAATTGCGTAATAAAATGCAAATTTAGTTTACGTAACAATGTTTGAAGGCTTCAAGCAACTTTTAGCAAATCTATTTTACGTTTTATGGGCTAAAAGAAGTTAGGAAAGAGTGGAAAAGAGAAAATAGCGTGAGCGGGAACGAGAAAGCGACCTGGAAACGGGAGAGCAAGCGGGGAAGGAAACGGGAGCAAGAGAGAAAAAGGATTAAAAAACCTCTGAAAACCCCGAGCGACGCCGGGTAACCCCGCTAGTAAAAAAAATAGAAATAGGTTTTTTTTTATTAAATATGTCAAAATTAATAGTTTATTCCTTGCTAGAGAGTTATTGAGCATTAAAAGAGGTAACAACGATATGTATACATGTTAATTTTTCTATATGAAATAGCCACTAAAAGATTTACATGTAACCATGACGTGTAAAATTACAGATAGAAGGAATGAAACTCGCACTGTCAGACAAGGAGATGATTACGAAACTCGCCAAGCGACTCTACGAGCACCTCGCTGATGCCGGTTTGTTGTAATTTATTCAGAATATTTAAACATAAATATTAAACACTAGCGAAGTACCCGGTGTTGCCCGGAGCTTTTAGAGGTTTTTTTTATCATTTTTCTCTCTTGCTACCGTTTCCTTCCCCATTCGCTCTCCTTCTCGCCTCCTTTCCTGCTCACTTTCTTGCTTCCTTTAAAGGTCGCAGACTTTTTAACAATAAATCCAGCATGATGTTTGATGTAATCGGATAAACTCGTGCTTAAGTAAAAACTTTTTGAATCCTTAGGGCTGTCAGTGTGCAATTGCATAATAACTTTTATTATACGCACTAATTTTATCAACTGCTGACCTCCGCATTATGCGAAATTGCTCCTGGAGCCCAAGTTTCTTTTGGCGGTTTCCTGGTTGTGTTGTTTGTCTTGCTGAGTGGTGAAGAGGTGCATGCCGAAAGCAGGATTCAGTTGCTGAGTTGCGGCGCAAGCTTTTTGCCTGGAGAGGTCGACAGCTTTGAGACATGAGTTTGAGTAAGGGGCTTCCTCAATCAATCAAAATAAACTTATATAACGTCTTTTTGTAAATTCAAAAGCATGGCATACCTATATGTGTGTGGTTTTGACGAACTATCTGCTGTTCAAAAGAGAACCACGTTGTCCTGTGCCTTTTTCTCTCACATTTTTAAAAACCTCGTCAAAAGAGATAGCAGAAACCAAAACCCCAGATGTACCTGTCAGCAAGCTTTTTAATAACTGAAATTTTTATGCCTTTTATTTTTTATTTGTGTATGAATTTAAATTTCAATAAAAATGGCACAAAATAAATCTAAAAGTTTAGGATATAATGTTTCGTAATGTTGTCCTTATTCTATTTTATTTTAGAGCATTCTCTGTTTAATTCTTCATGTCTTAGAGCAAATTTCTGAACCATGTCTTGATCTTTTGCATTGTTTTTGACAAATCCCAGAATAGCATCAGCCTCTGGAATGATTCGACCGAAGAGATCGTAATATTCATCATATACTACAATTAGATGATTTACTAACTTTTCTATAAATTCAGGGAGCTTGCAATAGTCAAAATCTAGTGACAAAACGAGTGAGATATAGCCGAGATCTGGTGATAATAACGCTTTCCATAAAATTTTTACGCCAATGAAAATTATTATGCCACTGAGATATTAGCGTATATAACCAATAGTAACTTGATCTAGAATTTATCATAACTTTAAAAAAGTTTTTATAGACACTGTTATTTAATTTTAATTTTGATTCTAATTCTTCCAGGTCAGACAATAATATAAAAAAATAATCAATAGACTCGTATTTGGGAATGTAATAGTAAAGTGCTCTTTGTAAGAATTTTAAAAAGACATGAAGATTATTTATAATTATACTTTTAAATTGGCTACAGGATATATCATGTGGAAACATTTGAGGTATGAAAACCTTTTGGTTTCCAAAACATTTTTTAGTTGATTCTACAAAACCATCAAATGTTTTAAGGTCACTTACAGCCTTGGAGTTTATGTCTGAAGGATTTTTAAAATAAATCCAGCTATTAAAACTCAATCCTAAAAACTGAAAACGTCTTGAGTGCGTCCACGCAAAACGTTCTTTGAAATATGTTCCTAGTTTACTTATGTCCAAATAAACCAAATTAGGTAATTTGTCAATCATTTTGTATATTAAATCTAGATGATAGTTTCTTATAATCCAATAGTCATCAACCTCCTCAAAACAGTTGTTTTCACTCATATCAAGCCACGTTAAATTTTGAAAACATGATATTGAGTCGACCAGTTCTTCCAACGATTCACGAACAGATGAACTTATAGCCAACTTTTGAAGACTAGAAAAATGAGAACACTTGCTACCGGTTTTTCTTGCATATCCACAACCACTCGAACGTAACATTTTCAAATTATTGCAAGGATTTCAATTTTGAGAATATCAATTAAATCCTCTTTGGTGCTGAATTCATTTAAACAAACACAGCTCAAAGAAAGCCGAACTAATTTAGGACACAACCATGTAGATTTGTCTGCTTCATTATTGTAATAACTTATGATTTCATGACGAAAAACTTCTAATTCTAAATCTTCTAAGTTTAGAGACAAAGATGGATTTGTGCAGAAATAATGGTAAAACTTTCCTGACTGATTAAATCTTGGTTTAATATCGCTAAAAATAGAATTCGCACCAAACAAAATACAAGTAAAATTTCCTCTGTTTAAAATTGTTTGCAAAGGTTGATAAAACTTGTTAATGTCAACTTCTTTAAGTACTATTTCATTAAAAAGTCAAATTTTAATTAAACTGGAATTATATATATATTCCTGATGTAATTCCATTGCTATTTCTTGACTTCTTGAAATTAAACTTTTCAAAATATTTGATGACAGTTTCACGTTGTCCTTAACCTTAAAAGGAAGACATTCCATTTCAGAAGATGATTCAAGAAGAGGTTTTTTGAAGTTAAATAGAATAAAATCTGTGCAAAAGAATTTCAAAAGAAGTTGTTCATTTAAATAATGACTCATTTTTATTTTGTAATTTGGTTTAAGAAATTGACTTAAAATGTTCTATTACAATCTTAAACTTTTGCTGAGCTCGTTTTGCAGCAATAATTAAGAAACTGAGTACTTTTTTGGTTTTTTTTATGTATACATTTATGCAAATAGCCTGGTCAGTTTAGAATTAAAATTAAAAACACACATGTTGCCCGGCCATTTTAGAATCAGTTGAAATGAGGCAATTGAGATTATTTTGTAAATATTTATTGACATCAAATTGAATGTTATTGTTGAGCCTAATGGATGGTCAACCTAATAAATTAAATGAATAAAAAGTTACCGTTCACTAAACCTCTGTGTAATGAAATAAAATTAGTTAAAACAAAAATATTCAATCACACGTAGGCACTCTAATGTAATGCCTTATAATGAAAAATGTTTTTAATTTATATATATATATTTTTAATTTATATATATATATATATACATATATATACCAGCGGGGTTACCCGGTGTTTCCCGGGATTTTTAGAGGTGTTCTATCGTTTTTCTCTCCCTCGCTATTGTTTCCATCCCAGCTTGCTCTCCTGCTCGCTCTCTTGTTTCTGCTCCCGTTCTCGCATCCACTTGCTTTCCAAAAGAGTTAACTGGAAATTGTATAATAATTATAGATGCATACATTCGTTGCTTAGATATATATATATATATATATATATATATATATATATATATATATATATATATATATATATATTACACAAAAATGATTTTACAAAAATTTAAAAACTTTGTGTCCGCCTTGCAATTTACTAAAGCATTCAAGTTGAAGTTCGGGTTGTAATTTTTTAAAATTTCGGGTTTGGGTTTTGATTTTGTAAAAGTTCGGGTTTTAAATTTTTAATAGTTTGGGTTTCAATTTTTCAAAATTTCGGGTTCGGGTATCAAAAAAAGACCGGGTAGTACCGAACTTTGGGTTCGGGTACCTGTGACATCCCTAATATATATATATGTGTATATATATATATACTAGCAGTGCCCGTAGTGGCTTCACTCGCATGAAATTAGAGAGTTTGAACCGTGCATCCATAGTAGAGATCATTTTTTTAGGTCTCGGCTCGGCCCGTCGACAAATTAGCCCAGCCCGTTTTAAAAACCCAAACTCCTGGCCCGGCACAGCCCGTCTGAATTAGGCCTGGCCCATTTTTACAGGCCTAGAAATTCTATATACTTGATGAAAAACTTCGGCCCGTCCCACCTTGACCTCCGGTTTGGTCCGGCCAAACTGAAGACCCTAAAATCACTAAAATATTTATATACTTGGTGAAAAACCTTGGCCCGTCCCACTTTGATTTAAGGTTTGGCCTGGCCCGTGTGAAGACTCTAAAATAACGGCTTGGCCCGGCCGATGATAAACTGGACTTAGCTACTTTTAACCGGCACAAAACTTCAAAATACTAATTTTTACATTTGTAGCACTGACAGTTTGTGAGTAGCAGTTATTTTGAAATCAAATAACCCTTATTTCCACCCCACATTTGAGGTCCTGGAAACCAAATTTTCAAAAAATGCTAAAACACGTATTTCATTATTTTTGGAGTAGAAACTAAATACTAATTTTTACTTCTGTAGCATTAACAGTTTTTGAGTAGCAGCTACTTTAAAAACTAAATAACCCAAAAAATGATGAAACACGTATATCTTTTTTTTGAGTAGATACTAAGTATTAATTTTTACATCTGTGGCAGTTACAGTTGTTGAGTAGCAGTTACTTTAAAAACCAAATAACCCTATTTTCCACCCCACATTTGAAGTCCTGGAAACCAAATTTTCAATAAATTGTGAAACCCGTATATCATTATTTTTAGAGTAGAAACTAAATACTAATTTTTACTTTTGTAACATTAACAGTTTTTGAGTAAAAGCTACTTTAAAAACCAAATAACCCAATTTTCCAACCCACATTTGAGGTCCGGGAAACCAAATTTGTAAAAAATGGTGAAGCACGTATATCTTTATTTTTATAAAAGAAACTAAATAATAATTTTTACATCTGTGGTATTTACTGTTTTTGAGTAGCAGTTACTATAAAAGACAATTAGCCCTATTTTCCACCCCACATTTGAAGTCCTGGAAACCAAATTTTCAAAAAATGCTAAAACACGTGTTTCATTATTTTTGTAGTAGAAACTAAATACTTATTTTTACTCCTGTAGCAGTAACAGTTTTTGAGTAGAGCTACTTTAAAAACCAAATAACCCAATTTTCCAACCCACATTTGAGGTCCGGGAAACCGAATTTTCAAAAAATGGTAAAACACGTATCTTTTTATTTTTCAAAAAGAATCTATATACCAAATTTCAAAATCTCCTCATTTTTGGTTTTCGAGATATACATTGTTTTAGAAAAAAGTTTGTTTTCCAGTTTTTTTCCCTCAGGAGCAAAATTTTCAAAAATCCTTTCTTAGCGGATGTTTACGCTATAAAAGTAATACAAGTTCCAAATTTCACGTCTCAGTCTTAAAACACCTTGTATAAAGGACTATAAACTATTATAAAAAAAAAAAATAAAAAAAAACAAATTTCACGTTCCTAGGATGAGGCGTTTGAGCTCGGCGTTGATTATCAGTCAGTCATCTGTCAGTCAGTCAGTCAGGACATGTTCTTTTATATATATAGATATATATATATATATATATATATATATATATATATATATATATATATATATATATATATATATAAGACTCTACTAGGAATCGAACCCACGTGTCTACGGCAACACCGCCTCGCCTAAATGCAAGCGCTCTTACCAACTGAGCCACCGACCATCACCGATATATATATATATATATATATATATATATATATATATAGAGAGAGAGAGAGAGAGAGAGAGAGAGAGAGAGTGAGAGAGAGAGAGATTGTCTTGTATTAATTCTTCATGTTTTCTGCTACCATCAGACGGAGATGCAGTAAAGACTGATTTGTTTCGCATCACCGCACTCCTGGTTACGACCTCTACGTCCGACAGGCAGCTGCTCAACTGCCTGTGCCTGGCACCTGTGCATCACTTCACCGAGTCTACCCTGGAAGCGGCCGTAGCCTGCTGGCAGTGGCTGCTCTCTGCCAGGCCAGAGCTCAGTCTACCGGTTTGTAGCTGTTTTTACATACTTTTATTCAACTTCTATTCTCTGTTTGTTTGTTTGTTTGTGGGTATGTTTCTCTGTACCCAAATCTTGCAAGTAAAATTTAACTAGCTTTTTGACTAGCTAGGAAGCTGAAACTTTCAGCATAGCATTATCTTGGATGACTACATGATTCAATTTAAAGAAAAACCTAATTTGAATATTTTTCTTATTTCTAAATTGAGTGTATTTGAAATAAAAGTGTGTTGAAAAACTCATTTTTTCCTGTACTTGTTTGTTGTTTGATCTGAGATGTTCGCTGTCTGAGTCCTTCAGTCCTATGATAATTGTGCCGAATTCATAAACGGTGTTTTATTATCGGCTTGCAACTTTTCAGTTTCTGCAAGAAATGTCAGTTTCGTGGCAGATGACGGCCGACATGAGACTCGGTCTTTTTGCTCCGGATCCTCCGTCGCTCTACGACCCTCTTCCGAAAGGTCAGCCGGTGCAGGTCAACATTCAACCTCACAACATCTGGACTCAGGTTTGTTTTTGCGAGTTACTTTTCTTTTAATTCGTCTTGAATTTTGATAATCAGTTTGGATGTTTATCGTTCCATGCATTTATCCATCCATTTAGCTTTCTATGCATTTATCCATTCATCAATTTATCTTTCTATACATGTAACCATTCATCCATTTATTTTTCTATGCATTTATCCATCAATTCATTTATTTTTCTATGCATTTATCCATCAATTCATTTATTTTTCTATGCATTTATCCATCAATTCATTTATTTTTCTATGCATTTGTCCATCAATTCATTAATTTTTCTATGCATTATCCATCAATTCATTTAACAATTGCTTATCTATTTCATCCGCTTGTCCAATCCACTTCGTTGGCAGTTTCTTTCTGAGAGAATAGAGATAGCAAAATATTCCAGCAAGGATCAAGTCGAATTGTTAGCATCCCTTTTTCACAAGTGCTTGCCAAGTTCCGTAGGCAAGCACGATTCCAAGTCCATTTCCAGCAACGTAGCGGCAGTCGGAGCAAGATTCAGGTGAGCCAAGGAGGATTTTTCCATTAATCTAATGAGCGTGATTTATAAAAAAAGTATTTTTTAACTTTCACTTGTATTTCTATACTCATTCTTCAAGACTTTTTCTTCTTTCTCTCGTTCTTCTAGCACTCTCTCTTTAATTCTTTCTCTTTCTTTCTTTCTTTCTTTCTCTCTCATCTTTTTTCAATTAAACCTTTTAATTGCTGCACAGATTGCTGGGCATGGGGCTTTCGCTCCTCCAAACAGACGGGCTCTTCCACGGCACGGTTAAGAGTGTTCTAAGGGAGAGGATTTATGCCAGTGCTTTTGAATATTTCTGGTGGGAATTTTGATTTTGATTTTGTATTAAATCATTATTATTATTATTATTATTATTAGTTTTTATTTATTTAAATAACAACAACTCGATAGATTTTAATTTTCATTAATAATATGCATTTCTTTTGTACTTTCAAATAAATTTTTTTTCATGATTTCAGCAATCGCCCTTCCTACCCTACCCAAAAAGGGGCCATTTTGAGAGAAGACATCTCCTGTTTGGTCAAGTTCTTCCATGCCATTCACTCTGATAAGAAGTATCTAAAGACGTCCAACTTTGTAGTGGGAGGTATGTCGGTCCGACGGTTCATAGTGTAGCCGTGGTGTTCGAGGGTTTGTTCAGATAGTCGGTGAATTGATCTTATCGTTGTGTAGACGTCTTTACAGCTGTCTTGTTTTGTAATTATCAATTACTTGATGCGATTCAGAGATGAAAAAGAGACAAAGCAGCCGAAAAAAGTCACGCACGAGATGATGAGTTTTTTATTTTTCTTCTCGCAGACGCCAACGAAACATCTCGAGGGGGAACTCTGACCTTGAATCACGGATGGGAGGTCAACACCGGTCTTTCGACGATTCGATCTCAAAGCTGGATGAATACTCTGTCCAGCGGGTCGAACGTCTCCAACCGAAAGAATCCTCTGGGTGCTTCTTGTGAGTCTTCTGATGTTTATGTTGTTGTTTGTTGGCAGGAGTCATGTGTTATTATAAATGTTGTTGCTATTTTTGTGTTGTGTTTAGTAGTTGGAGTATTGTACTAAAGTGGTAACTTATTTTATGTCGGTTTTAGTGGTTGTTAGTTCTATTTGTACGACATTGGCAAATGAAATAAAGAAATATTTTATTGAAAATTTTCTTGGAATATTTCAATTCGGGGTAGTATTTGTAAGAAAATACGTACATTATTTCGTACGGACGACTATTTTATCGGAATTTTTATAATTTTTGCCAGCTGTTCGGCGACTCGATAAAAACCCGGACAGTTTTGTGGGCGACTACATCAAGAAGAGGAACCTCATACTATCTTTGCTGGTTAGATTGTTGTGGATGGATGGGTTGTTGTAGATGGAGAACTTCTTGTGGATGGATATGTTGTTGTAGATGGATTGGTTGTTGTTGTGGATGGATGGGTTATTGTTATGGATGGGTTGTTGTAGATGGATAGATTCTTGTGGATGGACATGTTGTTGTAGATGGATGGGTTGTTGACCAGGGTTATTGTGAGTGGATAAGTTGTTTTGGATGGATGGGTTGTTGTTGTGGATGGATGGGTTGTTGTTGATGAATGGGCTGTAGAGATCAATGGGCTGTTGTGAATGGTTAGAATGTTTCATATTGAAAAGCTTTTGCAGATGAATGATGTGTCACTGATGGATAGACGGAATAATAGGATGATATTGTATATTTGTAATTGATTAATTAATTATTAATAAAATTAATTAACATTTTGACATTGTGTAGTAATTTATATTATGACATTGTATATTAATCGACATTAATGGCATTGTATATTAATTGACATTAATGACATTGCATATTAATTTATACTAACGACATTGTATATTAATTTATATTAATGACATTGCATATTAATTTATACTAATGACATTGTATATTAATATATATTAATGACATTGTATATAAAGTTTTTTCTACATTCACCGGTTCACAAACAGTCCAGCGAATTGGAACGTCTGATGACCTGGTACAATCCTCTGTCACTCTCAGAGCTGTCGTTTCCCGGAGACGATCTCGTCAGCTCTTGGCGGGCTAAGCCGATAACGGAGAAGCAGTTTCGAGAGAATGCTCGACTGGCGTGGGATATTTCACCAGCCCTTGCCATCTACCTGCCATCCAGGTATGTACATGTGGGGCTGGATTGGGATACCGTGGTGGACTGGGGATGGGTTGGGATATCGTGGTGGCCCGTGGATGATTAGGCACTGGAAAACAGAATTAACTGTTTTTTCTATGTTTGGAACTTCGGAAGTGTAGTGTGATGATTGTAGTTTTACCATATCAGAACCATTTTTTAAAGCTGTTAAGGGAATGATGATGATGACGATGATGATAATGATTGCTATTCAAAAAGAGATATCAGTTGGTTAGTTTCAATAAAGGATAGAGTTAATTTTAATCTACCGCGACATTTTCCTTCGTCTCTTCAGATTCAAGAACTCCGAAGTCTTGGTAGCGGAGGTGACAAGACTGGTGAGGTCGAACCCGATGGCTGTGCGGGGGATTCCCCACGCCATCAACTTTCTTGTTACACCATCCAGTCTTGAAGCAGATGCACCAGAGGTGACTTTACGATGATGATGATGATGGGGGTGATGATGATGCCGATAGCGATGATGATGCCGATAGCGATGATGATGATGCTGATAGCGATGATGATGATGCATTTTTTTACGTAATAACTTTTTTATTACTACACGCACAATCAACTCACCTGTTTTTATTAATTAACTACCAAACCAGCTGACCCACATGCTCACCTGGGCACCTGTTTCACCTGTCATGGCACTCTCCTATTTCTCGAGGCAATTCCCTCCTCACCCTCTCACCGCCCAATACGCTGTGAGAGTCCTCAAGCTGCAGACTCCCGTTGGTGTTTTACCTTTCATTTCTATTTTCTCTTGATTGTTATTATTTTCTTTGTTGGTTTGTTTTGTTTGTTTTGTTTATTAATTCAATTTATAATTAACGCAAATGTGATTTTAATTAAACATCGCAGGAAACGCTTCTCTTTTTCGTTCCACAACTCGTTCAAGCGCTGAGATACGACTCTGTGAGTTCAGAATTGAAGTTATTATTCAGTTATGTTTGGGTCTGCCATTTTTGTTTGCTCTTGTCTGTCGTCTTAGTATGTTTTTGACTGCCATTTTTTTTACTCGTCTGCCATATTTGTTGACAATTGTGTCTGCCATCTTTGTCTACAATTGTGTCTGCCATCTTTGTTTTAAGCATTATCTGTAGTCGTCTCCAAGGAGCTATCGACCGCTAATCTCTATGGTGATCATCTTCAGCTACCATATTTTCATCATAACTACAGTTTGATTCGTAGTTCCATTGCTGTTTGTATTCTGATTAGTAGTATCATCTTTGTCATAGCTATTTTAACCACCATCATTGTCACGTGTACTTTCCGCAGATGGGATACGTGTACGAGTTTATCATGTGGGCGGCCAACATATCGCAGGTCCTCGCTCACCAGTTTATCTGGAATATGAAAACAAACATATTCAAAGATGAGGAAAGTCTCATATATGATGGTCAGTTTATTATTATAATGGGTGATGTGGTATGATGGCTGGGAGTTTATGATGGTGGTATTTGTGGTGATGGTGATGGTTGGGAGTTTATGATGGTGGTATTTGTGGTGATGGTGATGGTTGAGAGTTAGTCTTTTGGGGTGGTCGTGATGGTGATTGTTGAGAGTTAGTTTATTGTGAAGGTGATGGTTTGATGGTTGGGAGTTTAAGGTGGTGGTGATAGTTAGGAGATTATGGTAGTAGTGGTGGTAATATTTATGGTATTATTGTGATTGTTGGGAGTGGTAATGGTAATGGTGATGATTATGGTTATGGTATCAATGTTATTAAGATATCAGTAAAAGATGTTCTCAGTTTTTAAATGAAATTTAATAATCAATATCATACAGTTATTATTAAAATATTTATTCTTGGTGTGCAATAAATAAATAAATACTTGTGTTAAATAATATTAGTAATATATTAAATTGGAGAAAAACAATAACAACCTGAATGATTATTATTAACTCTTTCCTAATCACCACCAAAAAGATCAAATCGGTGAAACTCTCGAGAACATGATCGAACAGATCAAAAGAACTTCTTCCGAGTCGGCGCAGATCTTCTACGAGAGGGAATTCGATTTCTTCTCCAGGATCACCGATATCTCGAGAATCATCAAGTCTGTCGTGATGATGATGATGGTGGTGACGATGATGATGATGGTTGTAATGATGATGATGTTTGTAATGATGATAATGATGATGGTGGTGATGATGATGATGATGTTATGGGATATTGAAAGGTTCGTCTTTACCAATTTTTTTGTTTTCTAGGCTGCTTTTTTTTTTCATTTTTATTTTTTTAAACATCGTCATCTTTTTCACGTCCGTACAACAGACCATTTCCGAAAGGAGACGAGAGAAAGCTGGCATGCCTGAAAGCCCTGAGAGAGGTTCCCCTACAGCCCGGCTGCTACCTGCCGTCCAATCCTGAAGCGGTCGTCGTCGACATCGATCACAACTCGGGGACGCCCATGCAGAGGTGACGATGATGATGATGTTTTATACTTTGGCCTAATTCTAACAGTTTTTCATCATAATCATAACTCTCGTTTTGTTGACCTTTTCTCATCTCTATTATCTCACTCTTTCCGTCCGTGAAGTGCTGCGAAGGCTCCGTTCCTGGCAAAGTTCAAGGTTAAAAAATGTTCCGTCAAAGAACTGGAAGAGATCGGCACCTCGGAAGACCCTGCCGAGTGCATATCTGGCCTCGAAGCTCGCAGGAACATCAGTCAACATGCAAGCTCGAATCGCCCCGGTAGAGTGTCCTTGACCAACAGTAGCTGGCTTATAAACACAAGCCAGACCAGCAACATTGCTTTAACAGCTACTTCGACCGCCAGGGGCTCCAGCAACACCGCCGGAAAGGTAGGCGGAGCAGCTACGAGACGAGGCTCGACACACCCGACTGGACTCGGTGCAGAGTACTGGACAGCCTCCATATTTAAAGTGGGAGATGATGTCAGACAGGTGTGTTTGAACTTTTAACTTTTGATGTGTTTTTTTTTAATTATTATTTTCTCACAGTATATAATTATTATTTTTGAGATGATAAGTTTTTTAGTTGAGACTGAATTCACCTCTAGCATCTTCATTGCAATTTAGGAAACATTTTGGCCAGGGGTGGTCTGTTAAACTCTAATTCCATACTTCCATACGGAAAATCTATTTTTAGCACCATCGAGATATTTCAATCTTGTTTAGCCCCTCGATGTTACTACATATTTACCTGTATTCACTTGTAACGATCCGCAGGACATGTTAGCACTGCAGATCATCTCCTTTTTCAAAGACGTCGTTGAAAGCGTCGGACTGGAAATGAAGCTTTTCCCGTACAGGGTCGTTGCGACTTCTCCAGGGGTGAGTCATCTTTACAGTGTATTATTTATTGTCTTTGCATTATTTAATCATCATCATCACTCTCATAATAATCATCATCATCTATACAGTGCATTATTGTATTGCATTGCATAATTTCATGATCATCATCACCACCTTTCTCGAATAATAATCATCATCATCATCATCTTTACAGTGTATTATTGTATTGCATAATTTTTTCATCATCACCATCACCACTCTTGTATATTATTCATTACTATCAACATAATCTAAACAGTGGATTTTTGTATTGCATTGCATAATTTCATCGTCGTCATCATCATTACCACTCTCGTATAATAATCATCATCATCTTTACAGTGTGGGGTCATAGAGTGCGTCCCAGACAGCCGGTCGAGAGATCAGATAGGACGTCAAACGGACATCGGCATGTACGACTACTTCATCACGAAATATGGCGACGAGACGACTTCAGCGTTTCAAACTGTTAGTCGTTTGTTCGTGTTTTCATGTCACACTTTACTATCTTTTTGCATCATGTCGCGATTCGTACCGACTTCTTTGATGACACTGCCACGTAAACTTTCTGTGTTTTCTACTTTTGCTTTGTTGATGCTCATGTCAATTCAAGATTGTTTTCTTCAAACTCATTGTAATAATATATTTATGAATAATTAATCAACCAATCGCAGGCGAGAAGAAACTTCATCATGAGCATGGCCGCGTACAGCGTCATCACGTTCATCCTCCAGATCAAGGATCGACACAATGGAAACATAATGCTCAACAGCCAGGGATACATCATTCATATTGGTAAAAAAACACCTTTTTATTGGTTGGCTCATGATTATAGTTATGGTGAGAATTGTTACGATTGCATTAAACGCTGCACTGTTTGTTTTGAACCCTTCCGTGGTTGCGATTATATAGATAGCATTGTGGCAAATCTGGTTTGGCCGGACGTGGGAAGATGTTGTGGAATCGATCAACTCTCACTTATTTCTCTCGAATGTCGTTCAGTTTTGACCTTGGCCTTATTGAGTTATTTAGCCCCTTCATGTTATTACATCATGACTTACTTATATTACTTTTCATTACTACTACTACGTTACGTTATTTGCGTTTCTTCAATCCGGCCAGATTTCGGCTTCATGTTTGAGAGTTCCCCGGGAGGTAACATGGGTTGGGAACCGGACTTCAAGCTCAACGATGAGATGGTCTTGATCATGGGCGGGTCGATGGAAGCCCCGCCGTACAAGTGGTTTCAGGAGCTCTGCATAAGAGGGTACTTGGCTCTGAGGTTCGTTGGTTGGCTGGATTTCGGGGGTTACCATTTAATTTGCAAGCTAATTTTTTACATTTATTCCTTAAGACAATACTGATGGATTAGTTATACCTGTGCCGTTTTCACCTAGTTATTTAATTTCTTCCTTCTCGTAGGCAACACAGAGAAGCAGTGGTGTCCCTGGTCTCTCTCATGCTTGATACCGGCCTGCCGTGCTTCAGGGGGCGCACCATCAAACAGCTGAGGAATCGATTTGTTCCCAATTCTTCGGAGAAGGAAGCAGCCCAGTCCATGCTAAAGATCATCTACAACTGTTATCAGAGCTTCCGAGGCAAGACCTACGACATGATACAGTTCTTCCAGAATCAGATTCCTTACTAATCGCTTTCTGAACGGGAAGTCGAAGAACGGTAGATGAAAGAAATGCCAAATCGGCTAAGGATTCGGAAAGATGCAAAAGGAAATAAACAAACATAAACTAGAATAAATAATTACTGAATAAATGTATTTATTGAACCAGTTGATAAAGATCGGATTTATATAGGTTGAGTATTTAGGTTTTATTTTATAGGTTTTTATTTGTGGCTAATTCCGTTGCGTGCTGGGAGATTCAATTCATCTTGTGATGATGTTAGATCAGGTGTGGAGGAAGATTTAGTAAAACTTTCATTGCATGCAAACATCTTTTAAGCGTTTGTCACGATTTAAGCTTGCTTCCTATTAAATATCTGCAGAATGTTGTCTGGTAGTGAGTAATGATGAGCTGTATAACTGTACTGTATTATAATGTATGTGTTTGTATGTGCATGTGTATGCCTGTAAATGTACTGTTGATGATATTAAGTCTTGGTGTGTAAACTTTAACAGTGTCTCAGATTGGAAAATATCTAATGATAAATTGGTACCACCTTTTCCTATGAATTTGTTGACTGCAATTGCCGTGTGCTCGATATTGATTTGATCGAATGACTTTTACTAGGTTGATCAGCATTTAATTAAGCGGAGATAAATTTTTATTTATTATCATAATTATTATGAATTACTATTATTATCACAGTTGTATTAAATATTTCGAGTGCAATTTGTAAATTCGTTTTAAAGACATCGATTCTACGATGTAGAATATCTTTTACATTCGATTGCTGATTCAACGGATGTATAATTTGAATTTGGATGTCGTATATATACATACACATACATACATATATATGTATATATGATGGTATAAATTTAGATAAATAGGTACATATACTTATATCTTTCCGATTTTGAAATTGTAATTTATTTTTATAAACAGTTACTACCAAGTTTAATTATACAGATTTGTTTTCTTTTTACTAGTATTATATTAACTTGCTTTGTCAGGTTAATCAGACTATATATATATAATTTAATTAAATATTTTCGATTTATAGTGAGTGTCTGATAATTGTGAAGATAATTAACAAAATGTAAAGACTAAAAATTAGAAATTAAAAATAAATAAAAAAACTTTTTAAAAACTATTTTTATGATAAGACTAGTTTGAATTTAATGAACAGATCTGTATAACTTAGCGAGCACCCTAGTCTTATCATAAGACTAGTTTTTAAAAAGTTTTTTATTTATTTTTATTTTCCTTCAATGTTTGAAATGACAAAACAATCTGTAATTATATGTCATAGAGAAGATGAGTTAGCAGTTTAAAAAAGAAGTTGTAATGGAGTTCATAGGTCCTGATTATCTGGGTGCATTCTGGTTCTGATGATGATACAATCACGATTGGGATGGTGATGTTGATAATGATCACAGGTGTATCATGATAATGATGATGATATCATGGTTCTAACGATGATCATGATAATAATAATGATAAAGCACACCATGCTCCTGATGATGATGATGAGTTTCCTACCCTTAGCAACCTATTAGTATTCGATTCAAATTAGATTCTCTATGCACAATGGCAATAAAGAAAAAAATTTGAAGGTTGTTTATCATGTTTAATATTTAGTTGAGAAAAAAAACTAATTTATTTGAAGTGATAAAAGAAAACAGCTTATCAGATTTATCTGCCGTTGAGTTTTTTAAATAATTTTCTTGCCAGTTGAAGTGGGTCTTTATATTTAATTTAATCTAATCTAATTTCATTTTTATTTAATAATAATAAGTGTATTTATGTAGCGCCAATATTAGCTGAGGCGCTTTCGAAAGTCCCCGAAAATATTTTAAAATAATAAGTTTTTAATTTCTTCTTGAAAAGTTCCGTCGACTCAGTAGCTCTTATGTCGGGAGGTAGTGAATTCCACACACAGCGCGCTGCATGACGGAAGGCACGCATTGAAATTTTGTTTGAGGCGTGATGTTGCTGGAGGAGAGGAGCTGCAGAAGAGCGGAGACATCTGCCAGTTTTCCTGATTTCTAGTAGGGTGCCGAGATATGGGGGTGATGAAGTAGTGAGTGTTTTGTGAGTGAGGAGAACGATCTTGAACGAAATGCGGTGAGTGATAGGTAACCAGTGAAGACGGATGAGGTTATTGACAGAGGATTGGTGACGTGTGCCTTTTGAATTATCGACGTTCAGGACGATTCTGGCTGCCCTATTCATGGTCCGCTGAAGTCGCGCGCACTATTGCTGGGTGATATTGTGTAGGAGAGAATTGCAGTAATCAATTCTTGACAGGAGAAGGCAACGTACAAGCGTAGAAGCAAGCTCCATAGTGAGAAATGGCCTGATGAAAAAAACCGAAATTATATAATTATTCTCCTATGGGTAATGGGGTTATAAAAGAAGCCCATCTCACTGAATGTAGGACATTTCTCCCCCCCCCCCCCCGGACATCCCCCCCCGACAGACCCTAGGACATTTCCCCCCCGGACATTTCCCCTCCAAGGTAGGACATTCCTCTCCCCCTAGGGTAGGACATTTCCCCCCCCCCCTCTGTGGTAATGTAGTAGTAGTAGTATGAATTTGTGGTTTTGCAAGAGTGTTTTCTTGCATGCCATAAATATGTGTGTGCGTGAATTGTGTATATTGTTAAAACGAATAATGTGTCCTAGACCCTCTAGGACATCTTCCAATGTTTTTATGTTTTTTCGGCGTGCATCCGTTAACGAAAAAAGAGCCGATTGAAGCGCCTTCGTCGATCGCTTTACTCTCTTGGCTGGTGGTTCTCCTCGAGCCTCCCTTAGGATTGAGGTTGACGCCATTGCTTTGTCCTGCTGAAGCGCTTCTATGAGCGTCCACAACGAGAGGTGACGATGACCAACAAGGCTAGAAAACCCACAGTTCCAGGACTCGCATCTATTGTTAGTTCGATCACTCCCTGTTAAAGTTGCTTCATGAACGTTCCAAAGCGGTGGCGGGAACAATGGCGGCTTCCGACGTAAGTTCAGTTTTGGAATTCCATCGCCAGTTCCTGGGCGTTTGACACGTCTAATCGTTCCGGAAACATAAGTGGCATCAAAGTAATTTACTAATAATTCCAGAGCTTCCAGGCCATCGTCTTGTGGTATTTTTCTGATAAGGTACCGCATCCCACTTTCTACTTCATTGACCGGCAGGTAAGCCAGGGCATCCAACATTCCGCAGAAATGTTTAACTTGGATGTTCTCTTTATAGGCTTTTGTCAGCCCCAGCTCCTGCACCTTCCGCCGTGGGCTCTGCGTTAGATGGTAGAAGATAAGAACAGAAAAACGACTCGGCAAGTCCGACTATACTGCCTCGATTTATATTATCTATACTATTATGCAATGAACTATTTAGGTGATAAACAAATGGATTTTCTTCAAAAAAACGTTGGCAAGTCCAACTATACTGCCCCACTATAAAAGTATATTCTCTCTCCAGGGGGGGAAACGTCCGGGGAGGAAATGTCCGGGGGGGGGGGGGAATGTCCGGGGGGGGGGGAAATGTCCGGGGGGAAATGTCCGTTCCCCATCTCACTAGCGTCCTGAAGGGACCACCGGTATATTAAGGTAGCGGGTCGGACCTGAAATTTTTTATCCGTAATACGACCCGGGCGACTTAAAATCGGCCCGTGTGAGGATCTACTTCGGCGAGCCCTCTGAAGCTATGATTCTTCAGTCGGTTGTGCCATTCTCTAGCGTCTCCTTAATAATTCCTATTTTTTTCGGTTTTTACACACTTTTACTTAACTTGACTTCTCTGTCTGTCTGTCTGTCTGTCTGACGTCAAATTTTGCAATCGATTTTAAACTAACTTCCCGATGAGCTAGAGACTTCAAAATTTAAACATACCTCTGAACTGATTTGATTCTATCAGATTTTCTGAGCGATTGGACAAAATTTAATGAAATAATTATTTGTGATATTTTCGTCGAACTATTTATTGTCTATGCTAATATGTTTGTTGTTTATGTAGTAAAAATATACAAGTGTGTTTAAAAAAAAACTTTGTTTTTGCTTCACTTGTTATATTGCAAGAATGCGCGACTCTTTGATCAGTATTACTGAACTTGTTCTCATATAACTATTTTTTAAATGATAATTAATGAAGATTAATTACATTTTAATAAAGATTAATTACATTTTAATAAAGATGAATTACATTTTAATAAAGATAAATTACATTTTAATAAAGATTAATTACATTTTAATAAAGATTAATTATATTTTAATAAAGATTAAATACATTTTAATAAAGATTAATTTCTTTTTTTTTAATTCGGCGACGACGAATGACGTCAAACGTTTTTTATTTTAGAGAACAAAAATTGTAGATAGGAAAGAGAGATAGATAGAGAGAGAAAGAGAGAGAGAAAGAGAGAGGAGAGGTTCCTAGTTGTTTACCAGTTCCAATTTCCAATCTTTTGCTTTTTATGGGTATTCTTTCTTCTTATTATATCTTAAATGCAGTAGAGCTTTTAGAACTTGAAGTGTCTTATTTTTACACACTTTTACTTAACTTGACTTCTCTGCAATCAATTTTAAACTAACTTCCCGATGAGTTAGAGACTTAAAAATTTAAACATACCTCCGAACTGAATAACAATGCATTCTATCAAATTTTCGGATCGATTGGACAAAATTTAATCAAATAATTATCGATATGTATATAAAAGAACATGTCCTGACTGACTGACTGACTGACTGACTGACTGATAATCAACGCCGAGCTCAAACGCCTCATCCTAGGAACGTGAAATTTGGAACTTGTATTACTTTTATTGCGTAAGCATCCACAAAGAAAGGATTTTTGAAAATTTTGCTCCTGAGGGGAGGAAACTGGAAAACAAACTTTTTTCTAGCGGGAACTATATATATATATATATATATATATATATATATATATATATATATATATATTTATATATATATATATATATATATATATATATATATATATATATATATATACCTTGAGAGTCAAGGGGAATCAAATATAGAGAAAAAAAATTTTAAATCCGTCACAAAATGAGCGAAGCGGAGCGGGTGAGCAAGCGGGAACTATATATATATATAAATAAATTAATATATATATATAAATAAATTAATATATATATATATATATATATATATAAATAAATTAATATATATATATATATATAAATAAATTAATATATATATATATATATATATATATAAATAAATTAATATATATATATATATATATATATATATATATATATATATATATATATATATACAGTGATGGTTTTTAACTACTTTAAAAGTAGTTAACTACTTTATTTAACTACTCACAAAAAAGTAGTTAGTAACTATTTCCTAACTACTTTTAAAAGCAGTAGTTATTAACTACCTACTTAACTACTGCCTAGTAGTTAACTAGTAGTTAACTACTTTTTAACATTAAAATTTTAAACAAATGTAATTTCCAATAACAAAATATAATTATTTACATTTTTATTTACACAATCATTTACAAAATGATACTATCAAAAGCATTTACAGAATATCTAAGATGATCTCTTAAAAAATCATCATATCAATAGGGTTATCAGACAATTTACTTCGTCTGTCAGATAAAATTTGCCCTGCTACACTAAAAAGTCTTTCAACTGCTGCTGAACTTAGCAATGTTGAATTGAGCTTTATAAATGCTGCACAAACATCTGGATAATGGAAGAGACTTTGGATGTTCTTGGACGGGTTTGATAAATAATCATTAAGCTGTTCAGCCAATACATTGTCAAAGGAGTTTGGTATGGTATCCATATAGTCGTACCAATCGTCATTTCCACTGCACTGATCATTGTCAACAGAGGTGATTGTTTTTGAGGTAGAGCTTCTAGATTTACAACCTGCAAAGATATTTATAAAAACAATAATTAATAAACAATAATTAAACAATAATGCTGTGTATTGTTAATTGTTAACCAAAAAAAAACCTTTTAACATTTGCAATTAAATACAAGTTAAATAAACCTGATTTTTCAAGCTCTTGATTCATCTCTTTTATGTAAGCCAATAATTTTTCTTTAATCAAATATTTTTTTTGCTCATCGGACAAAAATTCAATTTGAATTGGGGAATTATCGCTGTTGCTAGCAGATACTGTTCATTTCCTAAAACAGGACCAAATCGTTTCTCTATACCCCGAGATAGTGCTTAGCTTGTATAAGAGGTTTGATGGTTTTTTCTGAACAGGAATGTAATTTTTTTTGTATTCCAATGATGGTCGGAATTATGTGGCCAATATATGACTTCTCGCTTTGGAAGATATCCATTGCAGTGACTATTGGTTTCATAATCTGAAGAAATGATTTCGTTCGTTATACTCATACTTGAAAATTTAAATATAAATAGCAAAAATTAACCATAAGTCTTATTCTAAGCTTAGTATAGTTAGGTTTAACAAATGCTAAAATTAAAATATGATGGTGGGCGCACACAGTTGGCAAAAATAAGCTAACAAACCTTACCAAAAGTAAAACACCAAGTAAATTAAACATGTGTAGCATAAAAATAAAAGTTTAAATGATACACGATAAAATTAGGCAGTCGCACAGAAATTTCAAAATAATTTTTTTTTAATAAAAATTAGTTTTTTGAAAAAAAGAATACAATTGTAATCATAAAATACCAAAAATTTCAATTTACGATTTATATTAACCGAGATATATCGATTTTAAGACAGCAAACAACGCCATGAGATCCACCACGCTAAACGCAAAAAAACTGATGAGAGCGTAGACGTCGTATGCGTTGTTCGTTTGACTCATTGATTTCAACGATTTTATTCATTTTTCACTTAAACCACTAAAGTCACACTAATTAAACCATATATAAAAATAATTCATTTTTAAAATGAATAATAATCTATAAAAACAATTTTAAAATAATCTATTAGAAGAAAGTTGTTTACCTAAAATTGTTTAAATTCACGTTTATTGTTAAAAATAAAGCATACAATGGTGATGTAAACTAAAATAAATGATTATCTTTCACATAAACGGCCCGGGCCGAATTCTCCAATAAAATAGTCCTATTTTGTTACAACCCTAGCCCTAACCCTAACCCTAACCCTAATTATCACTTTTCATCGTGTTTATAGCTAATTATAGCCAAGAATGTATTAATCTTTCCCACAGCAAGTCGTTTACGTGAAAGATTACCAAATAAATAATTAATATGTGTACAAAGTTTTTATAAAACATTGTTTGGAAGAGTGAAATAGCGACACATCTATCCTATCATACGTTGCTTGACAAGATCTGATGGCCTGGTAATGTCTTATTCGAATTATTGACATGACTGTTACAATTGAATTCAGTTACATGGTAGGTTAATCAGTTAAACATTGGTTGGTCAGACAAGACAAAATTGATATTGCTCCAGACTGCATATTCACTGTGTCCGCGACTACATCGTGCGCTGGGCATTTGTTAACTCTTTTTCCATTAACACTGGACATCTGTTGTGTAAAGTTATGCTGAAAGAATGAATCCACGAGAATCAAAGTAAATCTAACACGTAAATTGATATTTTCTAATATTGGTTCAAGTACTATACAGCAAAAAATAAAATATTAAAGTTGAAGTGAATTAATTACACTGCCACAAACTTATGTTCTACAATTTTACATAAGTATACAATAATGCTATGTACTGTATACTAACTTAAACAATAAATATCCATAACGATTTTTATAAGACATTTCTGTGTAGAATTAAAAGGCCACGCATCTATTCTATCAGACTTTGTTTGACAAGGTATGACGGCCTGGTAATGTCGTCAATGTACTTCAAATCATCGACATGACTGTTACAATTGAGTTTAGTTACATGTTAGGTAGATCAATTATTCATTTGTTGGTCAGAGAAGACAAAAAGATATTGTTGCAGGCTGCATTTTCTCGGTGTATCGCAACTTAGATCATGCGCATTTGTTAACTCTTTAACGCGTGACATCAGTTTTGTCAAGTTATACTGAAAAAATGAATGCATCAGAGTTAAAGTTGAAGTGAATTTACTACACTGCTAAGAACGTATGTTCCACATAAGTAAGTCATAAAGCAATTTGTTTCAAGTTTGGTATTATTGCTTAAAGTATAGCATTTCTTTGTAGAGTTAAAAGGCGACGCATATATTCTAAAAAAACATTGTTTGACAAGGTCTGACGGCCTTGGTCATGTCATCAACATCATTCAAATTATTGACATGACTGTTACAATAGAGTTTAGTTACATGTTAAGCAGATCAATTATTCATTTGTTGGTCAGACAAGACAAAAAGATATTGTTGCAGGCTGCATTTTCTCGGTGTATCGCAACTTAGATCATGCGCATTTGTTAACTCTTTAACGCGTGACATCAGTTGTGTAAAGTTATGCTGAGAGAATGTCATGTTATCAATGCATAACGTAAATTTTAACCGGTACTTGACCAGCTAACTTTACTACACTACAGTAATACTTTAGATTTGCTGGTTAGGGTCAGAGATGGGGTGGCCTTCTTGGTTGTTGGACTTTTGTGTTTGCAAAACAAAGTCCCTCGTAGACTTAAGTTTCAAAATGTTCTCTTTCTGTCAACTGGCACCAACATAGTTCCACATTCTACAAGAAATTTTTTCATTTCACGTAAAAGAAACCAGCCAGGCTAGAATACTATATAGTACATTTTCAGCGGACAATGCCAAATCAAAATCAACCAATGCAAAAAAAACACAAGACAAGGTATTTTATAGATGACTTTATTAGTTTTTTCTAAGATAACTAAAATGTTACATGAAGTTACAAAAGTGGCTCCCTCTCAATTCTGATTGTCAGCTTAATGATGTATTGTATTATATTGGATTTCTACCTTACAATATTATGTGTCAAAGTTAGATAGCACATTATTCCATATTGATGCTATTGCATCTAAGAACGTTTATTCATATTAATCAATCAATCCATAATAATTATAATATGAATTTATCATTTATATATTGTATTATATGTCTACGAAACAGCGCAATACTTGATCAGTAATGCGATGACTGAGATGGCGGCGACAATGGCCGACAAACGCGTGATTTTGCAGTTCGAGTTGCAAAATGAAGGGCCATAGTTACGGCGGTCGGGGCATTTTTAAGCAATGAAAATTTCCAGTGATATAGATTAATGAAGATTCTAGCCCGGCAAAAAAAAACTAAAATACGGCAAGGTCAAAGAAGAAAGTTATAAGTGATTATAAGAGAAAAAAAAAAGCGGACCAAACTTCCAGATCCAATGTCAAGGTGAAGGGGCGTGGCCAAGTATATTGATTAGTCTCGTTAAATTCCCGCACTTTTTACGCGTCTCCTGATGTAACCAAAGACTCTATAGACGCCCAAATTATCGAGATATAAACAAAACTGTAACACCGCTCGACGCCGGGACCGAAAAAGCCGCGCGCAGAAAATTCGGCTCAACTCAGTTGCGTACGTCTTCATGCGATTTTTAACTGTGCGACTGCCTAGATAAAATTATCTAAAAATACTTAAATGCATTAAACTTTCATAATAAAACGATAACTAATATAAACTCACTTTTACATGTTTAAGAAAGTTGAATGAATTGGTAACATTTCCAGAAATTCTTTTATGACATGTATCGCATAATGCCGTAAAATTTTTTTCATCGTCCTTAAAAACTACTTCAGTAAGACATTCTTTAATTATTTTGCTATTCATTGTAATAGATCGCAACACACTCGTCACCTAATCGAAAACCGAACCTAACCGAAAATAATAACAAACTTAAACAAACAACGAAGCGGAGAATGAAAAGGAAGAAACAAAGCCAATAAGATAGTGATGTACCAGTACATAAATTGAAAAACACAGATGTCGTAATTGTTTTAAAAAAATTAATAAAAAAAATTAAAGTAGTTAAAAAAATAGTTAACTACTGTAGTTAATAACTATCTCAAAAATAGTTAACTACTAGTTGATAACTAGTCTCACAAAAAGTAGTTATTAACTATTCCTTAACTACTTTAGAGTAGTTAATAACTAGTAGTTAACTATTTATAGTTAGTAACTACCCATCACTGTATATATATATATATATATATATATATATATGTATATATATATATATATATTATATATATATATATATACATATATATATACATATATATACATATATATATATATATATATATATATATATATATATATATATATATATATATATATATATATATATATATATATATATATATATATATATATATATATATATATATATATATATACATACATACATATATACACACACACATATCTATATATATAAAAGAACATGTCCTGACTGACTGACTGACTGACTGACTGACTGATGACTGACTGATAATCAACGCCGAGCTCAAACGCCTCATCCTAGGAACGTGAAATTTGGAACTTATATTACTTTTATAGCGTAAACATCCGCTAAGAAAGGATTTTTGAAAATTTTGCTCCTGAGGGGAAAAAACTGGAAAACAAACTTTTTTCTAAAACAATGTATATCTCGAAAACCAAAAATGAAGAGATTTTGAAATTTGGTATATAGATTCTTTTTTAAAAATAAAAAGATACGTGTTTCACCATTTTTTGAAAATTCGGTTTCCCGGACCTCAAATGTGGGTTGGAAAATTGGGTTATTTGGTTTTTAAAGTAGCTTCTACTCAAAAACTGTTAATGCTACAGGAGTAAAAATTAGTATTTAGTTTCTACTCCAAAAATAATGAAATACGTGTTTTAGCATTTTTTGAAAATTTGGTTTCCAGGACTTCAAATGTGGGGTGGAAAATAGGGTTATTTGTTTTTTAAAGTAACTGCTACTCGAAAACTGTAAATACCACAGATGTAAAAATAAGCATTCAGTTTCTATTCTAAAAATAAAGATATACGTGTTTCACCATTTTTTACAAATTTGGTTTTCAGGACCTTAAATGTGGGGTGGACAATAGGATTACTTGGTTTTTAAAGTAGCTGCTACTCAAAAACTGTGAATGCTACAAAAGCAAAAATTAGTATTTAGTTTCTATTCTAAAAATAATGATATACGTGTTTCACAATTTTTTGAAAATTTGGTTTCCAGGACTTCAAATGTGGGGTGAAAAATAGGGTTATTTGGTTTTTAAAGTAACTGCTACTCAACAACTGTAATTGCTACAGATGTAAAAATTAATACTTAGTATCTACTCAATAAAAGAAAATATACGTGTTTCACCATTTTTTAAAACTTTGGTTTCCATGATTTCAAATGTGGGGTCAAAATAAGGGTTATTTGATTTTAAAATAACTGCTACTCAACAACTGCAAGCATTACAGTTGTAAAACTTAGTATTTTGAGGTTTTGTGCCGGTTAAAAATAGCTGAGTCCAGTTTATCACCGGTCGGGCCAAGCCGTTATTTTAGGGTCTTTTTACGGGCCAGGCTAAACCTTAAATCAAGGTGGTACAGGCCGAGGTTTTTCATTAAGCATATAGCCATTTTAGTGATTTTAGGGTCTTCAGACGGGCCGGGCCAAACCTGAAGTCAAGGTGGGACGGGCCGAAGTTTTTCATCAAATATATAGAATTTCTAGGTCTGTAAAAACGGGCCGGGCCCAAATTAGACGGGCCGTGCCGGGCCAGGAATTTTGGTTTTGAAACGGACTGGACCAAGTTTTCAACGGGTCGAGCCGACACCTATGGATGCACGGTTCAAATTCTCTAATTTCAAGCGAGCGAAGCCGCTACGGGCACTGCTAGTATCTATATATATAAAAATAAATGTTTGTAAGTATGCATGTATGTATGTCCTTTATGCATTGCTACACCATTCATCCAATCGTAATGAAATTTTCACACAACCTTGAGAGTCAAGGGGAATCAAATATAGTGAAAAAAAATTAATATCCGTCTCAAAATGAGCGGAGCGGAGCGGGTGAGTGAGCGGGAACTATATACATACATATATACATATATATATATATATATATATATATATATATATATATATATATATATATATATATATATATATATATATATATATATATATATATATATATATATATATATATATATATATATATATATATATATATATATATATATATATATATATATATACATAAATATACATACATAAATGAGCGAAAACGGAAACGGGAAGCCAACTGAGAGCGAACGATAGAGGGGGAAAGGGAAAGCGACCGAGAACGGGAAAGCAACTGGGAGCGGGAAAGCGACCGGGAGCTTGAAAATGACCGAGAGCGGGAAAGCGACCGGGTGCGGGAAAGCGACCGGGAACGCGACGGGAACGGGAAAGCGGAGAAGGAAACGGGAGCGAGAGAGACAAACATTAGAAAAACTTCTAAAAACCTCGGGCAACGCCGAATGCCCCCGCTAGTATATATATATATATATATATATATATATATATATATATATATATATATATATATATATATATATATATATATATATATATATATATATATATATATATATATATATATATATATATATATATATATATATATATATACAGTAATACTCCTCCCCAACGACCTCCCCATTTACGACTCTCTCTCATTTCCGACCATTTGTTTTCTGACGGATTGTTTTCCCATTAAGCGTCACTCCCGATCTACGACTCCCTCCAAAACCCGACCAACGACCTTAAAAAAAACACAAAAAATTTCACTAAAGCGTAAAAATTACGACTTTTTAAAATTCTCAATTTTCGGTATACACATTCAAAACATGCCATCCCTATTCACCAAAACATGCCATCCCATATATATAGAATCACTGATCTCTATAATATATATTATAGAGATCAGTGATATAGAATAGGTGTATAGGCCTTCCCAGTCAATTTGCACAAAGCAAGATGGCATAGCATAGGAGATTTTGGAACGGCCAAAAAACAAAGAACAGCTAGCGTTAGAGCCCAATTATAACGATTTTGAAAATATGTTTTTATTTAAATTATTTAAATTTTTCTGATAATACTTAGGCAATTATAATTAAACAATTAAATAAAAATAAAATAAATAAAAATTTATATAACTTGTCTAAACACAAGTTTACTTTTCTTAACGCAGTTGTAAAAACATTTCAAACTTATTTATAATATGATCTACGTACGACGTACGGCGGTTTGTTGATGGAGCGACAATAAAATAAACTAACAAAACAAAAAAAGTCGTATTTATAGTTCTTTACACCAGGTGTTTTAAGAGAAAAATGTTGATCTGGGAATAAATCCAATTTTTTATATTGAGGTCCCGCCAATAAAGCATTCAGTGAATCGTAACGGACACTTCATCATTAGCTAGCATAATATTCATAATAATATAAGTAATAGCTGCGGGTAGCCCAATGCAGTTGAGTAACCATTTGGTTTTGTTACTGACTTTTATATAATACTAGCGGGGTTACCCGGCGTTGCCCGGGGTTTTTTAGAGGTTTTTCTAATGTTTGTCTCTCTCGCTCCCGTTTCCTTCTCCACTTTCCCGTTTTCGTCGCGTTCCCGGTCGCTTTTCCGCTCTCGGTCGTTTTCCAGCTCCCGTTCGCTTTCCCGCTCAGAAGTTTTGTTATCGATTTTCTCTCTTGCTCGCGTTTCCTTCCAAGCTTGCTCTCCCGATTCCAGTCACTTTCCGCGTTCCCGGTCGCTTTCCGCGTTCCCGGTCGCTTTCCCGTTCCCGGTCGCTTTCCCGTTCCCGGTCGCTTTCCCGTTCCCGCTCACGCTTGCTCTCCCGTTCCCGGTCATGCTTGCTCTCCCATTCCCGGTAACGGTTGCTCTCCCGTTCACGCTCATTTTTTCTTTTCCATTCTTTCATAACTTCAGTTAGCCTATAAAACGTAAAATAGATTTGCTAAGACTATATATATATATATGATTGTTTGTGGGTTAGTTTGTCTATTATAGAAACGGGAAAGCGACCCGGAACGGAGAGCGAGCGGGAACGGAAAAGCAAGCGTGAGCGGGAATGGGAGAGCAAACGTGAGCGGGAAAGCGACCGGGAGTGGTAAAGCGACCGGGAGCGGGAAAACGACCGAAAACGGGAAAGCGAACGGGAGTGGGAAAGCAGGTGGGAAAGGAAACGGGAGAGAAAGAGACAAACATTAGAAAAACCTCTAAAAAACCCGGGCAACGCCGGGTATCTCCGCTAGTACATACATAAACACACACACAGACACACATACATACACATACATACATATATATATAGTTCCCGCTCGCTCACCCGCTCCGCTCCGCTCATTTTGTGACGGATTTCAAATTTTTTTTTTATATTTGACTCCCCTTGACTCTCAAGGTTGTGTGAAAATTTCATTACGATCGGATGAATGGTGTAGCAATGCATAAAGGACATTAACATATAAACATATATACATATATACAAACATTCATTTTTATATATATAGATAGAAATATAGACGTCCATAGTGCCATAGTGATTGTGGTTGATAAAAATAATATCCTCCTGCCTCCAATCTATTCTGTGTTTGAGCCATTCTATTATTAGTTTAGTTTGAGTTAATTTATTTTATTATTTGTTATAAATATTTCTTTCTTTAGTTTTATCACTCCCATCATCTCTATTTATAAGTAGTATTATTCCTATTCCTCATATGGACTCGTGTAGCTTAAGTTTTCTTATTGGCTCCAACTGTTTTAAGCGATCCAGTTAAATTTAAACTTACCAGAAGAGATAGAATGTAAGAAAAAAATAATTCGGATGAGTCGTTTGATCAAAATGTGTAAAGAACGAAGACAAGTTGGGTAATTTTTAATATATTACAAACCATAATTAATTATACATTTAGTTAATGATTGTCTTTTTCCTAAATTTTTCATAAGTTGGTTTGATAAATTACAAATATGATATTGTCTTAGATCAATATAAATATTTACTATTTTTTTAATTAATGAATAGATGTGATTGTCTATTCCATCTACAGTTTCGAATAAATGTTGATTTAAATTTAAAATATCAGAGGAACCAATTTTCAAAAGCACCAGAGACATTAGTTGTTGAGTTGTCGTTGTATTTGTTGACTGTCTGATGTTGATTGTTTGACGTAAGCAGGATTCTGTAACTTTACAGATCTTGAAAATAAAATTAGAATGTTAATATGTCTAACATATTGAAAGGTGTAAATAAATTAAATTTAATTTACAAAAGACTTCTAATTAACACTAAAAGTAAATTAAAACTTTAAAAAAAATTTACCTTGACTACACCTTCTGAAGGAACGAAATATGATCCTCCATTTTTTAATCTCATTAAATGATACATTGTAGTTTGTGGTGTTGCCTCTGCTACCATGCTTGCACGACACTTGTTACAGTTTAGTGTCGGAAGAACCTTAGCCACAACCCATCCACTTATGTAGGTAGTGGCATTTGCAATCAGTGCAGAAGTTGTTAATGATGCAAAGGAATAACTCCAAAAAGTTATATAAATAAATTAGTAAATAGAAATATCGAATAGTAAAAATAGTATAATGGTAAACCAAATCTAAGCATTGTTATTCATCAATAAACTTACTTGTTTTGGTGAGCAATACTTT
Source organism: Erpobdella octoculata (assembly GCA_963978895.1). Lineage (NCBI taxonomy): Eukaryota > Metazoa > Annelida > Clitellata > Hirudinida > Erpobdellidae > Erpobdella > Erpobdella octoculata. The sequence continues at coordinate 31,219,303 of OZ022239.1, forward strand.
GGCTCTGTAAATGTTTACTTGATGGCAAAAGAAATTCAGAATTTTCTAAAACTCTTACATTTCCACTGCTATCTGGAATCAATCCACATTTACAAAGATACTTCTTAAAAATACTGGCAAATTGATAGGTAGAAGGATTGTTGTTCCAACCACCTGTGTATTAAAGGTTTATAATAAATAATAATTTAAATTATCTAAGTGAAGTTTATATGACTTACCACTTCTTCTTACTGAGTTAAAAAATAATTCTAAGTGGTCTTGAGAAAATTTGTATGTCATGACATACTTCTGATGTTCCAGTAACGTTTGTGCCAATTTTTTAATTACAGAAATGTTAGATACAAATCCAAGAATAAAAGTGGACCTTAAAAAATTTAAATGGATTAAATGTTAAATTTAACTTAAGCAATATTAAAATATTAGTAATTTAATATGTAATGCTTATAAAACGCATAAAGATTTTGTGAAAATGAACACTCACTAAGTGTTACAATATTTAAGAACTACTTACTTGTTTGTAAGATAGAGGGGTTTCCCGCAAACAGTTTTTAGTTCGAGCAAGTATTTGCTTATATCACATAACTTTTTCATAATGTTTTGATAATTTTCTTTATTTATAGGACTTTTAAAAAATTTACAACTAGGATGTTGAAGTGTGTGCAAAGGTTGACTTCTTCTGCTTCTGAAAGATAAAAGTTACAATTTATTTTGAATCAATCAAATTGCCAAGTTGACAGTGTGAACTCGATAAAAGCGGAAACAGTGATTTATATTAATTCTTTTTTGTCTATGGTAGGCAGTTACTACAGTAGTTCCCCCCTAAGGAGACGGAGTTAGTAGTAGATGAAATCCTGGTGTTGTTTGAATTGTATTCGTCTTCCTGATCTTGTGCGTGGTAGATTGTTGGAAGAATTGGCTGGAGGTGTACTGGCTGGCTGGTCCGGTGTTGACGTTAAAACTGGCAGTTTAGCAGGTTTGACACGATCCAATGAAACACAACTGGTAGATCCGTCAGGTAGCTCAATCTTTACAATGTTTTGTTTAATTGCAAGAACTTTATAGGGGCCTTGGTAAGGGGCTTCTAAAGGTTGTCGAACTCTGTCAATTCGTAGCCACACGTAATGTCCAGGTTGTAAGGTGTTAGAATGTGGGCGGATAGTTCGATTATGGTGAATTCCTTCGGACAAAAAAGTAAAGTCAAGCTGCCGCATGTGCTTGTTGAGCTGCTGGATTGCTTCGATTTGTTCTTTTGCAGTAGGAGTGTTTTTGTGAAAGAAAACATGTGGCATTAAAATGTCCGAGCCGGTCATGGCAGTGAATGGCGAATACCCATGTTCGGTAGGTAAAGCTCTTAGCGCCAAGCACACCACTGGCAGTGCAATGAGCCATTCTTCATTGCGAGCCATAAGTGCTGTCTTGAGTGTTCTGTGGAATCGCTCGATCATGCCATTAGACTGAGGGTGGTAAGCAGTGGTTCGAAGTCTGTGAAAACCTATTGAGTGAGATAAAGCACTAAAAAGGTTACTCTCAAACTGTCGACCTTGATCCGTAGTGAGGCATAATGGTACTCCAAATCTACTGACCCAATGAGCTAAAAATGCCTCAGCAACTGTTGTTGCTGTAATTGAGGAAACAGGGACGCATTCAAACCAACGAGTTGCTCTATCGATAAGTGTCACCACATATTGCATCTCCGAGGTGTATGCAGAACCAAGTGTTTTTGAAGGTTTCAAAGGCCCTACTATATCCATGTGAACTGTTTGAAAGCGATCATTAAATGGGTAAATAGGCTGTTCTGGGATGCTTTTGTTGTGACGATTAATTTTTGCTTTTTGACAATCTAGGCAGTTGTTGACCCATTGTTTGATGTCCCCTTTCATTTTAGGCCAAAAATACCTTGCTGCAATTAAATTGGTAGATCCACGTATACCTGGATGTGCCATATTGTGAAGGTGTCTAAACACTGACTCTCGTTGGGCTTGGGGAACAAATGGCCGGGGATAAATAGAACTTGTTTCGCAAAGGATTGACAAATCTGCAGAAAGTTGATGAGATGTGAGAATGTCCTTGCATTTCTGTACTTCTGGATCTTCAGTCTGTGCCTTGGCAATACTTGCTAAATCTGGGTGTTCAAGTTGCAGTGCACTGACCGGCCTGGAGAGTGTATCCGCAACTACGTTTTCAGCTCCTTTGATGTAGTGCATTTCAGTGACGTATTCAGATATGATAGAAAGGCGTCTTTGTTGCATGTGGGTCTTCTGGTCTCTGCTGGATTGGAAAGCTTGGCATAATGGTTTGTGGTCTGTAAACAAATGCAGTTCTCTGCCTTCAATAATGTGTTTGAAATGAATGACAGCTAAATACGCAGCCAAAAGTTCCCTGTCAAATGTAGAATATACCAGTTCTGTTTTAGACAATTTTTTAGAATAGAAAGCAATAGGTTGTGGCTTGCCATTAACAACTTGATGGAGGGCTGCGCCTATGGCAGAAGAAGATGCATCTGCAACGAGGTGGTATAGGTTACTAGACTTGCTAATGTAATAAAGGTCGGCCGAACCTGCAAGAGCTGATTTAATATCTTCAAAAGCTTTGCACTGAAAAGTGTCCCACGTTAACTGATGATTACGTTGATTAGTGCTACCCAAAAGTGTGTATAAGGGGGCAGATATCTGGGCAAAATGAGGAATGTACGTTCTATAATATCCAATCATGCCAATAAAACGTCTCAAACCGGCATAGTCTTTTGGTTTTGGAAAGTTGATGATGGCTTGTGTGTTATCTTCGGGTGGAGATACTCCGGTCGAAGAAAGTTTATGTCCTAAAAATACCACAGATTTCTGAGCAAATACACACTTATTGATGTTGATTCGCAGATTGTTTTCTTCCAGTCGCTGAAAAACTGTTTTAAGATGGTCTAAATGCTCATGGTCACTGGTTGAGGCTACTAAAATGTCATCAATGTATACACAAACATATGACAAATCCTGAAAAATTTTATCCATAAATCTTTGAAATGTTTGAGTCGCATTTCTGAGACCAAATGGCATGCGAGTGAATTCAAACAAACCAAAAGGAGTTGACACTGCTGTTTTGGGAACATCGTCAGGATGGATTGGGATGTTGTAATATGCTTTAACTAAATCTAATTTGCTGAAGACTGATTTACCACTGAGACGGCTTGTCACATCGGAAATTCTTGGTAGAGGGTATCTATCAGGTTTAGTTATACTGTTGAGTTTTCGATAATCTCCACAGGGACGCCATTGACTGTCTTTCTTGGGGACCATGTGCAGTGGGCTGGAATAAGAGCTATTTGATTGACGAACAATTCCAGCTTTCAACAATATTGCAAATTCTTGCTTAGCGGCCTCAAACTTGTCGGGTGGGAGCTGTCGAAAACGAGAAGAGATTGGTTTGTTTGACATTAATTCAATTGTGTGTTGAGTCATTGATGATGGCGAATTGTGAATGATTTGCCAAGGACCAACCAAGGCAGTGTGACGGTCGACTAAAGTCTTAATAGGTGCAGGAATGTTCACAGGACAGTCAAACACTGGGGCAATGGTCTTTCCAACCGCTGTTATCATGGCTGTGGAGAGGGACGTTTTCCTGTCCAGAAGTTGACGACTGCGGCAATCAACTAGTAGGTGGTGATGTGTAAGGAAATCCGCCCCTAGTATTGGTTGTGTGGTAACGGCCACTATGAATGTCCATGTGAATTCTCTTCTGAGATCTTGGCAACTAACCGTCAATGTCACTTCTCCGCGAACCTCTAGTGGCATGCCGTTAGCTGTGTTTAGTCTGATATTAGTTTTATGGATGGGAACTGACATTTTTGACAATGCTGCTGGGGGTATTATTGACACCGCTGATCCGGTATCAATCAAGAACTTAAAGTGATGGCGTGTGGTGCTGACTGTTGTGTCGAATGCGACATAAAATGTGGGGGTACCGTCGATAGTCGCAACCGAGACGGCCTCTTTCAGTTTTCCGAGACTTGTTTTTCGAGACATCGGGGACGAATTTCGGGATCGAGCCCCTCGTTTGTCTGGCCATAAGCACCACGGACGACAGGATTTTGCTTCTGGCCCAAAATAAATGTGTGCTCGACAGACCTTTGGTCGTTGATCGGGCGTAAACGGCTCCAGAGAGGTGGTTGTTTTGGTGGGTCTCCTGATGACATCAACGTCCAGTGAGGATTCCTGGACTTCCTTAGTGTGTTGTACTGGCGAAATAGCAATCAGTTCATCTGCCAGTCTTCCAATCTCCTTCAGGGATAAAGTTTTCTGTGTTGCAAGCATCAGAGCTACATGCGCAGGCAGCGATTTCTGGAATTTGTGTCGAACCATCTCTTCAGATGCTCCGACTTGTTGCGCTAATCTCTTCATTGTTTGTAAGTGCTGGGAAGGTCTGCCTACTAACGGGTTGCTCTGAAAGAACTGGTCAAAGAGTTCAGCTCTGTTTGGCATGGTCTGTTCTAAAACTTCGATCTTCAGTTTATCGTAGTCCATTGCCTCGATAGTGTCATCATCAAGGCACATGACCACCGAACCTGGTAAAGCTGATAATGCATGATTAAAACGAGTAGAACTAACCGTTATGTTGGAGAGGGCAAACTGCGCTTCCATTATCTTGAACCAAGCCAGTGCCTCGGCTGGGTTGAAGGCAATTGGTTTAATTGTTACTGATGCTGCTTGTGACTCCATAATTGTTCAAAGTCGGGTTCACCAATGAAGTGTGTGCAAAGGTTGACTTCTTCTGCTTCTGAAAGATAAAAGTTACAATTTATTTTGAATCAATCAAATTGCCAAGTTGACAGTGTGAACTCGATAAAAGCGGAAACAGTGATTTATATTAATTCTTTTTTGTCTATGGTAGGCAGTTACTACAATGTCTTGAATTAAAAATATCAAACAAAGTGTATGCTAATCAGATGTCTAATAATTATAAAATAGATGAAAAAGTGTTGAAAAACATTGTGTATGATAATATTAAGGTTGTAAATAAAGATAATACACTCAAGTTACACATCTATTATAACAATGGAAAAACTCATAATCTTTTAATTAAAAATAGTATAAATAATGTTTCTAGCCCTGTAGCACAAACCAACCTAGTGTACCAATTTTCGTGTCCGTTTCCACATGGTCAGGTGGAAAATTACATTGGTCATACTAGAACTACTCTGTCTCGTAGATTGACTATGCATTGTCAAAGTGGTGCCATATACCAACATATGTCAACACAACATTCAATCAAACCATCACATCAATTTCTAATTGATAACACCAGTATACTAATGAAAGAAAATCAACCCATTAAGTTAAAATTAAAAGAAGCTTTAGCTATTAATAAATGTAAGCCTTTAATTAATAAACAATGGTATTCTTTTGATTTAACTCTTAAACTTTTTGGTTCTCTAAATAGTAATAAAACTAATAATAATAATAATAATAATAAATATATATATATATATATATATATATATATATATATATATATATATATATATATATATATATATATATATATATATATATATATATATATATATATCTCACTGCATCATTCCTGAATTCTCTAATTTCCTGCTGTCTCACACTCGTGGTCACACCTTTCGTCTACGCCAAGAAAAATGCTCCACCACTCACAGGCTCCATTTCTTCACCAGCCGGGTCGTGAAACCTTGGAACTCCTTAGCTCCACATATTGTTAACTCCACAACTCATAGTCGTTTTAAGTCCTGCGTTTCTGATGCCGATTTGAAGAAGTTTCTGATAATTTAATTGAATTATATATATTTCTTCTATGCATGGTGGTTAAATCATTTTGCCATTCCTAACTAATGCTGGTCACTTTAATGTTTTCGTTCACCAATTTGTGTTAGTGGTCATTTGTGACCCTCTTTTTGGTTAAACAAAATAAATAAATAAAAAATAAATATATATATCTGTGTGTGTGTTGTGTGTGTGTGTATGTGTGTGTGTGTGTGTGTCAGTCAGAGTCAGATTAAACGAGTAACCTGACAAAGCAAGTAAATATAAGACTAGTAAAAATTTAGAAAGACAATACAATAATTTATGACTTAACTAATAAAAGAAATATTAATCAAAAATTTGCTTCAAATTCTCTCTTTTATTCTCTTTTTCTCTCTCTGTCTCTCTCTCTTTCTCTCTCTTTCTTTCTTTGTTTCTTTCTTTCTTATTATCTTTCTTTCTTTTTCTCTATCTATCTTTCTTTCTTTATTTCTTTCTTTCTTTCTTTCTTTCTGTTTTATCCGTTGATTCGAGATTGGCATGGTGGCGATACTTTGGTACATTTGTCTTTGATGGAAGTGGGAGAGAAGACGACATCTCTCTCTCTCTCTCTTTCTCCTATATGTTGTTTCATTTATTCAATTTCTCTCTTTTCTTTCATTCTCACCACCTTGTACATGCTCACCTTCTGGAGGCAATTAACTTGAATTAACAGTTCAGTTCGACTCTACAACATGAAAGGTGTGCGTGATGATGATGATGATGATGATGATGATGATGATGATGATGGTGACGACGACGAAAGCACTTTTTAATTATTTTCTTTCCTTTTTTATAGCAAACCTAG